>QEPC01011006.1:323153-334539 GCA_003113815.1 Sphenodon punctatus | reverse complement strand
TTATTACATGATATTTCAGGAGACCTCGTAGGGGGCTGAGATCTTGGCAAGTTATCGGGCCCAGCACAAAATGTCGCAAGAAAAAAAAGGGCTTTTTGTTTCAGCCTTAGTCAGGACTGAAGGTTATGCATGATCAGGATCTGGAAGTTGTTCAGGATTGGTCCACCTTTTGGAGAAACTCAAGACCAGCACATGGACCAAGAGCAAGGCAGACAAGCAGATCTCTTAAGCAGAAGCAGGAGAACTGGGTCCAGGGCAGGCTCAAGCAAACTGGTACAAAACAGGGAACAGAATGAGGCGGTGTCACGGTCATGGGGTGAGCGGCGTCCATAACATGGGCAGATGTGGGGGTTCAGTGGTAACAGGGTTTAGGATCAGGTATGGGAGGCAAGACAGGACTGGGGAGAAAAGACACGATGGAACAAGGACTGGGGATAAGGCAAGACACGGCTAGACGGGAGCAAGGTACAAGACTAGAGCTGAAGCAAGTACAACAAAAATTGGTATACCCAACAAATTTCCAGTACCCGAATTGACCTAACATTGGGTACTGATTTGTAACCTATGTCCTGGAATGTCAACTTCCAGTAACAGGTTTTAGACTTCCTTATCGATTTATCGACACCGATTTATTGATTTTCTGTCCTGGAAAGTCAACTTCTGATCCCAGAAAATTAACTTCCAGTACTGATTTTTTTGGTTTTCTAACCTGATATACTGGTCGATAATCAGGAAAATGGAAAAATTTGTACCGGTGTTTATCAACTCTGGGAGTTTCTTGGTACCCAGACAGTATCTGGGTAATCTGTCAGATACCCAATGTGGTACCCGATTACCCATGGGTACTAAATTAAATACCCATTTCAGCTCTACAGACAAGGCAAGACTAGAGGGGAGCAAGGCACAAGAGATGAGACAGGGCATGAACAAAGATGGAACCAGAACACGGGTGTGGGGTGTGGTGTTCCACCCAGCTTCCTGGTGCAACTGGTACTACTTAATGCTGGCTGACAGCCAACCAGCTGAAGATGGGACAAGGACTGTGGAGACAGATAAGAGGGGTATGGCTAAGGGCAGGCTAGTGGCTGTGGGTGTTATATTGTAGGTTCCCCCAGACTCCCCTGGAGCACCCCAATCCCACCCTCCTGGCTACCCTTGGATGTACCACACAAATGCAGTCAATTTAGTCTCAAAACAAGATTTTATTGTTATCAGGCTGGTTGGTCAGCAGTAGTTCCCTATCCTATCCTACATAAGTAAAGTTATTTCTCACCCAGAGTTTCAGTCTTGCATCCACAGACAGCTGCTGGCCAGAAAACCTAGGTATGCAGGTTCCTTCTTGCATCTCCTCTTCAGTCAGAAGGGGCTGGTCTTCTGTGAGGAAGCTGCTCCTCTCCATTTTGGTGCTGGCTTTTATTGGGATTTTTCCCTTAGTCATGCAGTTAGGGGTTGGTTCGTCCCTCCTCCTTCCAATTTTTCCCCATCTTCAGGCTTTTCCACTTGCACCTCAGACCTTATGGATCACGCAATACATCAACCTTTAACCTGGTTCGTGCTGGCCGTGATGATTTTGCAGAACATGTTGAGGTGCATTTTACGAAAATCCATGTTTTTCAAGATGTTCTATCCAGATATGCTAAACATCTTCAGATCTTCCCTCAGATTGGCTTTTCCAGGTCAGGGCAACTTTACTTCCTTGTCCAATTCCAAGCCTTTTTTCTGGGTGAGAAGGCACTTCCCTGTCAGCTGCAATGTGAGAACTTTAACCCTACTTTAAAATTTATCAAACTTATTAATCCTTACTATGCGTGGATCCCAACACCCGCCTTCTTGATACCCAGTTATAACAGAGGGTATCACAAACAACCTTTTGTTACAAATTGTGAATAAGCTGACCATATTGATCATCAAACACACGTTGCTTTCTTAAGGTTTGTAACAGTAACACATATCTTCGCATCCAACAAAACATGCATAATAATTACTTGAATGATTACAAATATAACAATAGAGTGAATGCCAGATTAAGGATGCCTGTAGTACTTGGGCTATACCCACAAAAGGAATCCCACCATGATGTACGGGAATGGTGTTCTACTTCAGACAGGACTTCCCTAACTTTCCTCTCATCATTATAAATAATGTGGACTGTGCAGCCTCCACTCCAATGCAGCAGCAGCATTCACCTTACCTGCAAAATGTTGGAGTGTAGCTAATGCTTCAAAAAGAGAGGCAAAAGATACCTTTAAGGGAATAGGGTGTATGGTGGAAGGGGGCACAATACTGGTGACATTTTCAATAGTGATCTTACCGAATGATAAGGTCACATTGTCCACTGTGAGAGTAACTACATCACATAGGGTAGTAGTATAATATACCCAATGAACAAACAATTTAATGGTAATATTACAGGACCTAGACACCATCACATAAACACATTGATCATACAACACAATTATTGAGGGTAATCTAATAGGTAATTATATTCCAAGTACATAAAGAAAAATTAGAAAGTGGATTATATTGTAAGAGTATAGGGGGTATAAAACAACACACATAAGCATCTGGGCCTCACAGGATACAAGACTGCAAATCTAAAATAGTCCCTTGTGTATTATTTATTTAACATAGCATGTCTTTCTGACATGAATGGCACTAACCAATGCCCGGTAGGGGTGTGATATTAAGGCAATGGAATAACAGGGTTACCTATGGTGGGCTCATCTTGTGGAGTGTATATCAACATTTCTACTGATTTACTACTCCAATTCCATTTTACAGAACTGATATGAGAATGTTTGGTTAAAACTCCCCTAGCGGGTTTGTCGAGGGTAAGCAACCATTCTCCTGGGATCTTTCCACTCCAGATCATTGCCCTTCACATCTCTAATTCAGCAATGACCCTTTCCTGAGATGCTACACAATAAATAGCTACGGATGTGGCATTATTAAGGTCTAGAAATCCCTGTATATTTCCACTCAATTTTTGCTTCATTAATTTGATCCATGGAGGCAAAATTGTGGCTGTAGTCATCAGCCCTAATCCTACATCATGAAGGGCATTGGTCAGTGGGACATTTAAGCGAGCAATATCTGCACCTAACATTTGCAATTTGTTTTCAAGGACCTCATCGTTTACTGCATTAAGGGCTGCTCCTCCCATTCCTAAATACCCTGATAAATCCCGTTTCCTTTGCCCCCTTGTGGAGGAGGTTTGAGAGATACAATTAATTCAGTTCTCCCATAAGGGATTGCTATATGGTTTACAATTAGGTGCCCAATTGGAAACATTATTATTTGACAAGAAGAGTTTCCACTGGGTTTTTAATATGATTTCTGTAAAAATGAATCAAGCGTGATCTAGAGCTGGTGATAACTGAGTACGGAACCTCAGGTTTTCGTGGCTCATTCACCCAATGGGAATTTGACCGTACGGGGCATGGTAGACATTTGGAGATGGGTTTCATTATGACAAAAGACTCTAGGTTGAAGAATAAAAAGGAAAGTAGGAGTTTTGGCATAACAAACTTCTGGCAGGGATCCTTGAAATAAGAGATATCTATCTGATCCTGTGAACGTCCAGGCCCAAACTTCGGGTGGGTCAACTGGCCATGAGTTTTCTGTTGCCCAATTTAAAGAAATCTTGGAATGCTTTCCACGTTGGTTTGGGTCTCTGAAGTCCCTACAGTTAAAGCAGCTGCCTGATGTTGCAGTGAAACTTGACTAGACTCAATTTGTTCTTGCATCTGTTCTATAATACTGGTCTGGTTATTCTTCTGATCTAATAATTCTTTCTTTTCCTTTGCAAGGGCAGAAGCACCCTGCCACAGTAGCCATAGGGCTGTTAGCATTTTTTTTGTTTTTCTGAAGTTTATATAATGTACAAAATGTATCAAATATCTCTTCTATTCCGGGGACGGTAATCCCAGGTTCACTTGCCCCCTTGGTCCATGGGCAAGCTCCTGACTCCAAAATAACTGATTTTAATATAGTGGGTCTATCTACCTTTCCCAGAAGTCATCACTTGATTCTGACTTATTACTCTTTTTTTCTTTTCTTCGGAAACATGGGTGAGGAACTGTAACCCTTGTGTGATCAGCACAGTTACGGCTAGTTTCTCTCTTTTTCAGTAACCCTTGTGTGATCAGCATGGTCAGAAAACCTTGTGCTATCAACACGGCTACTCACTCCCTTTTTTATTTTTCTCTTTGTTCAGTCTGTGTGGTTAATCCGGTGCCGGGACTTATCCCAGGCCCTTGGGAGTTAGGTCTAAATATCCCTGAACCTGCAGAGTTAATTTAGACCCTCCCTACTCACATTGCTCCACCAAGTATTAGATTGTAGGTTCCCCCAGACTCCCCTGGAGCACCCCAATCCCATGGCAGAAACTGGGGGGGGAGCGGGGGACCCATGCTCTCCAGCTCCATTGCTGGTTTGCTCCCCTTTCAGTCTTGATTATCTGAATAACTGGTCTAATTTGTTCAATGATGGGCTGACCCTGTGTGAAAAAGAAGTGTGAGGTTAAAATAGCCTATAGAAATCTACACCACGAAATAATCTGCACTTCTCTCAGTGCTAGTGGCACTGGGGATGCTGGGATACAAGCAAAGTTTCTGAATAAACCACTTTTTCATTATCTTAGTTGAGAGGTGATTCTCATGTACATAATGAGTGTTCACACATGTGACAGCGCCACCATAATCCTGCCTGGGGATGAGGAGGGCTACCTCCAGCCGGGACAGCTCCGGTGGCAGAAACACACATCCCCGCAGCCAGACCCAGTGAAGGAGGGGGTTGGGGAGCGATGTGCAGATGCCCAGACTACTACCCCTTCCCCCCACCATGACAGGCAGCCATGGCTGCCAATAACACCATGTCCCACCATGACAGGAAGCCATGGCAAACCCTCCCCCCCACTGGACCAGGTGGGCACACAAACAGATGCACCCACCCAGTTTGGCTCTCTCTGACCCACCTGGGCAGCTTGCAGGGCTGGTTTCTCACCTAGTCATCAACCCCACCAGGCTTTGAACTGAGCCCATATCTGGCAGGTGCAGAACAGATGGGCAGGGTTGGCATGGCATGGGCCCATTCAGGACACAGCAGGCCATAACGGACCCATGTCACATTTGTGAACACCCTATGAGTCTGGGGACTGTCAGAGAGAAAAATAATATCAGCAATGGAGAGGATGGATGGAACCCAAGTTGCTTGGAACAAGCGATGGAAGTCAAGTGCTGCCTCAACAACTTTCCACACTGTACTGAGGGGAAGCTCCTGCGTCCTAACTGGAGGCCACAGCTAGACATCCTGTGCTGGAATTGGTGGATCGACTCTGTCTCTACAGCATCTGTGTTGTGTCTTCTGCAAAACCCATTTCCTCTGTGTTTTGTAAAGGAAAGAATTTCAGCTTTATTGAATGCTAGAACTGAAATAAAATTAGATTGCAATGTGTTTTCCCACCAAAATATAATAATCATTCAAAAGAAAAGTGCAAATTGTATACTCAGACCTCAAACACCACTGGTAGGTTTCTAATCCCCCCACAAAGGTTACAGACTTTTCTTTTCTTCCTTGGAGATTAATTTTTAAAAATATTTATCTGACACCAGGCAGGGAAAGCAAAAAGCTTTTGAGAGCCTAAGATGAAATAAAATTGTTATTCTTTTAAAAAGATATATACAACAAACAATCCATCCAGAGGAGGAACATCAAACTACAGACCATAACTACCCAAGCGATGATATTCCCTAAATGGTCTCCTATCTGTCCCTGCTGCTACTCGAGGCAAGCAATGCAGCAATAAAAGCCCAGCAGTGAAATAATCATCATTTCAGCATTAAAGAGAAATAATGCTACATGCATCTGTCCACCAACACAATTGAGCACATTTCCTACAAAAAGCATCTAAATAGTTTATCCGTCTTGATTCTCTTATAAACATAGTTGTGGAATATGTTCTCAGCTTGTCTAGGGTCAGATGTATAGTGTTAAGATATAGAAAATGTGGCATGCCCCAGTTTATACCAATTATGCACTGGCTGCCTGTAGTCTTCCAGGCCCGATTCAAGGTGTTGGTGATTACCTATAAAGCCCTAAATGGCCTCGGCCCAACCTATTTGCAGGACCGCCTCATCCCCCAGGTTCTGGATTGGCCCCTGCGGTCATTGGGGGGGTGCTCTCCTGGAGGTCCCCCGAGTCTGCCAGGGGGCCACAATGGAGATGGCCTTCTCGGTGGCCGCACCACGTCTGTGGAACTCCCTACCGGTGGAGGCCCATTTGGCCCCGGATCGCCCCTCGTTTCGACGCTGTTGCAAGACATGGCTGTTTTGCCTGACTTTGGGGAGTGGGTAGGGTGGTGGGTGGTTGGGGATCTTTTAAACCTTCCTTGTTGTCTATTTTAAAAGTTGTTTTTAATGTTAATGCTTTCTATTGTGCGTCGCCCAGAGCTGCCTGTGGCAGGTTGGGCGTGTTAAAAATGATTTAAATAAATAAATTAATTAAACAAAATTATTTCCTGCACCACAAACTCCTATAGGATGAAAATGATCAAGCACATAGGGGAGCACAGAAGATTGTCATAGCCATTTAAACTCTGCTCCAGGATATAATACTAATTAATTAGGCCCATAGGCATAGCTACGCTCGAATGGACCCTGATCTAGAAAATGGACTCCTCCCTCCCCCACTTCTCGTATGCTGGTTCCTTATTGCAGAACATCCAGCTGCATGCTGCCTGCCACACTGCCAACACCACGCAGTCCTGCTGTACGGCTTTGTACCATAAAGTGCCCTCCCCCCCTGCCTGGCAGTTCCTCTTCCTACCACCAGTAGCAGCAGGTTCCATTAGTGAAGGCAGCCAAAGGCAACAGGAGCTGGAGGAGGGCAGAGACAGGGGAGGTGGCTGGAGGCAGGAGTCGGTAGATGGTGAAAAGCAACCGGAGGTGGGAGAGTTCGGAGATGGGAACATGGCGGCAGCCAGAAGCTGTGGGAGACACTGTATCAGCAGTGCACGCACACATACACACTCCATATGTGCATCAGCCCAGGTTGCACCACCTGAACATGTTATATCTATGCCCAGGTCTGACTTACAGATGAGGTCCTCACTTCCTTGTGGCAGGAGAGCTCCATGACAGTTTGGCACAAGTAACTGACTGCTCTGGGGAACACAGGCAGACTAACCCTTGGACAAGTGGGACAGGTGGCACCATGGCAACAGGCAGCAGCAGCATTCCTGAGTACCTCCTGGATTGCCCAGCAGAGTGTGGATGCTGCCCTGCCTTCTGCATCCTGTGGCAACACTAGGCCCTATCTCTTTCAGTTCCTTGGCATCCTATCCCCCATCCAACTGGCAGCGCTGTGGAGTGGTGCTGGGGCACGCTGAGGGAGGGCTGATGTTTGGGAGCCGTAAGTCATGCAGTTCTATCATGCAGGCACAGCCTGAGCTGCAGTCATAGACTGACCTCTGTGGCCCCAGTCCAGCAGCAGCAACGATCTGTGTCCAGGTAGAAGCAGCACCTGGAAACCCGCTAAGCACTAGAGAAGTCGTGGCAACATTCCAGGCCTCAGGACAGGAGCCAGGCACACGTGTTCATGTGCATGGCTCCATATGCACAGTGTCTTGTCCTTAGATGTGAGAATGCCATGCAAGCTAATCCTGGCTTATGCTCAAGCACATGTGCTCAGGCCATTTATTATGGTGGTGCCTGTGCGTGCGGTCCTCCAGGGCCATTGAGACATGAAGGATGTTCCGCGAAGTGGAGATTCCATGGAGGGAATGAGAAAAGGGCACGAGCAGCAGCTGCTGGAGCTGGGCCAGACAGAGGCTCAGAGAGCTGGAGACAGACAGTTTTACTTTCTAAAAATGTATATAATTAAATAGGCCTTTAAAAAGAGAGAGTATTTTAAAGTGGTTTTTTTTAAAAAACTTAATTCACAGAATGCAGAAGTTAGAGCACACGAGTGGTAAGAGCCCACACAGTGGAAGCTGCAGAAATCAGACTAAATCCATCTCCTGCATTTCTGGTATTGTGTAAAGGGCTCAATCCACATGATCAGTCAGCCTTAATTGCTGCGCACAGGAATAGCGGTGATTCTCTCCTAAGGGGAGGACTCCCCACTGCCCACCTTCTAGGGACAACGTATTGTTGTTAAAAAAACAACCCTCCTCCTTCATAATGATGGGACACCTATTATTAACCCATGTTAAATTTTGAAGTGAGAGGGGACTTTTAAAGTTGGGAAGGGAACCTTGGAACAATTAAAATGAGGGAATACAAACTCCCACAGCAAAGGGTACACCTGGGAGAAGAGTCTCGTATGATCTTGTGTGAATGTGCCCTCAGACTTCCCTTCAGGCAGCCTTGTTGTATCTTATACAAGACCCATTTCCTCAGGTTTTTGTAGAGGCCATCGGAGGGATGAATTTCACCCTTATTGAAGCCAATAATGTTGATGTTAGACTGTTCTAGCAGATCTAATATAGACAGGGGACCATGTTCACTGCATTTCCTCATTAACGTCAATGGGGGAAACGCAGTGAACATGGGTCCCTGAGTCCCTGAGTATAGATTCGTTTTGCTGGTCAATTGCCATCCAGTTTTGGATGGCAATCAGCCAGCAGGGGGCAGGGATAGCCCAACTCCCCAGGTTTACTTACCTCCCAGCTTCAGTGTTGACTACTCCTCCATGTCCCGATTGCCTCTGTTCCCCTGCTCCTTCCCTGCTGCTCCTCAAGCTAAGCCGTGTTCTTTTCTTGCTTCCCCCTCCTCCCTAAAGCTCATTGAAGCAGCACCAACACCAAGCAAATCCCATACCTGTGGCACCACCAATACCATCACTCCTTTATGACCCATAGGGTACTTCAACAAAGTGGCCAAGAGTGGCCGCTGTCAGAGACAGGATGCTGGCTGGGTAGGGCTAAAACGAGAGTTTGCATAAATGGGAAATTTCATTGAAATCCCTGTTCCTGATACCACCTCGCTCAAATCAAGAACCTGTCATAACTTGGTAATGTCTCAACCAATGTTTTGTTTCTTGACTTACCAACTTAAGGTGGGTGTACAATAATTGATTATTGGAATCAGTGTTAAATGATATTTGCAGTTTACTGGGGGTCAGTCTAGTTTTATAATTTCAGGGGTCAAGCCTGGCCGAGGTCCCCCCCCCCCCGCAGAAGAGCAAGGCAGCAACTTCCGAGCTTTGGCTGGTTTTGTTTGTGTAACCTCTGTGCAGGAGAGTGTATAACTCCTTGGAGTTTTTGGAATATTTTTGGATTATCCTGATTGTTGGATTTTGTGATGTTATTTTGTTACACTGTATGTTATTTATATTGTATATGTGGATATATGTGTTTTATGAATATGGCTATGGCGAAAGCTAGCTGAATAAACTGAACTGAATTGAATTGACTTACCAACTTTCTGCTTACTGCAGTCCCGTTTATCACTTTTGCTGTCCATTTCAAGTGTCCATTTCAACTCCCCAAAGGTAATACTGGCAGAATATCACATTTCCCATTTTCCCTTGTACTTCCTTGTCATTCACTGGCTTGTACACTGATTCCTTTACTAATCTGCAATCCAGTTGCAGATTGCTTAAAGCAAAAGGAACAACTGCCACAAAATGGGTCCCTTCAAGGGACCTGCAAGCCTGGAATCCCTCCCAGGAGCCCCCTCTGGGGCGCTTAAAGGGGTGCACCGGGCTTCTGGGACAGATCAATAAGGGTAGATCAAGATGGGGATAGCTAGAGCTCTGGAGTGGCTAACCAGAAGTTAATGGGTTAAGCAGGTGGATGAGCTGCACTAAGCAAGCTGCAGTGGCCATGCCCTATGGTCTATATAACTCCATAGCTCCAGCACCCTAGTGCTGGTTATCTGATTCCCTTAGAGCTACAGTCAGCTGTTATTTACTCAGCTGAAACTTGAAGTCTACAGGATCTGAGAGTATCTTGTTTAGCTTGTTGCCTTGGATGCCTGTTCTCTCCCTTCACTCCTTCAGCCTAGCATTACCATGCTTGTCTCCCTGAGAACTCTGCTAAGCCCTCCCAGCTTTCCCAGAGTCTTGACCTTGCTGTTGAGGTTAGATTGTACCCTAGCTTTCCCAAGTTTGTCTCCCTTAGAACTCTGCTGCTCTTATTAGGGAGGGAGACGTTGGGGCTTTGGCTGGTGGGTGTGGTCAACGGTTCCCTTCAGGAGGGCAGGGTGCTGAGCTGCCTGAAGGAGGTGGTGGTGTGGCCCCTGCTGAAAAAACCATTACATGATGTTGACTCCATCCTTATCGACCTGTCTCTAACCTTCCCTTTTTAGAGAAGATTATTGAACGAGTAGTGACTCAGCAGCTTCAGGGGCATTGGACTGCACTGGTTTTGTGGATCCTTCATAGTCCAGTTTTCGTCTGGGTTATGGCACCGAAACTGTGCTTCTGACTTGGGTCAACAACATTCGCTGGGAATTGGACCAGGGTCGATCAACCCTGTTGATTCTGTTAGATCCGTCAGCTGCATTGGATACCGTTGACCATGAGATGTTGGTGGCCTGCTTGCAGGACCGGGCTGGGGTGCGCGGGATCATTCTTGAATGGTTCCGCTCCTTCCTGGCTGGGATAACTCAGCAAGTGGTGCTTGGGGACTGTTTGTCAGTTCCCCGGGACCTCACATGTGGAGTCCTGCAAGGTTCTATTCTGTTCCCTCTCCTGTTCAATGTTGCAGTCACTGGGAGAGGTCATGAGATGACAGCCCTTTTCACATAGACACTCTAACACTGATAAAATGGGTGTTATGTTTTATTATACATGTTGCAGGGCTGCAGGTGTGCTTTGTGGGTGCCCTGAAACATATATAATAAAATGTAACACCCATTTTATCAGTGATAGTGTCTGTGTGAAAAGGACCATCATGGGGTGCGGTGCCATCAGTACGCTGATGACACCCACCTCTACCTCTCTTTTTCATCTGAACCAGACCCGGCAGTCTCAGTGCTTACCCGAAGCCTGGTGGCTTTGGAGGACTGGATGAGAGCAAGCTGACTGAGGCTGAATCCTGACAAGACAGAGGTGATGCTGATAGGTAAAGCAGTGGATGTGGTGTTCCCCCTCATTGATGGGGTTCACCCCCCACTGATTTCCCAGGTCCAGAATCTGGGAGTGCTCCTTGATCCACAGCTCCACCTGGATGTCCAGGTGGGAGCTGTGGCAAGAGGTGCATTTCACCAATTACATCTGGTGTGACAGCTTCAGCCATATGTCTCAGACTCCAATCTGGCCACTCTCATCCATGCTTTCATTACCTCGAGATTAGACTATTGCAACACGTTCTATGTAGGGCTACCCCTGGTGATGGTTCAGAGACTGCAGCTGGTGCAGAATGCGGCGGCCCGCCTTCTTA
>QEPC01011006.1:282722-299968 GCA_003113815.1 Sphenodon punctatus | reverse complement strand
AAGAGCCTTGGGGTGGGTGCGGGGTGGGGAACAGCCTACGGTGCAGGTGAGGGGAACAGCCTAGGGGTGGATGTGGGGGGGAACAACCCCATGGCTGTTCCCCCCACCCACACCCTAGACTGTTCCCCACCCCAACAGGCTCAGCCTAAGGGGGTGGATGGGGAGGAAGGAATCAGTCTGTGCTTACCTGCTGCAGGCTGCTGCTCTTCTGACTGCACCTTCGGGAGACAGCAGGAGCAGGAACTAGGAAGCGTGCAGACTGGGACTGAGGCAGGGAGGAAGCGCGCAAGCGCACTTCCTCCCTTCCTCAGTCCCCCTAGTCAAGCTATCTCACCAGGGCTGTCAATGCAACCACCCTGGTGAGATCTTCCATTGCGTCCATTGAGCGCAATGGAAAGGCTAGCCCCTCCCTCCACAGCACATCCCATGCGTGCTGTGGACGGAGGAGTTCAGCCACCCAAATCGTGAAAATGCCTTGGGTGGCTGATTTTTGAGCCTTCTGGGATCCACTCCTCTGGAGTGGATCCCAGAAGTCAAAGAACAGCGCCACAGCAGCCTCTGCCTTGTCTTTGCTTCAGAGCGGAGGCTGCTGCAGCGCTGTTGTCAGTTTCATGTCAGTTTCACTGAAACTGACCACAGCGATGCAACAGCCTCCGCTCTGAAGCAAAGGCAAGGCAGAGGCTGCTGGAGGCGGCGGTGGGAAGTGGCGGTGAGGTTTTTTTACCATGAGCGGCGGCGCAGCACCTGGCGGGGCATTTGGGGGGGTCAGCACCCCAAATTCCCTGGAAGGCTAGCCACGTCTGCTTTATCCTGAGATCATCTTTCCCCCCCCATTTGGGTATTACATTTCTCTTTGGAGGGCAACAAGAGATTGTGGAAATAATTAAAATACAGCTGCCATTCTGTAGATCAACTGCATGCACAATATTCTCACTGATCACACCCTGCTTCCACATGGACATCTGTGACTAAACCTGAAACCAATGAGACCTGGCCAATCTGGTTTGGGACCAGTGCACTTCAGTCCCAAACCAGAGCTTGATGTAAAACTGCATTTTTCATTTTGATTAATAGAACAATGCATTTCACAGATGAATATTTCCATTATTCAGATCAGCCTCGACTGTTTCTTGAAGATTATGGCAAATCTAGACAGGCAACAAGTATATTAAAACCAGCAATTTAGGAATCAATCTCAGGAAAGGATAAAGTTTGAGAAGATCATTACTTTATGATAAGAACAGAACACCAAATCCAAAACTTTGGGAACTTTTGAGCTATTAGGAACTATAGAGCTATTATTGCAATTTGCAGTAATTCCAGAAAACTGCAACCCACCAATACTGACTTGTTATATGTGATGAAAATCATAGAACTCCTTTCTCATTAAAAACCCAAACTGTAAAGTTCACTAGACAAAGGCAAATGGACCACAGCATCAAAGGCCTTTTGAAGATTAATACATTGACTAAATTAGTGGAGATTCATTTGGAAGCAAACGACATAGAGATTCATTACATTTTGTAGCCATTTTTAACTGTTTGGATATGTGTTCTTCATTTATGGAGTTCTCCGGATAACTACTTGTGCCTTATTACTGGGGATGATGATACAGTTTTTTCTTGTTAAACTTTTTGAGGTCAAATCTAGGCTCTTTTTAGAGAGAATCTTTTGAATTTTCATTGAATTGTTTTCAGGGGGTGAAATCACTACCAAACGTTGTCTGAGCGGAGGGAAGAAAATCCATAGAGAATTGTTGCAGCTGTGTTATATAAAAGGAAGAGACAATTTAATGGAAAATTTCATACTTTGCAGAAATGTGATTGCCTATTTTTTTCTATGTAGATTTCTCATTAAAGTAGCTACAGCTGCTGCACCAAAGGTATATTTTCACTGATGAGGGTCGTGGTAATAGGGATGGAGTTGTATGTCGAGTTTGACATTTTGTTTTGATGCAGAGGAGGAGAAAATATTTACAAAACTTTCCATTTCTATTTTCCTTTCGGCATGGGAGAGAACTTGCTCTTTTGATTTAAGTCATATGTAAAATATGTCACAGTCCAAACGTTAGTTAGTTGGATTCAATGACATGACACTTGAGAGTGGATTAGGCTTTCCCTTGCCACTAATTTCATTCTTCCAGGGCTACCAGACTAATTTGTTCTCCACCCCCACTCCACACACCAAAGGGGGGGGGGGGAGGGAGACACAGGAAAATGTAAAATATTTTAAAATTGTATCAGGACTATATAACCTGGAACTTCTTGGTTCTCTTATAATTAGTGTTGGGACGTGAATATGTCATAAATCCTACATCATAAAACCACATGGTTTCAAAGCAATAATAGTTGCTTTTCTTTGCTGAGGCCAAAATAATCCCAGAACTGCTGTCAGATACTTTATGTTCTTCAATTTAGGGTTTATTTGTTTTAACAAGCTAAATGTTATTTGTGGCATACAAAATGCTTCAAGCGAAACATTCCTGTGTTAGGACAGTTTGAGCAGCCAAAAATAATATTAAACCCCCAGCTATTTTACATATTGCATGTTCTTCACCTTTATGTGAGGATGAGCTCACTATTGGAGAAAATAAACTGTAATGGATATTGTAATCATGGGGTCCTCTTCTGCTATCTCAGTCACAGCACTTTAATTCTTTCCAGGTGTCAGTGGAACCCCATTATGCTCCCCTTAAAGTCAATTACAGGCAGCTGCTGAAGACACTAGTTTTGGAATGAGCTCCAAGCAACTGGTACTTTTGAAATGAGTACCAGCTGAAGAGGACACACAAGGATGTGCTAAGCAACTATGGGAGATTTTCCATGCATTCTTGATTTTGGTAATAAGCAACGTTGGGTCATCACTGGAAATCCAGATGCTGCTTCACCTGTCTTTTGGAGGAAAGGTTCTCTCTTATTTTCGGCAGCTATATCTTGAATTGCCCATGTCTATTACCAGTATCTTGATTGTCATAAAGATTAGAGCAGCTTTATCATTTTCAATGCAGCTGGTCTAAGAAATCTGTTGCCAGAGCTTGGGATCTTAATCTAACTGCAAGCTGGCCAGCCTCCCAGGTTGAAACAGTTCCTGAGCAATCGGGCACCTCTCAGCAACCTAAGAAGAGTGTCATGGGAGTGGCTAGTCTACTGATTGGCTGAGAGGTAAGATTGCTTTGGGCTACCACATTTGTAGCTGCTCACTGCTGCAGTGTGAGCCTGCATTCTAACCATTGCCAAAATGCACTTGAAGTGACTTCAAAGCATGGACCCTTTCTCTGTCTCCTGGAATTTGATTCTGTTGGCCCCCTTGTTTTGATTAGTCTTTTACTTTGGGATTTTGACCTGCTTTATTTATTTTATTTATTTATTTATTTTATTGTATTTATATGCTGCCCCCCATGCCTACGGCATCTCGGGGCGGCTTCCAACACAATATAAAACAATACATTAAAACATTAAAATCTACAATATCATCATTAAAACCCATTTAAAACACCCATTTAGGTCCTGACCATTGACTCTGCTTGCCCTCTTCTCAGGCTATGCTGGCCTCTCAATGCACCCCAATCATAAGAACATAAGAAGTGTCATTACTGAGTCAGACCAATGGTCCATCTAGCCCAGCACTCTGTCCCACAGTGACCAGCCTCAGTTGCCTCAGGAAAGTACGTAGCAGATTACAGTGGGGTAATCCAATTCCTCCCTTACTCTCCCTGCTCCCAACAATCAAGGGTCTCGTTCCCCTGACTAACCTAAACGAGTAGTCTTTTAGCCCTTCAAAAATTTGTCCTATCTTTTTTTGAATAGAGTTATACTACTGGCTTGCACAACATCCTCTGGCAATGAGTTCCACATATTTATCGTACATTGAGTGAAAAAGTACTTCCTTTGATTTAAAATTTTTTTTTTCCTGCCTGGTAACTTCATACAGTGATGCCTGGTTCTACTAATTTTATAATGGGTAAATAGCAGCTCCCTATTTACCTGTTCCACACCATTTATGATCTTCTAATCTTCTGTTATATCCTCTCTGTCCTCTCTTCTCCAAGCTGAAGCGCCCTAACCTATTGAGCCTTCCCTTGTATGGAAGCCACTCCATGCCTTGGATCAGTGGTGACTGGTGGACTTTTAGGTTGGTGGGTGGAGGCAGCAGGAGGTGGGGCCAGCATTAAAATTTCACACTCACATGACCAATAGAGTAGAATACAAAATGTATGAAAAAACCACAATGAATGTGGAACAAAAAACTACACAATGGTGACAGCATGCAATAATGAGCAAAATGCAAAGCTCTGTGTGAAAAAATTAAAAAGAGACAACCATCAGGCAGGGCTTCAAGTCTGTTTTAAATTTTATTTATTATTTATTTATTTTACAACTTTTATCTCGCCCCCATAAATGAGGGGACATTATATGTATGCATGATTTGTTTCACTTTTAAAAATTCCTGTTTTAAAAAGAAGAATCAACTCAGGAGAGAAACCATGAATATGCCACCGAAATGAGGAAAGCTTCAGGAGAAGTTGGAACACTCAGTATATACATCAGAGAATCCACACAGGGGGGAACCCTTAGATGTCCCCTGACTGGGAAATGCTACAGGGGGAGAGCCCAACCCTCTGTAAACACCAGAGAATTCACTCTACCAGGGAAAGGCCCTATAAATGGGGAAAGCTTCTGTGTGAACTTCAGTCTTAGTATGCATGAAAGAATCCAAACATTCCCTCATTCCCACCCCCACCTCAGCTGTACTTGCAGTTGGAAGAGAGGTATCATGAGGCAGAATACTTTAGCAAAGAGTATAGTACATCAGAAGCTTAGCTACCAAGTTACGCTGATGGTGCTGGATTTCTAATCCCTCATTCAGATTAGCTCCTTCCATCCCTGCTCTCCTTCTCTTACACTAGGGGAGGAGACCCTCAGATCCAGGGGTAGAGCTGCAGTGGGGAGCATATTTGCTACCCATGGGTAATACCCACATTTTCAGGCACCCCCAGTGGGCACCTCATGGAGTACCCAGTGCTTGAAAATGCAGGTATTACTGTGACATCCCGGGATGCCCAGGATGTCCCAGAATGCAAATCCTAGCACCTGCAGCTCCTCAGGACCACTTGCCTCACCTGACCACTGGACTGCTGGTCAGTCACTGCTCCCCAACCAGAGTAGGTACTTCCCAACTTGCCTGATATAATAGAGTGGGGGAAGAGAGTGAGGAGGCCTCTTTCCACCTGCATGCACCCTCCAATGGGTCCCCTCTTCCGAACTCAGTTCTGTTCACCCATCCCTAATAACGATAATGAAAATTGTCATTTTCATTATTGTTATTGCAATAATGAAAACGACAAATAATAATGAAAATAGAAACTAAAACGACTTTTTGTTTTTGAAATAAAGGGGGAAAAATGACAAATGTATTTTGGGCTATAACATTTGTGTTCCTTATTCAATCCTGATGAAACTCAGGGTGATTGTACCCCAATGGGGGACACTATGTGTACCAAATTTCAAAATGATTAGATAGATGGAACCAATTCTAGAAGCAATTGAATTTTGTGCTTTTAAGAAAAGCACCATACACATTAATCGCTAAACTTTGCATGTAACCTGTGAATATTATGTCCCTCCATAAGCTTAACACCCCTAACAATTATCAGAAAGATTGGAAAAGGGTCCTGATGGTATAAGACATTAACTTGAAAATACTTTTCCAGCTGTAACATTTTTATATTCCATCCTGTTTACAAGACATTTGGCAGGAATTTTGTGCTTTTAAGAAAAGCACCATACACATTAATCGCTAAACTTTGCATGTAACCTGTGAATATTATGTCCCTCCATAAGCTTAACACCCCTAACAATTATCAGAAAGATTGGAAAAGGGTCCTGATGGTATAAGACATTAACTTGAAAATACTTTTCCAGCTGTAACATTTTTATATTCCATCCTGTTTACAAGACATTTGGCAGGAATGTATCACAAACCTTCCCTGTCATCTCTGCCAAACTACAGGACAATTTGATAAAGGGACTTAATTTTATAAGCAATTGAAGTTGTCCCCTTGAAGACCATTATTCAGATAAATAGCAGCACATGCAGTGCCAGTCAGAGGCAGGCACCTGGCATGGCAGGGAGAGGGAGGCTGTAGGAGAGAGGATGGGGAGAAACCCAAAAGACTGACAGACACATTCACTGGCCAATTACTGTATGTTTCCAGCTTTACAGGACCAATTGGTAGTGGCTTCGAGAGGGGCATAGAAGGAAAATAACTGGGGCCTTGGGGATAGCATCCCAGAAATCAGGAGACATAGGGTATTTTCAGACGTTACGAGATCACAGTGAACCACGGTGAATACCCACCTGTGGCCCCTGTGGCTCGAACGTCTGTTTGGCGGCCGCCAGATGTTCGCCACGGTCAATACCCGCATGGGGTCAATTTGAACCACGCTTCCCGGGCTAGCCGGGGGAATGTCCTGGGAAGCATGGTCAAAAAGATCCCCAGCGGGGACCAAAAAAGAGTAACGTCTGGCCGGTTGCCACAGCCCGGGATCCCCGGCGGGATCCCGGGCCACGGCACATTCGGCCCGACGCGGCGGCCGCAGTGGCCCCGCCGCCCGCCCATCTCCCTGAAGGGCGGGCGGCGGGGTGCATGGAGGGGGCGGGGCCATGAGGCCGCACGTTGCGCCATGCGGCCTCGCCCCCTCCCAGATTCCCCGCCGGGATCCCCCCGGCACGTCTGATATGGCGTGACGGGGTAACCCCGGCGGGGAATGAAAGGGTTGTTTTCGGTACGGGGCCAAGCGACCCCATAACGTCTGAAAACACCCATAGTTTACACATCCAGGTTGGCCAATTATCATCACACACATCCTGCAGCACTGTGACAGAGGACATAAGAGAATCTCTATTGGCTCTTTCCTAAACAGATGCTTCTGACTTCCCAGTAACAAGTGGGGGAGAAATGTTGGGATGGTCACAGCACAGATGAGGATATTTGGTTAATATTTCTGCTGACCAATTGGTATCACAAACTGATCTTATACCACAGTGACACGTAAGAGAATCCCTGGCATAGGCTCCTTCTCTGCTTATGCTGTGAAGGCATCTAAAATTGGTTCCCTTTATCACATCTTTCTGATATTTGGCAGAGATGATCATGAAAGTGTGATACACAGTCCTGTCAAATTTCATGTACACTGGTGGGACTACAAAGATGTTATAGTCAGACATACATTTATATGTTAATTGCTTATACCACCAGAACCCTTTATCCAATCCTTCTGAAAGTTTATTTGTAATAATAAAATTTATTTATAATAAAATTTGCATACCACCTCCTCCTGCTAAAAGCAACTTGGGGCAGCTAATAACATATTAAAACAATTTAAAACAGCAATAATATGATTTAAAATATTATTAAAACACACATCCTGGGCTTGGAGAACCTGCGCTGCAATAGCAGTGCTGAAAACAGTGGTGGTGGCAACAATAGCATGCACTGTGCACTGTGATGTTTGGTGGGTCAGTGCCCCAACACTCACGGAGAGAAGTCGCTCATGCCTTGGATTATTTTGCCCTTCTCTACACCTTTTCTTGTTTAGCTACGTCTTTCTTTGAGATGGGATGACCAGAGCTGGACACAGTATTCTAGGTGTGGTCACCTCAGAGATTTATATACTGGCGTTATGATATTTTCATGCCCTCATCCTCCACAGTTCCAAACACCCAAGAAAATAGCCCAGTCTGACTGCTCACATCGTGGTGACCTAACATCCCTCAGCTCACATGACCCTAACACAAAAAGATTGTCAAATCTCTGTCCCACATCCCTTAGGATTGTGCGACCATTCCAAGTGGTTTCATAGTGTTTTCGTTCCCCACTTTACTGAAGGGAGTAAAGTGTCAGTATCTCTACCCATGACACTTTCTACCTCCCCACATGCAGCCCACCATGCGTGTTTCTCAGCACCCATGATTCATAATCAAATACAGTAATGTTTTCCCACATAATCTGTTAGGCATATTTATTGAGTGATGCATCCTCTCTCCCCTCTAACCAGAGGCTGAAATTGCCATATTATAGTCACTGCTAAAACCAAAGATTACTTGCAGACTAGAACACTCCAGACAGTGCTATTTACTAAATCTTTGGCCAACACACTAGTAATGGCTTTGGAAATGTGCTACACAGCACAACTACAACTTGCCAGCCTGTAAAAAAAAATTAAAAAACTGGTTGTCCTGCGAACATTTCCAGACAAGCTATTTATGAGAGAAAATAATATGTTCTTCTGCCAATTCTGCCACAGTAATTGGATTTCTACACATTTGGCACCACAGCTGGTACTTTCTGTCACCATCAGGAAAGCTCTGTCAGCCCAAACTCTAAATGGATGCTAGCTTTACACTCTACTCTCTCTTTCAAAGGAGATTGCTGCTGTTTAGATAAAGCACTGAGTGGCAAATAGGGCAATATGACCAATCTTTGGCTGTTTTTACACAGACGCCCCCCCACCCCACCCCCTGCTCAGTGTTCAGGAGGTTGTGGGGGCAGGGGGGCATCCGTATAAATGGCCGGCAGTGGGTGGAGGTATGGGTGTCCGCTTGGTGTTCATCCATGTGAACACCAAGCAGGATGGGTGGCGGTGAGTGCACTCTCCCATGCAACATCCACCTCCACCCATCACCCACCCACCTCCACCCACGGAGCCCTCCAGAAAACCGGAGGAGGCCCAATGGGTGGAGATGGGTGGAGGTGTGTGTGTGTCTGTGTAAAGGGACACCCACCCACCGTGCCAGAACACCCATCCCCCCACCTCAAAAGGCCTTTGAGGAAAAACAATTGCTTTCCTTTGCCTGAGGACACTCAAAGTATAGGCAAAATGATCCGAGAATAAGATGATGAAACAAGACACCACCCTTAAATAATTTAACTCAAACCCAATATGAGAGAGGATTTAAGTCCTATTAAGATCAGTGTCAGTTGCACAGATACATCTGTAGAGAACACTTCGGAATGTATCTGTTGGTCCTTCATAGTTTGCATTTTGTTCATCGTCTAAAGGGTAGCAGGACTGTTTCAAGGAAGATGGTTCAAACCAACAGCTTTCCTCTTTGTGAGGACAGTAAATTCTTGGTTCAGGAGCAAGAATACTTTGGACAAAATTCCACGCAGCGTGCCTACAGCTTAGAAAGGTAGACTGGCATAGATTGTTTTATTTGTGTTCTGGGATTTTCAACCAAAGCCCATAAAGTCAATAGCAATGCAGGCATTGACTTCAAAAGGCTTGAGGTGAGGTTCTTTGCTCAGAAATCTATCAAAGGTTCTCACATACTAGTGGCAAGGGACCTGAAGGCTGATGTGAGGTGTGTCTGCTAAGCACAAGGCCTGCACACCATTTGCATGGTGAATTAGTCTTATTTTGAGGATTTAATATGGAGCTTACCAGTGCTGGATTTCAGCCTCAGTGAATAATCTCTAATTACAGATTTATCTGATTAATTTGGTACCATTTTCTGTTTGCAAATTGCTTGTGAAGACAGTGGTCTTTTTCTGAAATACATATTCATCATTCAAAATTATTTGTTGGCTAAGCTCTTCATGTAACTTGTGTCTTCTCCCTTGCCCATAACTTTAAGGAGCTGCAAGTATTTCATAGCTGTAGTTTGAACTATTCTAACTGAATACACTGGACAAAGTTCTACTACCCCCAAGAGCCTACAGCTACACAGCAACATTGGGTACTTTCAGACATGACGCTAACCACCCTTTAACCACCCTTGGTGGTCATTTATGCATGTTTCAGGACTGCATAGGGCACCAATACAGCCCTGCAACATGCATAAATAACCACCAAGGGGGTTAAAGGGTGGTTAGCGTCATGTCTGAAAGTACCCATAATGTTTAGCCAGATGCATAAGTGGAGATTCAATGGGAGGTCTTGAGTGCCCAGCATACTGTTTGTTGTTTTTCAGCTGGTTTTCCTGCTATTAAACTTAGAGACAGCAAGCACAAGAGGGGGTGAAAAGCAAGTCCAAGCAAATTCAACTGATTCTCTGTAGAAACAGTTTATGTAGCATCCCCTCAGCTGCAATCCTGGAGCAACTCCTCTAACTCCAGTGGTTTTGAATTTGAGAATTGAGTACTCCAGCCCCAGCGGGGAATGGATTTTCTCACAACAGCAAGAATTAAGCTACAGAAAAGAACTGCCAGCTAATACTGTTAAGGAAACTGAACTACTGTAAGGTTAATGACTCCACACTGGGTCCCACTGTTTTTTCTTCTTAATTAATCAGATAAGTTAGCAAAAAGGCTGTCTTTCCCTCTGTGGCTTTCCTCCAAAAGAACTGAATCCTGTTCTCAACTAAGTCCATAGCTAAACTCACATTGGCATTCATTGTGCACGATTAAGTCCAAAATAAGGTGTAATTTATAAGAAAAAAAATGCTTAAAATTTCACTGGCAAACATGCAAGCTGAAGAAATAAACACCGGACACGGTGGTCTTGTGGTGTCTACAGGAGCGTGCAGAATGCAGCAAAGCTGAAGTGACGTCTAAACACACAGGAGGGTTTGTAAGTAAGGCTTGTGATCCTGAACCCTCTGAAGCCAATGATGAAACTCATATTGAGTGAGTGAAGACCGCACCCTGGATTTCTACTTTGATTTAGCAATTGTGTGCGTCATGTAGGGCCCATTTACATTGAACTTCTGACTGTTTTAGCGATCTGTCTCTAAATTTAATTAAAGCATCATTCTAGGTAAGCCATTTTCTAGTATGGGTTTTCTCAGTTTGATTCTGGAAGTCTTGTTTGGAATATTGTTTTTAAAATGGCCCTTGTGACATGTCTTCCACCACAGCAAAATCCCTGAGTCACAGCCCAGGCTAACCGCCACCACTGACACATGTCCGCCCAGCTCGCAACCCTTCACAACCGCCAGGCCCCCATCATGTTAATTCAGGGGCCTGGCTGGATCCTGACCCCTGTGTCTGTCCCACGCCAAACCACGTAGGTCCATGGCGGCACTTTGGTGCTGTCATGTCAGAAAACAAACACCCAGAGTTGTATGTAAAAGGAATAGTCTGTACAATCCTGCTCATCAGACCCTCCTATCACCTGGGGATTTTCAGGTCTAGGTCAAACTCACACTTGTCTTCTCTCCTGCAGAGGCTTTGGAGTTTCAAGCCAGCACATTGAGTGTACGGAGGCTGCCCACTCCCAGAGCGGCTCCAGGGATGCACCCCTACATCTGTCTGATTCCAGACCCACCTGGGTCTGGTTTTAGGTCTGAAATGAGAATCAGTTTCTTTCTTGCAAAAATCTCATGAGAACAAAGAACCCTTGCCAAGACATTGGGACGATCTCGATAATGGTTTGAGATCTTTTTCTCAATATACCATTTACTGTTACCATTTACCATCTACTGCACTCTTCCCGGTAAAGTGCATGTGCAAAATGGTCACCATGGCTGGTCTGTGCATGCGCAACCCTTTTCCAAGATGGCACCAGCAGCATCGCCGTTGTTTTGGGAATAGGCAGCTATATTGCACACATGCATTACCGTAACGAATGCGGTACACAGTAAATGGTAGAGGTAAATGTTTTCTCAAGAAAAATTCTTGACCGAGAAAGTGTTGAGAACTGGGATTTTCTCGATTATTGATTCTTGCAAAAAATGAGTACAGAAACTTGATTCTTGGTAAGAATCAGAAGAAAATAGCCCCCTCCCTTCTGCAGCATACAGTTGTGGCCACTCAGCCAACACTCTAGGCTGGCGGCCGCAACTCCATGGTGCTGACCAGGGCAATGGCCGTCTGGGCATGGAACTGCAGTGTGGGCCCACCCAACAGATGGACAGCAGCTCCACTTCTGGCTGGTGCCCAGGGTTTGGCTGGCACACTTGGGGATGCTCCAGAGCACCACTGGCGGGGCTGCTGCTCTGCATGCACATCCAACAGGGCGTCTTTACATGGACTGGCCAACCTGGGAGTGAAGCAGGCTGCTGTGGGCAGAACTGGAGTTGCTGTCTGTCTAAAAACACCCATTGCCCTGATTTTCCAGTAGGTGTGTAGGCACTGGCAGCCAGTGGAGTGCAAGCATTTTTACTGCGCTAGGCAGCCCCAGGTAGCTGTACCTCCCCACCCCCCTATCCCCGCACAGAGCTTGGCAGTGGCGACTGGATTAGGAACAGAGGGGAGAGCCACCCTAGGTGGCCCTATCCCAGCTGCTGCCAAGCTCTGTGGTTGGACTGGGGACAAGGCGGCCTAGGGCAGCAAGTTCAAGGGGGAGTTTTCCCCTCTGCCCTCAATCCAGCTGATGCAAACAAGCTCCATGGCTGGTTGGGGGGGAGGCACCTAGGGCAGCTCTCTAGCCCCATTGCAGCTGTAGAGCTTGGTGGCAGCTGCAGGGTCAGGACAGGAGAGGTGGGGCTGCCTAGAGCAGCAATTTAAAGAGGACAGCTCTCTCTCTCACACACACACACACACACACACCTGATCCAGCTATGGAGCTTGGCAGCCACTGGTTTGGGGGTGGGAACCTACCACCCCTAAGTGGCTGCCTGTGCTACCTAATGGTAGTGCCGGCCCTGTTCCCAGTCACTCAGGTCTGCTTTGGCCTGTTGGACTGTTTGCTCCCCTCTGAGCCCTTCTGATAGTGAGTGAGCTGCATCAGGAGCTCCTCACATTTACCATGTTCTCCCCTCCAGGTTTTCTCATCATAGGGCTTCTCTCCTCCCTAGACTGGAGAGTCCTGCTCTCCCTGTCTGGTGTTCCCCTTGTCAACTTTCCTCTGCCATGGACTTGCCCAGCTCCCTTTTCTCTCCCCTGACCCTTCTCCTTTGTGCTCCCCCAGCTGCAGGAGTGCTGTCAGTTAGCCCCACCCACACAGGCAGCTGGCACCTGCATTAACCCCTTGGTGGCTGTTTCAACATGGGGTATGCAGACCTCATTGCAGCCCTGTCTGTGGTTCCTTAACAGTTCTATCCCCTGGTTCCATCCTTGCTTCTGAAGGAAAGCCAAGATTCACAAACGCGACTGACAATTTTAGGTGCATTAGGCCACAAATCAGTGAGACTACTCACGTGTAATTAGTTTTAGGACTGTGACCTTACTTTTCAGGTACCCAACTTGGAACACTATAATCCTAAAAGTGTAGAGCACTTTCTGAAAATAAGATTCTTCTGAAATATGGGAAGCGTGGCAAGTAACAATAACCGCTGAGCAACCATGCCACAGTCATTAATAAACCTGGGCTGCCATTCCCACAATTTCCTCTTTCATGAGCTGTCGTTCCAGTGATGATATCACTTCAAATAAGGAGCTTCCATACACGATGTAACTGCAAGTTGTACAGCTCCATATTTTGAGGTTCAATAATATATCTATGTGCAGAACATTATATGTGATATTTCAGTAACAAGCTGCCTGCTCTTATCTTTAACTTTCAATGTATTTTAAATGTCAGGCTTAATTGATTACTTTCCTATTTGGAAAAGAAAGCTGGATCTTTAGAAGCCTGTGCTGTTGGTTTAAGAGGGTGGTTTGGTAAGGAGAATATGGATGGATGGATGTATTTTGACCTATAAAAGTCCTATACGGCCTTGGCCTGACTTACCTGCGTGACTGCCTTGCTCTCCGCGCTCTGGAGCAGCCTCTGCCACTATGGAGAGGGCATTCTCGGTGACTGCACCTAGGCTGTGGAACTCCCTCCCAGTGGAGGTACGGGTGGCCCTGGATCTCCCCTCCTTCCATTGTATGTGTAAAACCTGACTGTTCCGCCTGGCTTTTGGCCAGGGAGATGGAGTATAGGATGGGAGGGGTGGGTGGTGGTTCTGTGCCTTCTCTTTTTATTGTATTGTTTTTACTGATTTTATGTGTTTTATGTGTTTTAATGTTGTAAGCTGCCCCGGGCTGCTTGGAGCAGGAGTAGCAAATGAGTTTATAAATAAATAAATGTATAAATATAAATGTGGGGTAAGGCAGGGAGCATCTTCATTCTTTGCACGACTCTCCCAAGTAGTAATGCTTGCACTCTGGGAAGTTCAGCAACTGCTTGTAGAAAGTAGGACTGAAAAATGTATGCTTCCCCTCTCCCCTAGGCACCAGCCCATTAAACAGGGCCAGAGAACTAGGATGGAGCAACCTGACCTGTCTTAATGGATCTTTCCTGTTATTCTCCCTCTTCTAACATTGACCCGCAACACAAGGTATCTGAAAGGGATGGGGGAGTGCAGAGATCCCATAACTCAAATCTAGCTTTTCCAACTCCAGAGATATTGGCCCTGCCCAGAGAACTGACCAAGGAGGAACAGTGGGTGTTAACAAATGTGATGGTGGCCTGGTTAGGCCCACTATTTTCCACTTTCCTACTCACATTTGTTAATGCCAGTCCAGATGTTTGTTCTGGGTTTGTTCTGGGTATGTTGGTGGCTAGCCTGGGCTGTAACCCCAGAGACCTCCGGGATCACAGCCTGGACTAGCTGCCAACTTGCCTGGAAAATGGCCCACCCAGGCCAAAGTGGGATATCGCATGTGGTACCCCACTGTTCCCAGTCCAAAGTGGCCATCATGACCAGCCACCATGGCTACCCGTAATGGGGAGTGGGGTGGGTCGCTGGGCACAGTGTAGGGGTAGGGCTGGGTGGACGCATGTCCGTGCATCTCCCTGCCCTCCCTGGCAGCCCATCCCCCAGTACATTTGTTTTTCCGGTGGGCCAGGTCTGGACCGTGGTGGCAGCGTGTTGCCAACTGGGGCAGGACTGTGATGGTGGCACTCTACTGTCTTGTGTTTTCATTCAGTGTATAGGCTCAGGCCTGCAGCATTTGAATATTGTCATACTGGCCCATGATGACTAGCCTGCCCACTAGCTCCTAACTGGCTATGCACTACCCCTACCCTTTATGGCAATGGCCACCTGCTTACTTCCTGGTCTTGGTCTTCCCTACTGCCTTTTATTAAACAAGCCTGCTTCTGGACTGTTGCTTCTTGAATTCTTCCTGTGTGCTCCTGAGCCTTGCCCTGGGCTTTCTGCTTTTTCTGTCATGGCCTCCAATCCCTCATCCTCTCCTGCTCCAGTATTGCCCTTGATCTCACCAGTGTCAACTTGCTTCTGGCCACCAACCTCATCATTCACTCCTCCCCAGACCCACTTCTCCATCAGACACATCTCCTGACTATGACCCCATGCTTTTTACCTAAATATTGCCTTCTGGTTACCCCCCTAGCTGGGACACTCTCCTTGGCTTGCCCTTTAGCTCTGACTTCCTAGCCTGATCTCAACATGATCTCTGGTCTGCCCCTCTCTCTTGTTGCTCAACCCAGCTGTGTTCCCAATCCTGCTGCAACTTGGACTGTTTTAGATGAGACACTCCCACTGATGTCCATTGTCCACCCATGGAACATGTGTGGGAGCATCCTATTTGAATTTGGAGTTGCATGGGTGCACGCTCCTGTGACCCACCCACCACCCACTCACAGAGCAATTGGCGAAAAGGCATGGAGGTGGGTGGAGATGGGTGTCTGCCTGTGTCTGCCCTCCCCCCCCAACACAGCCCCCGCAGTGGTGCTTCACCGGCCACACATGGACCGCACCTCCACTGGTGGTCTGTTTAAAAACAGCCTTCGCCAGCCTTGATGAGTGCCTACCATCTGGTCCTTACAGGAAGTGTTTTCCATGCAGAATCAAAGATCCAAATCACAAGATGAGAAGAGGAAATAAAAACTGTAAAAGCAAACCCCAAATCCATCTGCATTTTGTGGATCATTCAGTAATGACATTTGTTGTGCACAATTATTTGAAGATGGTTCTTGCAGAAT
This sequence comes from Sphenodon punctatus, assembly GCA_003113815.1. Taxonomy (NCBI): domain Eukaryota; kingdom Metazoa; phylum Chordata; class Lepidosauria; order Sphenodontia; family Sphenodontidae; genus Sphenodon; species Sphenodon punctatus. The sequence continues at coordinate 284,153 of QEPC01011006.1, read as the reverse complement.
TTATCGGGTTGTTCACCATTATTTTCCTTTCCATTCCATGCTCAGATAGTAATCAGTTCCACAAGTTCGGAGAAGTGTGTTTGAAGACAATGCTTTTGTAGAAAGCAAGCATGGAAAAAGAAATGTTTTCAAAAGCTGAAGTCAGAGATAAAGCTGCTAATCAGAGAACTGGATGTGAGGTCCAGAGTTTTGTTTGACCTACTGCAAGCAGATTCAAAAGGGGTTAATTTTCCTCCTTCTCTTTTTACTCCCTCTAGAGTTTTTTTTTTCTCTCTCTTTGCATGTGCGCACAGCGTGCGTACAAGGGATGCATGCACGCACGTGCACATATGTGCGTGTGCATGCATGTGTGGTTTTTTTCCATTTTGATCAAACAGTGCAATATACTTCCATACCTGTTCATATCACAGCTCATGGCTGGATTCACTGGACTACTCTCAGGCTGCTCCAGTGACACACAGTATAGTTCTAAATCCAGTTTAACAGACTGACTAGCTAATCAGGAGGTGGCTCTGCATGTTACACAAACCATGCAAGATCTGTATCTGTATGCTCATTTAAACAACTACATACACTATCCAAAACTGGAGCAAGTCCCCATGTAGTCACTGTAATATGTGGACTTGGTCCCCAGGGCAAGGGCTGGGCTGATATGAGAGTTAGGAAGGAGCTGCTGCTTGTCAGGGATCAGTGCAGATCTCTGACAAACAGAAGCCCATCCCAGACCACCCAGAGGTCCCTGGCCCCTTCCGAGTTGGGACAGAATCTGAGGAAACTGTGGACAAATCCATATCTGCTCCATCTCAAACATGGAATCATAAAATCGAAGAGTTGGAATGGAACTCTAGGGCCCATCTAGTCTACAGGCATGGAGCACATGGAACCACTGGAGGTGAAACTGAAAACAGACATGCATATAACTATGCTTTAACATCGCTTTAACATTTCTTATGCATGTTGTAAGGCTGTATTGGTGCCCTATGCACTATAGGGGTGGGACTACCGGATCATCCGGTATCCGATACTGCTGGTATTTTGGTGTACCGGCAGTATTGGATTATTCCGGTATTATTGGGTCCGGTACCGGATCCCCCGTGCCAGATTTTTTTACATTGCGGCTATTCAAATGAATGGCCACAATGTAAAAAAAAAACCCAAAAAAACCCAAAACACTTTCCCTCCCCGAGTCCAGGCTGTGTGGGTGGAAGGGGGGACACCCCCCACCCACCCTGCCCAGCCTGGATTTGAAAAAAAAAAAAATTCCCCTAAGTCACCTAGTGCGGGCTCCGGCCCGCCGGCGGCGACCCAGAGTCAGCACCAGCAGCAGGTAAGTACTGGTACTGTACTGATCCCTGGGGTGGGGGTGGTTTAACACACACCCCACCCCAGGGATCACCATACCTCCCCACCCAGGGATCACCTACCTTGAGC
>QEPC01011006.1:263137-275741 GCA_003113815.1 Sphenodon punctatus | reverse complement strand
TGAGCCAATCATTTGAGCGCATTTTCGCACCTCGCTCCCTTTGCAGGCTGCAACGGCGCCCGTTGGAGCCTGAAAGAGACCCTGCCTGGGAATGCAATCCTGGGCGGCTTCCCGCCCCCGCTACTGTGCCTGATTCCCCTGATGGGGTGTGCACACATCTGTCCCCGCTGCGCACAAGGCGGCAGCAGGGTCCATTGTAAGTAGAACAAATTTGATCTGGAAATCACAGATAGTATAACTATGGGGCCACAGAGTCCATTTTAAAAGTCATTTCTCGAGCTAGACACTCACTGATATTTGAATGAATGAATGAATGAATGAATCTCTTTATTGTTGAAACCCACATGGGCCATAACAAAATAACATAATTACAAAAAGATAAAAAATAATGACAAAGTTAAAATGGATCATAACAGGCAGAAACATCACTTAAAATAAGGCAATGTGCTACAATCAACTACATATATTAATCAAACATTAATTATTCTATGAGCATGGAAGTATCCAGCAACTCACTTGTTTTTGCAATTCGCAAAGTAATTTTTAACATAATCCTCTCTTCCTTTGAAGGCCATCAGTACAAACCTAGCTATTTTACTGTTAACTTTCATATCAGATCCCTGCAGAACGTATACTAACTTGAAATTCACTGGCCGGTTTAATGTATGGTGTACAACCTCATGCAAATAAATTTTCTGCAACTGAGGGAGAGTTTCAACACACCCAGCCCCACAGATACAATGTCTAAGAGGCAAAGGGATATTTTTATATCTACCTCTCAGCCACTCAGTATCCACGAGCTGGAACCTCCATCTAATAAAGGCAGCTCTTAGATTAGAAACTTTCAAATCAGATAGGTACCTTTCATATCCAAATTTTAGCTTATAAAGCTGAAGAAAAGAAGCACTCTTTGTGGAACAAACTATAGCCATGTTATTCTGGATGCCATAGCTACATCGGTCAGCCTCTGTCTACATAAAACCTTAGCTTTCCGGATGTCCATTTTAAATAATGCATTCACATCAAGCCCATGCCTCTGTATTACAGACCTTATTTTAGCCAGCCATGAATCATTATTGGATGTCATCAAAACGGTTTGTTTTGCAAGCATAGCCTAACCAAAGGGTGCTCCGACTTAATCATTTTCAACCAATAATATATTGAACTTAATACAGTCTTAACCTTCATAGATACACATTCCAACTCACTCCTTACCAAACTGGCTGGAGTTGATGATGGAAACTCCAATAGTGATCTCAGAAGCTGTTTTGGACAACCTCAAGGTCATGGGTGTTGGAATTTCCCCAAAGTTCCCCTTGGGAGTTTGGCCTCCAAACTCCAGATTTGGCCTCCAACTTTTGCTTGAAAGATTTTTAATGCTGGCTCAATCAATTTCCCCCCTTTGGTATGCCAAAATAATATAATTGCCTGGGCTGTACTTTCAGCCCTGATTCTTCTTATTTTAATGTGATCCTTCCAGGAACCCCATGCAGTAAATAAATACTAGTACAAGATATATAAATTGTTTAACCTGTTCCAACTCTTTTCCATACAATTTCCAAATATGTTTCTTAGGATAGCAGCCTGTTACCAAAATCTTGGTTTTAAGGTAATTAACCTCTAGCTGTTCATTTTCACAATAAGTACTCAGACTAACTAACAGCCTCCTTCAATCCCAGTATAGCACGAGAAATCAAAATCATATCATCAGCATAAAGTTGAATTGTGATATTTCTATTCAGGATTTGGATCGGGAAGCACGTTCAATCATTGAGCGCTGCTACAACTCCATTAATATAATAATTAAAAAGAAACAGGGCTAGGCTGCACCCCTGCTTAACCCCTCTTGTAGAGGGGATTTCATCAGTTAATTGCCTGTATATATCATATTGGACCTTCACTACGCTGTTGGTGTACATCAATTTCACCAGAGTCAATACCTTCTGTCAATATTGGTATTGTCATATTTCTCCCACAAACGATCATGGTTTATCAGATCAAATACACTTCTCAGATCCGCAAAACCTAAGTATAACTTCGTTTTCTTTCTATAAACAAATTTGAATCTGATATGATCCAAAACGAAACAATTATCAATAATTGACCTATTAGCTCTGAATCTAGATTGTTTCTCAACAAAAATCTCATTCAACACAGCCCAATTGTCTAATTTTAAAAGGAGGTATTTAGCCTACGCTTTAGCTATTATATTTATCAAACTGATTGGCCTATAATTATAAGGGTCAGTCTTATACATAGGAATGAATATACTTTTATTCCATCATTCAGGTAAAATTCCTGTGAGATTAATATTATTAAAGAGGTGCGTTAACACAGGCACCTACCAGTCTATAAATCCTTGAAAAACTTCTGCTGGGAGAAAATCGATCCAGGGCTTTATTTGATTTTAAACTATTAATAAGCCTTCTAACCTCTTCATGAGTAACAGGCTTCCATATGGGATACTGGTCCAGTGCAGTTAGTCCCCAAAGCAGTCTTTACTGACCTATTTTCAGCATTAAACAAACCAAAAAAGTGCCTTTCCCAAGCATCCTTATAGACTGGTGAATCCATACCATTATCCCTCACTTTCATATGACACTTCACAATTGTGCAAAAGGTCACGGAATTTTTCATTAAGGCTGCTTCTTCCAGTTCCTTCCATATTAAAACATGAGCCTGTTGTTTTTCCCCCCAAATCATTTTTTGTATGCATGTTTCTGTGACAAAAGGGCCTGAAGAGCTTCTTTAGAATCTGTGTGATGGACTTCTCTCGCTGACCTATGAGTAATTATCCTAGCCATCTTACATTGATGATCAAGCCATATAATTCCATCTTCCCCCTTTCTTTTCTTTGTCCTTGTTGAGAGAAATGAGCCCAGTTTTGCAAATAGATCATTAAAGGCCTTCATAGCAGCAGTTATAGATCCTGATTCTAGGATTCCCATTTGCAGAGAGGTTCCTTCCTCTGAAGTGAGGATGGTAGCTATTTAATTTTTTAAGCCCTCCCCCCACCTCAGTCTCCTTAACGGGTTAATTTCAATTTCCTGCATAACAACCTGTTTCCGTTGGAAAAACGGACACTCATTGCCAGGATTCTTAAAGACAAAGAATATGAAACTGGGTTAAAAACTCCCAGAATTCTTGATCTGTTATTTTATTGGACCATCCTACTATATTCCAGGAAAGTATAAGACATGAATACTCCTGGTTGGTTCCATAATCCCATCAGTCAATGGGTGTTTTTACACACACATTTCTCCTGCATGTTTGCTGTTAGATCCTGAACTTTCTGTGTGTCTAAATCACTCACCCAGATCTTGAACATCCGGATCTTTGAACTTCTCCCAGAACTTTTGTGTGTAAAAAGTTCTCCTGGTAAACTGCTTTGCTCCAGGCAGTTGTGGTTACTTGGTTTCCATGCCAGCCCCTCACGTTTACAACTGCGATTACTTTAGGATGCCTCAGGGCAGTGCTTGTGTGACAAATGCATCCAGGAACTGCCTCAGGGGAGTTTGTGTGTGATGAAAGCATCTGGAACTTACTTGTGGACTTGTAAACTCAGAAGATTGAAAGACCAGCACTTTAAGGTGTGTGTAAAAATGCTCAATAACAGAGAGATTATGCAATACCTGGTCCTCGTGACTAATTGACACTTCCTCCTTATTAGGCCTTAAAGGGTGTTTTCAGACGTTACGAGATCACAATCAACCACAGTCAACCACACTCAACACAGCAGTGGGGCCAAAGGGCCCTGAACGTCTGTTCGGCGTGCACCAGATGTTCACCACAGACAATCCCCAGCAGGGGACAAAATCAACCACCCTTCCGGAGATCCGACCTGGACCATCTCCGAAAGCGTGATCAAAGCAATTCCCACCAGGAAACAACAAAAAGTAACGTCTGAATGGCAACCACCAGCCTGAATCAAGCAAAATGATTCCCAGCCGGGGACAAAGCATGCAGCATCACTGCCAGGCAATGAGCAACAACACAGGCCGGGAAGGGAGATTTAAAGGGCACACAACAGCAGGGGGACGTGGTGGGATGGAGCGAGGCAGAAGGGAGAGGAGAGCAGACGGTGAGAGAACAAGGGAGAAGGAGGCTCAGAAGGAGGTGGTGGTCGTGCTGCACATAGAGGCAGTGGATGGACAGCAGCAGCAGCAGCTGGGACAGGCCACCCCAGAGACGACAACTGGCCCAGGGGATGAGGCACCCCGGAAACAGGTAAGGAGACTGAAGGGGGGGTGCAAGGGCACAGGGGCACCAAGGGAGGTGGGCGGACCGGCAGGGGAAAGGGCCATGGGGCTGAGGCAACCCGGCAACCAACCTCCTCCCCCCACCCGTATGACCCACAGACATGGAAATGGGCCCAGGAGCCCAAGCCCCCGGATGTGACAGGCGCTGGTGAGGAGGAGGAGGAGGAGGAGGAGGAGGAGGAGGAGGGCCCACGTGGGACACGGCCATACCACCGAGGGGGTAAATGGGGGCACAGGGAAACACACGACTTCATCAGAATCTGGGGGACCCTGGAGCATCAGCTGGAGCTAGCAGTCAACCAGAGGAACGAGCAGGCCTACTTGGAGATCGTGCGGGACATGGAGGCGACGGGGCACCACAGGACCATGGCCAAGTGCCAAGCAAAAGTCAAGGAGCTCAAAGGGGGTACAAGGCCATCAGGGACAACAACCGGCGGTCCAGGCACAGAGCCCAGACCACCCCCTACTATGACGCACTGGACCGCATCCTTCACCTGAAGGGATCCATTGTCGCCCTGCACCTTGTGGGGAGCACCATGGTCCAGAGCAGGGAATGGGCCGAGGTACCCCTGCCCCTCTACACCCCCCTAGGATGCACCAGCTCCATGGGCCCCACCCCCCAAGAGGAACACCATGGGACCTCAGGAACCAGCAGGCTCCCCTTGCGCATCAGCCCCGAGAGCCCCCAGCCCCTGTCCAGACTGGGAGAATCCGAGGCCGGCACACTGGTTACCCTCAGCCATTGGACACAGGGGGATCCCAGTAACAAAGAGGGACCAGCTGCGGAGGGCTCCGAGACTGACATCGAGGGTAATCAAGCAGGTGGGAGGGGAGACGGTCCGGGTGGGATGGGATGGGGGTGGAGGGGGGCACACTGGGCATGGGACTGCCCCCAGCAACCCCAAGCACCCCATACCATGGGAAGAGGGCCTGGGGGGTCGCCAAGGCACACGTTCAGCCCACCCCCACCCAACCCCTCCCACATCCCCACAGGGCATGGCACGCCCCAGCACCTGTGGCAGGTGGGCAAGGAGGATGGCAGAGAGCAGCCCCGGGAGCAGCCAGAGGTCCCAAGTGAGGCACACTGGCAAGCAGGGGGGCACCAGGGGAGGCTGGGTGGGGGACCCGGGGCATGCGGTGTGGGGGAGAGGGGGCCTGGATGAAGGGGAACGTGGGGGTGGGCACCGGCTGCCAACCCAAGGGGGGCCCCATGACCCCCCAGCCATGCCACGGGATAGGGGGTAGGTGGCTGGGGCGCCTAACCAACCCCTAATGTGTACCCCAACAGGGTGACCCAACGGGTCCCAGAAAGTCGGCTCTGTGCCCCTGGTGCAATGGATGAGGGAGCACCGGGCATGGGTACGGCACCAGAGGGAGGAGCAGGTGGAGGACATAGTCCACTCAACCACCGAGCAGGGCAAGCGGATGTGTGCTGCCATCGATCGTATGGAGGCAGCCACGGAAAGGGCAGTGCAACAAGTGGAGGCAAGGGACCAGAGGCTGCAGGTGGAGGTGCATCTGGAACGGAGGTGGGAGCACAGCAGGCAGATGGAGGCATTTGGGTGGCTGGAACTGGCCATCGACAGGATGGTGAGGGAGCATTAGGCCAAGTTGGACCACTCCCACAACACCTCACTGCTCCTGCACGCAGGGACCATGAGCGCGTATGTGATGGCAGCTGCCCTGCTGGACAACCTGCCCACCCTGACCCCAATGCTGGGCCCCTCGGTGCCCCCACCACCTCTGCCACTGCCCCAGCCGCCGGCACTCCCGCTGAGCCCGTGCATCTGCCTACCAGTCCCTGTAGGCCTCCAGAGGGAGCAGCCAACATTGACTCTTTGTGGGACCTACCATGTTGTTGTAGGGGAGGTCATGGAATGGGACATCAGTTGAGTCACAGGGGTGTGTCTTTTTGAAAAAAATTTGTGGATGCTACATAAATTGTATATCATGTTAGAAATTGTTGTACTAACTTGGGTCCCCTGCATGGAAAAACCCAGAATGTATTGTTTTGTTGTAAGCTGCCTCGAGTCCTTTTGGAGAGAGTGCGGGGTATAAATAAAAGTGGAAGTGGAAGTGGAATGGGGTCCCTCCATCCCCGGGTCTGCCCTCCCTCCCACCACTGCCTGCCCCTAAGGACACCAAGGCGTCCCAGGACACTGTTGGGGACACTGACAGCGGGGGGAGGGGAGCTCCCAGAGCTCCACGGTGCCCACAGGGTGGCCAAGGGGGAGTCCCAGCCCCCAGAGATGTGGGGGGAAGGGGGAGTGCAGCCTGCGGGGGGAGGGACATAGCACCGGGAGGTGGGTGGTGGTTGTGGTTGTGGTGGGGGCACCTGTAGGTGGCGGTCACAATAAATGTACGGGCACCGCAGTCGCCTCCGTGGTTCTGTTCATGGGCCCAGGGCTGGGGGTGGGTGGGCATCGAGGGGCGTGCCCAGGGTGCTGGTGGGGGCCCCGGGGTGGTGGAGACTGTGGTGTGCGCCCTCACGCCTTGGCCTCCCGGCTGATCCACCTGGCCAGGGCTGCACAGATGCACTTTGTGTACCGGTACTCCCACGGGTTCTCTGCGTTCACATAGAGAGGCATGGGGCTGGGAGGGCACCGGGCATGGGGTAGTCAAGGGCAGTCCCATCAGTCTCACACATGTTGTGCAGCACACAGAAGGCACCAATCACCAGGGCCGTGTAGTCCAGCCAGCCTGCGAGGCCCCTCCAGCGCTGCTTGAGGGCCCCAAAGGCCTTCTCGACCACGGTCCTGCTTGCACACAGGTGGGTATTGTACAGCACCTTCACAGGGTTCCTGGTGACTGGGTATGACTTCATCAGCCACCGGGTGAGTGGGTAGGCCGGGTCCCCCAGGATGCAAGGGGGCATCAGCACCCCCTCAATCCGGGTCATCCCCATGTCCACAAAGTCCCCGCAGTACATCCGGGCATAAAAGGGTGAGATGGTCATGATCTGGGCATCGTGGCTGCGCCCAGAGTGGCCCGTGAAAATGTCTATGAACCTCTCCCGGTCATCCACGACCACCGGCAGCTGCAGGGAGTGGTACCCATGTCTGTTGACATATTCCATGGCCTCTCCATCTGAGGAGCGGAGGATCTCAATGTGGGTGCCATCCACGGCATCCATGCAGTTGGGGAACCCTCCAGCTGCGAAGCCGGCCATCACGGCCTCCTGATCCACCAGGTGGATCACTCGGTCCAGGAGCATGCCCTCGACTGCCTCGCAGATGTCTCGCAGGATCCCAGCAATGGTGCTCACCCCGACACCGAAGTGCTGCGAGATGAACTGGCAGGAGTCGAGACGGACCGTCAGGAGTCGAGCGTTGCTAGTGCCCAGACCCCGATGGCCACCCGCTGGACCATGGGAATGGGGATCCGCATGGGGGGTATGCTGCTGCTCTAGCCAGGGGACTAACAGCTCCACGAGTCACAGTAGGGTGCACCTGTCCATCCGAAAGTGCGCTCTCCAGGCAGCCTCGTCCCACTGAATGAGCGCCCTGTCCCACCACCCCTGTGCCCGCTCTGTGACCCATACCTGCTGGGCAATGGGCATGGCGAGCTGGGCAGCATGGCCCATGGTCTCCCTCTACCACTGGAGCTGGCCAGCTGGCCGCCTCGCGGAGCACTGCAGCCCTCTGCCGGGCGCGGATGAGGGCCTGCCTGGCCATTCAGGACACTCGCTGGACCCTGAGCCGGTCCAGGAAGCGCCTGCAACCATGGTGGGCTCTCCAGGCTCTAGCAGCACTCCAGGCCATGCTCACCCGCAGCCGGGCGTCCAGGTGCCCAACTGCCCCAGTGCCATGGTGAATGGTGGCCTGGGTGGCTTGGAGCCGGACCCGTTATAGGCTGGGGCACGTGTCACCACACCCCCTGTTTGTGACCTGGCTACTGTCCAGGGGGGGCCGGGTCACCTCTGCCCCCCCCCAGCCGGCTGGGCCAGTTCCCACAGGGCGACAGGGGCAGGGTGGCAGTGAGCGCCCCATCGTGCACACCTGTGGTCCCTGCGTGGAGCCCGACACATGGTCCAGCCTGCACCCGGGCGTGTGTGGGCTGCAGCTGCATTCCTGCTGTCATCACCTCCCACCTCTCTGTGTTTTGACTTCCTGTTGTCCTCGTCACCCTGAGCTGTGTGTAGGATGTCCTGTATGTGTACTCATTGCCAGCACCTTGGCTGGGTCCGCACACCACGCCTCGCTCATTAGCCAGGCAATGTTGTGTCCTGTGGCCTTATCACTTGGGCTTGGAGCTCCCCTGCTGCCCCTCACATCCCTCTAGGGATTGTGGGGCCCCTCTCGCCTTACATTTAGTATCAGGTGCATGCTCGACCATGGCTGGCAGGGCTTCCCCGGTGCTCACAGGCCCCTCCACCCCCGGTGTACCCCATAGCTGGACCAACCGTGAGACCATGGCCCTGTGTGGCCTGTGGCATTCCCCAGCTGTGCAATTGCTCCTGAGCTGCCCAGACAGCCTCACAGGTGTCTATGTGAGTCTGAGCTCCAGCCTGTGCTACTTTGGCTATGAGGTGAGCATCCGTGATTACCGGCTGCATGCGGAAACGCTGGGCCTGCGTCCCTTTCCCGATGGGTGCATCCCGGAGATGAGGTGTGCGCATGTGGGGTGGTCAGTGGCGGAGAACATGTCTTCTCTCTCTGTGTTCAGCCTGGCTGCCTACATGGCCTGTCTGGCAGAGGGGGGCCCCACCCCAGCTGTGTCCTTCTTTGGCTGTGTTCCCAGGGCCCATGGGTACCAGTGGTCCCGTGGGGTGGTCTATCACCGGTTGTTGGAGCTCGGTTACCTTCCATGGCCCCCAGCTGCTGACTATGGCTTGTTGTAGCCCACTGAGGTGGAGCTGGTGGCACTGGCTGGTGTGTGGTCCCGTTCCGATGTGCAGGTGGGTCTCGCCATGCAGGATCCCTTCAAGGCATACTACCTGGTTGCCCACCACATGGCAGCACTGGGATACCATTGAGGCATGCTCCATTCCCCCCCCCATCTGCCTCTGCAACTGGTGTTGCCCTCCATGGCTGCCTTCTCCAGTGGTCGTGTCCTGATCTCCGAGCTGCTACCCAGCACCCCGGGGTGCTGCTCACCTTCCTAGTCCAGCTGTGATCCCTCCTGTGCCCATACGCCCCCCTTGGGTGACTCTGTGATTGCAGGATTCTGGGGCCCCCGGACTGCACCTCCCGGCATCCTCCCTGGGTGTGTGTGTGTATTTGGACCAGCTGTATGACTCTGGCTCTCCTCCATCCCATCCATCGCACCCTCGCTGGTGCTTGGGGTCTACGTGTGCCTCCTGGACTGTTCCTGGCCAGCTTGCTGTGCAGTGCGGATCCCCGCTGTGCCTTGGTCCTGAGCTGTGGGGTCCCCCTGTTCTGGGGCTGCCTGTGTAGCTGTGGGGGTGCCCGTGCAGGCTGTGCTGTTGTGGGGGTTCTGGATGCCATTCCCCATGTCCTACCCTGCCCCTGGGTCAGTTCACCCCCTGCTCCCTGCTCCCTGTCCCCCCTCCCCCCTGTGCCCATTGTGCTGTGTGTGTAGTCTGTCCCGCTGCGTCCCCCCTTCCCTTCCTTTCCCATATGGATGTGTATGCACCTGGGCATGTCTTTGTGCTGTGTGTTCCACTGTGACCTCGTTGTCTCTGTGCCTGCTGTGTATGTCGCCTCATTGGCTCTTCTCCCTCCTCCCCCTCCCTTCCCATTTCCCTTGTGTGGGTGTTCCCTGTAGGTGCTTTTGGCTTCCTTTGCCCTCAGCCGGCCATGTCAGCCACCCACCCCTTCCCGGTGCCTTCTGGGTGTTTTGACCATGGCTAGGAATTGGCGTCACATCTGTTGCACTGCCCCGGGCCGTGGTCTGTTGGTCCGATTCCCTGCCATGATCCTGGTCCCATCACATCTGTTCGGGGTCTCCCTGGACCATAGGGGGTGGTTGTTCGGCTCACCACTGCTGGGAATACAGTGTGGTGAATTGGGACCGCATAACGTCTGAAATCAGCCAGTCAGTGGAGCAGATCTAACATATAATTCCTGCTGAGGACCCACCATTACCTCATCAAAATCCAAGTTTACTTCAACCCCCTCTATGTTGTCCCTATTATGATGAGTTTCCATTACACTACTATATATAAAATCACTCTCAGGGTGATTTCAGATGTTACATTTTTGGGATTCACCACAGTCAACCACAGTCAAACGCAGGGGGGTGGGGGGTGAAAGAGCCATGCACATCTGTTCGCTTGCATCCAGATGTTCACCACAGTCAAACACGGCCCGGGGTGAAGCTAACCATGCTTCATGAGATCGGGGTGGGAGGAGGTCCAGAAGTATGGTGAATGGTCACCATAATTGCCCGGCACACAGTAGGAGGGGGTGCCCAGGAGGAGCAGACCACCCAGGATGACCCCACCCCCTGCAGCCGCAGGTACAGCCCCAGCCACCAGCCACCTATACCAGGGAGGAGATGCCCAGCACCTTGGGCACATGCCCCAGACACTCCCCCATATCGACATTGGGGGAGCCCACACATGCCCCTGATGACTCTGACGAGGGGGAGGAGGAGACGGTAACCCTGACCCTCACTCCCTGCAGACCGGGAGACCAGGCGGACACCAGCCCCAACAACCGGCCGGTGTCGGAGGGGACAGACACAGAGGGAGCAGGTAAGGGCAGCACATAGCAATCATTCAGAGCACCTAGACAGGAGGGGGGCGGGACGGGACAGCTCCACACAGTGGTGACTGATTCCTACCTCTCTCCACAGAGCCACAATGAGCATGGGAGGGCAGCGGCTGGGGGTCGCCTGTACCACCAGCCCAATGAATGCGAGAGCACCGGGTGTGCAGGCATAGGGAGGATCTCGCACAGGAGCTCATCAATACCAGCACCAGGCAGTCGGAGGAGATGCTGGTGGCTGTGAACCGACTGGAGGAGGGGACAACGAGGGCACTCCAACAGGTGAAGGGGAGGGACAGGGCGCTGGTGGATGAAATGAGGAAGGACAGGCAGCTGTTGTGCCATGACATGAATAGACAGCTGGAGGCACTCCAGGCCCACTCGGACTGGCAGGACCGCCAGTTTGAGGAGCTGTCAGGAAAGTTGGACCACTCCCTGGAGCAGGGCACGTCCCTCCTCCTGCAAGCTGGGGCCGTGAGTGCCTTCATAATGGCAGCAGCCCCGCCAGGGGCCATACCAGCGCCCAGACATCTGCCTCCCACCCCCACCTGTCGCACCGCTAGCCCTGAAAGCACCGCAACACCCTCCTCCACCCACGCAGCCTGGATGGGGGAGGGAAAGTGTTTTTTTTGTTTGCTTCTTTGTTTGTTTCTTTTACATTGCGACCATTCATTTCAATGGCCGCAATGTAAAAAAATCCGGCACGGGGAACCAGCACCGGTACCCCCAATTACCGAATTAATCCAATACTGCCGGTACAGCAAAATACCAGCAGTATTGGATTCCAGGGGAACCGAAATTCCCACCCATACTGTTTAGTGTCTGTCAATAGCTTTATTCAATGCAGGCAAGGTGTCATGGGGGGGATGGGGAGGAAGTAAGGGACAGGCTGGGAAGGGGGGAACCCACACACTCCCAACACACTGATAGAACACAAATATAGACAGGGCCGGCCCCAGGCATGTGCCACATGTGCAGCCGCACATGGCCCTGCCACCAGCTGGGGTCCCGCACTTGCCTGGCTGGGCAGCAGGCTGCAGCCAGCTTCTCCCCCAAAAAGTTTTTCTTCCTCCCCTCCCTGGCTCCAGACCCCATCCCTCACCTGCCTCTGCCTTCTAGTAGTGCTGCAGCAGCAGCAGCAGCGGGGACACTGGATTGGGCTGGGAGATAAGGCTGTTTACAAACAGCTCCTCTCCATGTGCTCCATGTGCTCCTCTCCATGAGCTGATCAGAAGGTTGCTACCTTGTAAAGAAGGTTCTTCGAGATGGCTCCCAAACATACTCACAACTGGGTTGTGCATGCTCACCCTGTTCAAATAATAGACCACATGATGGTTTTGAGCTCCTCTGGTATAAAAAGAACCCTCCCCCTCTGAATGACAGTTCCTTTCAACCCTTACTAGTAATATAAGAAAAGAAATCCATGTGGCGCTGGAAGGGTGGGTGTTGTGAGAATGTTCGAAGCCATCTCAAAGAACCTTGTTTGCAAGGTAGCAACCTTCTGTTCTTCTTTGAGTGGCTCCTCACATGATATTTTTACATGGCTCCGCTGGGTGGGGAGTCCGTGGGCGCGCCAGTGCATGGATGGGGCATGCACACAGCTGCACACACATCCCCACTCACCCACCACTCATCCACACCCACATAGTAACCACCATTTCCCCTGGTTGCTCC
>QEPC01011006.1:219522-262386 GCA_003113815.1 Sphenodon punctatus | reverse complement strand
AAGCATTAGGAGGCCATGCTTCTCCATGGTTGCTCGGAGAGGTGGAGAATGGGAATCCTTCCTGTCCAGAGGGAGTAAGTTTTATGTAAATGTATACATTTGCATAATTAGGTGGTGCCTAATTATGCAAATTAGGCCCCGCACCAAGACTTCGCCTCACAAACCCTGGGGCCGGCCCTGAATATAGACACACAGAGGCAGCTATGTCTAAAGCTGGTATCTAGCTCGGTAATGCTAGAGTCCCTCAGGGTGGAAGGTGGGCTTTCCTTCGTTAATAGAAGGCAACCCTTATCATCATCGGGACAAAGAAAGACATAGCCTTTTGCCTCAAAGACCCAAGACTCACTAACAAAGGGAGGAGCCATGCACTCGGGGAAATACTCAAGGCCCAGGGCACCATGCAGATAAACGTGGAGGGGAGTAGGGGAAAGGCCCCTAAGGGAGGGGGAAGGGAAGGGGGCGAGGTCACAGGGAACTGGGGAGTGAGTAGGGAAGGGCAAACTCACAGGGATCTGAATTGCAAAGGTCAACAAGGGGGGGGAGGAAGGAATAAGGGAAAGGTAACCCTCACCACAAACAAACAGTACTCGTACACAGAAGACAAAACAAGACACACAGGCTTCTACTCACACTCACGTCTTTCAATCAGCAGGGGTGGGGAACAAAAGGACCACTCACTCCAAATAACCACAGATATGCACAAAGGATCTCCAAGGTTCAAGGGGGGCCAGTCTCTCATGAATGATTACTGGCGGGGGAGTCAGACCCTGCCAGTACCTTTTATAGCTATGCCCAAATGGAGACAGGTGTGCTTAGGGCGGGGCCCCTCCCCGCCGCCGAGCCCAACGCCACTATGAGGCTATAGTGGGCGGGACCAGAAGCGTGCCTCAGCGTGAGGTGACCCCACCCTCCTAGCTCCCCAGCACGGCATTCCTCGCTCCTTCTGAGCCTCTGAAGCTGGGCTGCTGCCAGGTAGACAGTCCTGCAGGGCTGGAGTTCAAGCAGGGGGGACACACGCGCTGACACAAGGTGCCACAGCATCTGCGGTGTGGCTGCATGCAATGTTCGGTCGTCGGGACGAGGGTTCACGGCGACGAGGGCAACAGGGACAGGCCAGTCACTCCTATGATGAGGGAGGAGGTCCCCTCTGGATACACCAGCCGTCTGGCTAGGCAGTGCCAATGCTGCTTGAGGGCACCAAAGGCCCTCCCGACCACAGTGCGTGCGGTGCTGAGGCGTGTGTAGTAACGATGCTGGTGGCCGCACTGCCCCTTTCCGAAGGGCTTAGGTACCTTTTGCTCTGTCCCCTGTGTTGAGGAACCACCACGTTCGGTGTCGAGGGGGTGGGGGTTCCTTTTGTTGTCAGTAAGAACCCCTGTTAGCGTATTCTGTTTGCCATTCGGGGTGCCCTGTGCAGGCTCCCACCCACCCCTGCCCCCCTGGGAATGGGATGTATGTTCCTGGTTCTGTGGGTCTTCATGTGCGTGCTCTTGATTGCGTCCCTGTATCATCTGGCATGTGTGTATGTGTGGGGATTTCTGGAATGCTCATTCCCTTTCTTTGCTATTTTAGTTTATTTTATTATATCACTGTGTTCTGATGTTTTAGCAACATTTTATCACTGTAATTATAGTATTTGTGTTTTATTACGATTTAATATGTTCTTTTGAAGTGTTATATTTCATTTTTGCTGTCCACTCCCTTCGCCTCACTCCACAGCGGGCCCATTGTTCCCTGGCTGCCGTTATCATTTGGCCTTGACAGTCCCCGTCTGCCTGTGCAGCCCCCCTGCCCTGCATCCCATGTTGCCCCTACGGCTGCTGCGGCTCAGACCCTCCGTGATCTGAGCCATGGCAGCAGCATCTCAGCCAGGGGTCCCGCTCGGTGGCTCCGGAGGCTCTGTCCGGAGCTGAACCGCCCATGAGAGCATGGCCCTTTGCAATCTGTGGCATTTGCACATCGTTCAGCACCGCCTTCATTCCTTGCCCACCCAGTCGGGTGCCTATCGTTGCTTGAGTTATGGAATGCTTCACTTCAGCTATGTTGTGACTAGTGATGAATGCCGCGTGCACTGTGAGGAGCTGGGGCTCATCCCCTTTCCTGAGGGATGCCTCCCGTCCACTCTGGGGGGCCTTGCAGCGTGGAGTCCCGCCGAGACAGCCTCCGACCTGTGGGTGTGCCTTCCAGGGATATGCGACCTGCCTAGATGAGGGTGGCCCAGCCATGGCCGTGTCCTACTTCATCAGCGTGCAGGGTGCGCATGGGTGCCCATGCTCCCACGTGGCTGCCTACTACCATCTGCTGGAGCTGTCCCATCTGCCCTGGCCTCCAGCTGCTGATTATGACATGCCTCCCCCCTTTGGCCCGGAGCTGGCGGCCCTGTCGGAGGTTTGCAGCCGCTTTGATGTGCAACTCGGAATGAGCTGTGCAGATCCCTTCAAGTCCTTCTACCTGATTTGCTTCCACATGGCCGCCTGGGACTTCAGCCGGGGTCTGTGGCAATGGCCCCGCTATGTGCACCTGTTGACTTTACAGCCACCAGCATCCGATGGTAGCCCCGGCAGCAGTGTCTAGGGAGTGACAGCCACTTCTGACAGCCGTGTGCCTCCTCTGCGCTTTCCTTCTGCATGGGGCCTGTGTGTTCTGGCCACCGCCTTATGTCACCTTGTGGTCGTGGACTGTTGGACCCCCTATGACCCGGCTCTGAATGCCTATCACCCTATCACCTTGGCTTTGCGTCCTCCGCTCCAGGACCCTTCGAGTGGCATCCTGTGGACTTGTCGCTGGGAGCCCCGCGTCTCCGAGAGCTGCCTCCCCCACCCTTGCGCCCAGCACTTCAGCACCTGGACCTATTTGTCACGGTCTGGGAGGATGGAGATGCTCGCTCGCCTTGGAGGGGCCCCCTCCTGCTTGGCCCTGCGCCCCCCTTGCGGTGTCCCTGCTCATTTATCCTCTCGCTCCCGCGCTGTATGCTTTATTGCTGGCCAATTGCGACTTGTGCACACAATAAATGCCTGCTGTGCTTCACTGTGCCTGTGCTGCCTCCCTGTTGTTGTGACTGCCTGGGTCCCCCTTCCACTTGCCCTTGTACCCCAGCCCCCTCTCCCCCTGCTGCTGGTCAGTCCATGCCAGCCCCTGAGGGCCCCCCCTTCTCCCTGGCAGTCGGGAGTTTTCCTATGTGCCTCGGGTGCCTGTCTCCCTCCGCCCCCTTGCTCCCCTCCCCTTTGTATTGTGGATGTGCTGCCTTGTGTGTGTGTGTGTGTGTGCGCTTCTGTTTTTGGGGTGCACGGGCCTTCTGTGCGGTCGCTTTTTGGAAGCGCAACTCACGCTGCTTCACCCTCCGGCCCCTCTCTTCGTGTTTCCCTTCGCTGGGTGGGGCCCTCCTCTGTATTTGGCTTCATTTGCCCTCCGGCAGACATGTTTGTGTTTGCGTGACCCCGTTGCATTGTGGGGCTCTCACCGCGGGTCCCGCCACCACGTCACATCTGTTGGGTTCCCCCAGGCCGTGGTCTCTCCGGGTCAACCCGGGCGGTGGTGCCACCCCTGTCACGTCTGTTGGGGCCGCGCGGCTCACCATGGCCCACGGTGACTCAATTGACACTGAGGTGGGATTCACATCACGTCTGAAATCACCCACAGAGGGAGGAAACCCCATCTTAACTAATTGAGAAAAACTTTCCACATGATGCCCACGAAAATTATATAAATCCCTGAAGCTCACAAGCTTCCTAGTCAGATCGTGATCATAAAATAAAGCAGATACTCTTACCTCTCCCTTTCCCGCTCCCCACCACCACCACAATATCCTCACACTATAGAGATATCCTTTCTACTAATGGTGGGGGAAAAATTCTGATTCAAGAACTTGATTAAATGATCCCTTAAAACATTTTGGTTTTTCTTCCTCAAATCATAATAATTTGGGTAATTATGAAAAATCACACCACTTAACTGTGCATTTAACCTCTCTCCCTTCCTAGCCACTTTCCCTTTGAGGATATGGGAGTCCTTCTGTTTAAGTTGGTTTCTCTCAGGGGTCTCATTTACCCTTTTCCTCTGGGTCTCACCCTTTCTGAACAATGTACGATTAGAGCTTGAACAAGATTGTTGGGTATCCAAACCATGGATTAAATTCAGGGCTGACTCCCTATGTTGTACTACTCCCCCATCAACAATTGGTATGGAATCCTTTATACGAACAACATCTGTTAAATGAGGGTATGTTCCCCCCCCCCTATAACTGCTGATTCTCCTGATCTCCTTACCTCCTCTCTTGTGCCAGACCACTCCTGTTTCACATCATCCTTCATATTCCTTTGGGGATCCCCAGCCCTCCTCACATCAGTTTGGGTGCCAACATCAATTATACATACTCCTTTATCCCCCCCACCCCCACCTTTCCCCAGAATAAATCTTTCATCTGAACAGTAGCTACTTTGATATCTACTGCATGGTTCAAAAAATCTGCTGCAGTCTTACTCATCAAGCAACAAAAATCCTCCCATCTTTTAACATCTTCACTATCCATAAAATCAAATGGCTCATAGAGGGATGCACATTTGGGAGAAATAACAAATCTTCCATGTCTTCCTCCCCCACTGAGTGTTCGAATACAGACGCCTCTACTTGCACTGGCTTTAAGCCTGTCCTAGGAGTACTAACAGTTTGGGGACTATGCAAAGCAGGGTCTAGTACTGGGAAAGAGAGCTACACGTCACCTGTTGTTTCCAGGGATGTGTTGCCCAGCTCAATAGTTGCCACAAATTATGGCTGGGCTTCAGGGGCCCCAGACATCTTCTCATTTTCCATTTCTTTACAACAATCCAATAAAGAAAGTTGCTTCATACTTCCTTCTTTCTCTGTGTGTGTTGCCATATTTTTCTCTTGCTGCTTAGTAAGTACCATGATAAAATCTACAAATATAAAACCCACTCCGGGACGCAAAAGACCCCTTGCTCAAGTCCTAGGGGAGTGGTGGGGCCAGGCTACCTCCATAGAACTCTTCCCAAAAGCTGGTTCCAGATCTCTTAGGGCATAACTGTCCAGAAGGTGGATGAATCACTGCCAAAATTACAGCTGCCACTGCCACGTCCACCCTGAGAACAGCCCCACAAATGGCCAGTGCCCTTTGGGTGCTGCTCTTCAGGCTCAGGGGGAAGCCCTTGCCTAAATACCTGTGGAAGCAAGGGGCCAGGTGTCAATCATCAATCCCTTTGGAGTGCAGCTCCCAAACAGGCAGAAACACAAACTACAGTCCCAGGCCACTCACTGATAGTTAAAACTGTTAAACCAGCTTCAAATGTGCATGACAAATGGTCAAGGGTGTAACTATAACAGGGACATGTGGTGCAGCTGCACAGGGCCAGCCTTACCACAGGGTGACCTGGGGAAGCTTCCCAGACCCCACTCTTTCTGAGGGCCCCACAGAAGTCTCTATTTTCACCAGGACAGGTTGTGGGGGCAACACTCCCTCTCAGTCTAGCAAGGTCACCAATGGCTATACTTGTAAACAAAGGAGTCTCTGAAGAACAGCAGAAACCAACTAGTTAGATACATTTTTCAGCAACAAAATGCTAGTCATTAGCAGGTATTTGTATTACAGCACTTCTGAAAAGAAATGCACTGGAATCTTTGGATCTGTGTATTGCAACTACTAACACCACAAAAACAACATGTAGGCAAACTTTTTATACACTCTCCAATCCCTCCTGTGCTTATCACTGCTTAGTAGGGGTGGGACACCGGGGAGAATACTGGATACTGGATTTACAAGTATCGGATCTCCCTGGTACCAGATTTACCGGTATCGGCATATCGGATTTTTAACATTGGCCGCTTTACCAGATTTTTTACATTGCAGCTATTATTGCGGCTATTGACTTCAATGGCCGCAACGTAAAAAATCTGGTAAAGCGGCCAATGTTAAAAATCCAGTATGCCGGTACAGGTAAATATTGAATTTATCGGATTAAGCCAGTACACCCAAATACCAGCAATATCAGTTCTCGGGAGAACCGGAATTCCCACCCCATGCTGTGCCCATATTTAACTTAGGGCTTATTTAACTTCCTTTTTCGTTGGTTTCCCAGAAGTATAGAGAACTTGTTCTATTTTCTCTTTCTAAGGAGAAATTGTTAATTGCCCAACTAGACCTCTTCTAGGGATTAAGACTGGCTCTTGTACTTGGGATACCTGGAGTTTTCACTCCATCTTTTCATCCTCAGTGCATTGGCTGACACAACCAAGCCAGCAGTGAGAGAAACGTTATCTACTGCTGACCAAAGGGGAGCCTGAGAACTAACTGTGATAATCAAAGGTACATTTTGTTCCCTAGTATCTTCCTACAGCAGCTCTTCTGATGTCTAACCTGAAACACCTTCTGCTGTTCTGTAGCACTGACAACGCTCCATGGGCAGCAGTTCTGTTGAACACAAATTGTGTCAGGTTCCTGATGTAGACATATGTCAACCCAGGACTAAGTCAAGACTAGGATACTCATTTCACTTGTGATCTCTAGAAACAGAAATAGGACAGGCCTCTAGAGGTGAAAGACAAGCATATTACTCTGTGCTTCACCCTATTACACTCTTGTTCCTTGATGACAACAGTACAAGTCTTCAGTCATTTCAGAAAGTTCACACTCATAGGGCACTGGAAAGTGAGTGACTGTGACAGCTCTTTTGCACTCCAGTAACATCTTGTGCCTAAATCCTTGCTGCCATACCTCTCAAAATGCCAAGTCCCAAGTGTGGGATGCAATGAGTGACAATGTTCCAAAATGAGGAACAGTAGCAGGACGCAGCCTTGCGGGAATGCCGTCCTGGTCTAGGACTGCCAGCTTGGAGATTGGGTAGGCTGGGCAGTACCAGAAAGTGTGACCTGACATCTGGGGTTGGGCTTGGTGAGGCAGCCCTGTAGAGACACTGAAAACCCAGCTGAACCATAGGACACTGGCCCTTTAAGGGCTTACAGCCTGGAAAGCTGACCATACCCACTCTGCACATGCAAAGGAAAGCACAAGTCAGAGAGAGTCAATCTATGCCTGACTGTAGAGGAGGGAACAACTCTGCAGGAGCTCCTGAGGGATACTGCTGGCCATGGTCCTGAAACCCTGCTGAGAAGGGATAAACAGGGAGGCTGCTATTCGAGTGCTGATGTCCTGTCTTGGGTTTGGAGGAGCCTGGAAGGCTTGTCAACAGTGAGTAGCCTGTCAGAGGACTGAATACCTGGCAGAGCTGGGCTTAGATAGGGATTTCCTGGTGATAGTGTGAAGCTGGAGAGACTGTTTATATTGGTGGAGAACAGTGTAAGACTGTGTATATGGACATGGCTGAAGTACATACAGCATACTGGAATGGACTAATTTCCTAACAAGAAGTGACTGAGTTAAATTCCCCAATGAAAACGCAAGTCCTGAGGTCTGATCCTGTGGAGACTTACTCCAGGAAACCATGTCCTGCTACAGGGACACAAACCATTATTAATCTTTCCTTTCAGGAAACTTAACATTTTGATTTAAATAACCATAATTAATATCCACTTATATCCACCTAATCAAGTAGTCAGAAGATGAGACCTCTGACTGATAGGGACTGTGAGTGAGTAACAGGAATGGATCACTCCATTATGACCTGTTGTGCACCTATCTTAACTAACCAAAGTCCACTGTCCATTGTAAGAAGAAACAGGATGCTAGGCAAAATGGACCATTGGTCTGGCCCAGCATGGCACTTCTTTCATTCTTACGTTAGGTTTTTATGTTCTTAACTCTACAACATCAGTTTCTTGGTTTTTCATTTCTAATGTGAAAAACGTTCAACAATTAGGAGTTGGAGAATACCAAATCCGTATTGAACAAAGGCAACAGGGACTAAAATGAGCAACCTTTCTCAAAAATGCAGACAAATAAGAGGGATTCTCACAGCTGTTTAGAGATGTAAAGACAGTGGGTGGTATGATGAAAAGAGAGTTGAATTTATCTTCACGTGTGCCTTTCAATATCCACAAATGGTTCCAAATATATTCTTGAGAACACAGTCTTCCTAGGGATATTAAGTATATGGAAAATAGTTGTACTTTCAGTCTGTTTCCAAATGGCAAATGCAATGCATGCCCTGGATAACTAACTCCAATAAACCTTGATCAGAACTGGCATTTACCTCAAAACAAATCTTCAAGATCAGCAAATTTTCCGGGCAAATCAGATATTCAATGAATTTTAGGAATTCAAATTTCAAACCCACTTTGTCAAATTCAAAAATGTGATGTAGTTCTTAAAATTCTTTTCTTCCCTTTCATTCCCTTGTCACATTTGTGAACTTCTTAAGTTTCTATTCATTAATTTGTTTTCATGTATTTTGCTCTTTGCTAATTCAGTATTTACATAACTGGTGAATGACTGACTCTCACCATCCCATGTGTCACAAGCAGCAACATCTAATTCGTCCTTGCTTAGTTTACTTGTTTATCGAACCTGAAAGTGGTTTGATCAGTTTGATTTGACTTTAAGTCATTTAGTTGGCTTTGATTTCAGTAACTAAGCAAACTAAACTAATTCTATGAAGTCAAATCAAACTAGTCAAATGAACTTTGGTTTCATTAAACAAGCAACCTAAGCAAATTAAAAGTAATCAAATGTCATGCAGACATTCACAGCAGTGAATCAAGGGTGTGTTCTCAATCATGAGGTTCTTCAATCGGGGTTAGTTATTCTGGAATAGCTAACATGCTCGAACTATTCTTCTGGTGAGTGTGACAAGTACCCCTTTCAGCCACTCTTTAACCATGCTGATTATGGTTAATGTATGTTAACAGATTCTTCAAAGGTTGTAGGTTCAGAAGAGTGAATCATGAAAGTACACTCCATCTCTTCAGATTAGATGTGTGAATTTAAAAAACACTGTCATTTCCAGCTCTACTAAATATCCCAGTTCTGTGGGTCAGATGGAGCTTATTGAAAACCATCCTGTGTAAAAGCTACTTCTAAATGGAAAAGCAAAAAGGGAAAAAGAAATCAGTCAAACTTTAAAATCTTGTGACTGTGCACGAACTGAAATAGCTCTGACCCCTGGAGATAAGTACTTCATCTAGACTGAAGTGACATATATATTGCATATAGCATTTTAAAGTTCTGAGTGAGGATAGATTTCGTGACTTCAAAAAGTGTAGCATATTTGTGAAAGCTGGCTGTTCTGTTTTTATTATGCCCCCCACCCCTTTCTTCTTGTCACCTCTCTGGCTTAAAATAAAACCGATAGCACCCAGAATTTTCTCCTGCATACATACACAGATAAGAGTACATATAAATCCATTGGACCAATGTAAGTTAGCTGCTGATTTCATCCAATTTGACTGGAGCTGAAACAAATATTTGTACATACGAATAAATCTGTTGAATTTACATTATAAAACCTGAAACCAACGAAGTGGATACAAACTGCTATTCTTTTGCATCTCCTTGGATGCCCATTTGGGATATTTTAGTTCAGTTATTTCAGTACTCTGGTTCAGTTTTGGCTGTTTTAGTTCATTTTGTCACAAACAGAGCAATCAAAATAGGTAAATAACCAAATAACTGAACCGAAATAAACAAAATGCAAAATAAACAAAGTAACTAAAATGGAATACCTGATCATACAGATATGTGAATACCCATTTGACTGTGGATATTATTCAAATATCTGTCTGAAAGTGCAGATAATATCTGTAAATACTAACTCCAATATTGGTTTCAACTGTAACTTTAACCCACATTGTGAGCATATGCCTGTCCTGTACATTTAACTATGTGCACAATTTTGGGGGAACTTGATTGAGATACCTAAAAAAAACCCAACCCTTTCTGCTGTCCACATTTGCCAGAGAGAGAGAGATACTTCTTCGAAGTTCACCAAAATGCAGACTACAGAAAACAATCCAGAAAGGAATGTGCTAGTGAAATGAATTGTGTGGTACAGTTTCTGAAAAAATTACTGACAGTTTGTCAGCAAATGTTCACTGAGATGCACCAGGAGGGCATGAACCTTGTAGATGCATGTCTAAATTTAAGACATGCTGAGACTAAGGCCACTTTTACATGGACGCCACCCACCCACGAACACCTGGAAACACCCATGGGATGGGTGGGTGAGGGTCTGTGTCCATGAGTGGGTAGGGGCATGTGCCCGACCCACCTGCCAACACCTGCCAACACCCACGGAGCAGCTGCAAGGAAGCTGGCTCCCCCCGTGAGTGGAGATGGGTTTCCAACACCCGAGCATCTGTGTAAAAGCGAAAACACCCAGACCCACGTGGACCAGACTGGTGGAGCCCCATGGTGCCGGCGCCACAGGGCACGCACAAGCTGCCACGCCCATGGGGGGGAAACTAGATGTCCGGTCGCAAGCCCGTAAAGGTGGGCGGAACCATGGCACATGCGTGTGGGCTCCCACAATGGCGACCAGGAAGGCCAACAGGAAGGCCAAGGGAGCCGACACTACCCCACACGCGGGAAGGGGTCGGGTGAGCACAGGGACCCAGGAGTGCCTGGGGGGGTGAGTCCTGGCAAGGTGGTACAGGGTGGGGTGCCCCAGGCAGAAGGAACAAGGGGGGGTCCAAAGGCCACCGGTACGGGGGGGCGCCTGGGTCAGGAGGCACGAGGGGGGTGCCCTGGTGAGGGGAAGGGGGGGATGCGCCAGGCTGTAACACAGTACACATGTCCTGCCACAGGGAAGAGGGGACGCACTGATGGCCCCTCCAGTCGAGGACCCCCAGCCCAGCACATTCCAGGGGCATGGCCCGAGGAGCAGCAGCAAGAGTGAGGTGAGCGCAAGGAACCCCCCCCCCCCTGCAGGACAGCTCCCAGACAATGGAGCACCGCACCACTTGGATGACAGCTGAAGAGGATCCCCCAGACAGGCAGGTGAGCAGGGGGGAACCCCAGGGTGGAGGGGGGGCAGGTCCCTCAGGGGTACGTAGGGGGCCAGCAGGACCTGGAGTAACTCCTAAAGCACTACCCCCAACAGGAAACAACCATCACCATGGCTACCACATCCACAGGGTGGGCCCATGGTGCCAAGTCGGTCGGCCCCCCACATGTGGGTCTCAAAAGGGGGAGCCCTGGTCAAGGCAGGAGATCAGGGACTTCATATGCATGTGGGGGTCAGAAAGAGTACAGCACAACCTGGTGAGCAGATACAAGACCAGACAGGTCTATGAAGCCATCGCCCAGGAGATGCAGCAGCAGGGGTACAATAGGGATGTCACCCAGTGCATGCAGCAGGCAAAGGACTTGAAGTCTGGATATAAACATATCAAGCAAAACAATCTCAAGTCTGGTCGGGCCATGCACACAGCTGAGTTCCAGGAGGAGCTGGACAAGTTCCTCTGCATAGACGGGGACATCATGCCCTCCCACACACATGGCAGCACCTTTGCCAGGGGCAGGCACCGGGCCAATATGCAACCCCCCCTGACTGACCCCACAGAGCAGGGGGAGGAGGTGCCCCTGGCAAGGCTAGCCAGGAAGCAGGAGGGGACAGCCCCATCCCACAGGGGGAGGAGGCGCCGGACCACCACAGGCCTACCACCCACAGGGACAGGGGATGTGCTCAGAGCAAGCAGAGACCTGGGACAGCCCCCAGGAAGCAGAGGAACTGGATCAAGGTATGATCACCCCAGCGGGGCTGAGGGGGAGACAGCCCGGACAGAGGTGCAGTGGCTGTGGCCGGGGGCTGGCAAACACTAATGGCACCCCTTCCCATTGCAGCATAAGGCAGCCTGGAGGTGCACAAGGTGGAGGTTGCAAAGGAGGAGGACGAGGTGGATCCGGCAGCTCCCCACCCCCCAGGTGGGCGACCCTCCATGGCAGGGCACACTGGCCAGGGGGCCACAGGGGGGCTGAATGTGGAGGGGGCTGAGGTACAGGAGGGGCACCGGGGGCATGCAACCACAAACAGCTGTGCCCAACAGGGTTGGGGTGTGGGGGGCATGCGGGAGGGGCTGTTGGGCCCACAGCGGCCCCCATGGCACACCTGATCATCACGGGCCCCACCCACGGTGATCAGCTGTCGGGGGGCCATCCCACGAGAGGGCATTGCAGGGGGACCCCACAGGGTAGGGCTGAGGGGAGCTGCCACACTATGGGGGCCGCCCCACCAGGCACCCCAGGCCACATGATCGCAGGCAGCGGGGCACACAGGCCAGAAGAGCTAACATTCTGTTCAACCTCCTGTTCACAGACCAGGCACCCGCTCCGTGAGGGGTGAAGCTGCCGGCAGCGAGGAGTGGAACCGGGAGATGCGGGCCAGGAAACAGTGCCGGAGGGAGGACCTCGGCAGGGAGCTGCTGGAGGAATCGCAACGGTTAGCAGCGGTGCACTCCTGGGAGTTCGCTCTCACAAGGGAGCTCATCAGAGGGGAGGGGGAAAGGGACCGGGAGATCCTGGTTGCCATGATGGCCTGGTCCCACACCGAGCACCTCTGGAACAGGTGCTAGGCTGCTGCCCTCCAACGCAAGCAGCAGCAAGTCTGTGACGGGGTGGAGGGTCAGGCCTCACAGCTCATGGACCTCATAGGGGAGGCCATGGAGGCCCTGCGGTGTGACCCCCAGCGCAATAGGCCCTTCCATGCCACAGAAGGAGGGTCAGCGGCTGACCAATACCATGGTGGCTTCCCACTAGTGCAGGTGCCCCCCCTGCACCTCAGCCACCCGTGGTTCCCCCAGCAGTAACCCTACCTGGTCCTGGTCCATGGGGTCCCCCTCCCCCACTTAGGGCAACCAGATCCATTTATGGGGCCGCCCTTCCAGCCCACACACCCGTGGTCCCACCCCCGCTGCCACCCCAAACCCTCCACTGGGAGGCAACACCCCCACCCCAGGACCGTGCACCCCATGACAACCAACCACCCATGGTGGTCACCCCACCCCCTCCGGTAAGGCCGCAGCACCCCAGGTCCCTGGGGGTGGGGGGCGCAACACCGGGGGGTACGCACTGTGAAGCACTGTGAAGCAGGTGACCTGCACAAGGCAAGACCCCAGTAGGGAACAAAGTGTAGAACCCACTCCGAGCACACGCACTACACAAGATGGGGAGCAATGGCCATTGCCTGAGGCAAGCGTACCAGCTCTGTGATTCTGTACTGGAATGGACATGGGCCATAATACCATGGGCGGCCAATCCAGGGGCTTGCACCAACAGGGATCACCCTACAGCACATGTTATGCTTGTGTGGGGAGTAGGGGGCTCCCTGGATGACCAGTGTAGAGCGGTCAGTGGATGACAGGGAGGCCAGGCCAGCCAGCTGGCAAGTGCTGCAGTCAGTTGCAGCTAGGGAAGCCCAGCCGGCAAGCCTCGATGGTGTGGCCAAGAGGGGAAGAGGGTGCCCCAGAGGTTAACCCCTCTCTTCCATTTTACAGTTCCCCCTCCAATAAATATGTTGTACCTATACCTTGCTGTCACTTCCTCTGTCCCGGGACATGTGGCTGGGGGTGGTGTGGCTTGCAGGGGGGCACCGGCAGGGTGGGGGCACTGTACAGTGTCTGCCCAGCCGACGGAGCCAGGGGCCATCCCAGTGAGGCCTCATGCAGTTGAGGTGGCTGGAACAGGTGTACACTGAACCAGCACTGACGAGCTGGTAAGTGTCGTCAGGCAGGGCATTGCGAGGCCCGAGAACCCAGCTTTATTTAAGGGGTTCACAGGACTATGGACATGGGTGTGGGTCGGGCGCTGCCCAGCGTTCGGCTGCCTGGGCAACAATGTGGTGGCAGATGACGTCCCTGTTCTCCTCTGTGATGCGCCAGAACGTCCCTCCCTGGACATGTTGGCACAGGGGCACGGGGCCGGCTCTGTGCACCGGTGGTGGGTTGTCCAGGGCAGTGCCTCCTGTCTCGCATACATTGTGCAGGATGCACACTGCCAGGACAAGAATGGGGGTGTGGTCCAGGTCAAATTGGCTCCTGTTCATCAGGAGGCACCAGCGCGTCTTCAGGAGCCCAAAGGCCCGCTCCACCACGCTGCGTGCGGACGACAGGCGCTCATTGCGGTGGTCAGGCGGTGGTCAGGGTTGCGCATCACTGGATAGGCCCGAATGAACCACGGGTTGAGCGGGTAGGCGGGGTCCCCTATCATAACAGGGGCCATGGGAACCCCCTCTATCATGCAGTAGAGGTTGGGGGTGATCTCCCCGTCGAACATGCATGCATAGAAGGGGGAGGCATGCAGGATACGTGCGTTGTGGCTCCTCCCCGACTGGCCTGTGTACACATCTATAAACAGGCCCCTATGATCCACTACGGCCTGCAGATTGATGGAGAAGGCCTTTTTTTGGTTTATGTAGTCGATCTTTGCATGAGGGGGCATATGATGGGGATGTGGGTGCAACCCCATTTCCTCGAACCCACGCATCACCTCCTCAGGGTCACGGAGCTGGATGACCCATTCCAAGAGGAGCTCCACGAGCAGGTCACACACATCATGGAGGGCCCTGTTCACGGTGGTGGTGCCCACCCCGAACTTTTCCCCCACACTCCTACAGGAATCGAGGGTGGCCAGTCACCACACCGCCATGGCCACACTCATCCCTGGTGGCAGTGGGAATTGCATGTTCATCTCCCGACTCAGGAGGTGGGGGTGGAGGAGCTCCCCCAAGTGGGTTAGGATGGAGCGGGGCATCTGGAAGTGGTCCGACCATTCCCCGTCCATCCAGGTGGCCAACATGTTCTCCCACCAGCCATTGGTGTGGGAGCATGACCACTGCCATCGCAGGGTCAGTAGGGTCACGCGACGGGCGTACACGTTGAGGGTCTATCGGGCCAGGATGAGCTGGCCTTGCTGGGACACCGTGGAGCCCAACAGGGTGCGGCGTTGGACAGCCACCTGCCTCACCCATCACATGATTGCTGCCCTCCTGAGGTTTGCTGCCCTCTGCTGCCGTGCCCCCAGGAGGACAGACCATCGACCCGGCAGGTGGAGCAGGGCTATCTGCTGTAGCAGCAGGCACAGCAGCAGGAGTGCTGTGCCCAGGAGGTGCAGGAGCACATCCCTGGGCTGTGGGTACTCATCCCCCGGCAGCATGGTTCTACAGCTCCCCACTCCCAGCCACCCTCTACTGGCATGTGCCATGGCCGCAGTGGGCTCCGGCACGCTGTGTGGCCTGTGCCCATCGCCCACTCTCCCCTGGTATCACAGGAGCTCCTCTGTGTCCACCGAGCCTGGTGTCACCGTTCTCTGTGTGCTGCTCGACCCCATGCTACAGCCCCTTCACCCCACTCCTGACCGCCTGCAGTGGGTCCCGTATGTACTGTGTAGGCTGGTGGGGACAGGGCACTGATTGGTGCAGCACTGGGGGTGTGCTGGGGCTGCCACCGGGTGCCGGGTCCAGCTGCTCATCCCAGTGTGTGTGACAGCCGCATGCCCGCCGGGGGGGATGGAACCGCACTCACCCCAGGGTACTCCTGCCTGCGCACCCGCACTACAATCCCCCCTGCCAGGGTTCGCCTTTGCATGCGCAGTGTGAATATAATGCCTGGCTCGGCTCCTTGGCCTGTCACAGTGCCCAGCCATGGGCCCCCTCATCTCTCGGCACCTGTGCTACATCCCTTCGGTCCTGTGTGTGGGTTGTGACTCCCCGTCCCCAGCGGCCCAGCCTATCTATGGAATGCAAGGCCACCTGTGGGCGAGGGTAGCCACTCGTTACGTGCTTGTCCCAGTCGAATCAGCCCTCCATCTCCCACCTGTTGCTTCACCGGAGCGGGCCGCACCCCTGTCATGGCCGGTCATTCTGTGGGGCCCTCAGCTGGGGATGTACGGGAGGGGTGGTCACTCTGTGCTCACATGCTGTTGGAGGCCCTCTGGCTGAGCCCCGATGTTCAGCTGTTGGTGGGCGACCCCCTGTCGGTTGAGAATGGCTATTGGTTCATGTCGCGGTACATGTGGATGATGGGTCACCAGGTCGGTGCCCCAGCATGCCGGGGCCATTCCCTTGAGCTTGGCTTCACCACCCTGTGGTAGCCTCCTTGGGGGCACCCGCTTGCCATTGTCATGCCATGGACCGCTGCGGAGTTAACGGCGGCTAGCCTGCTGTCGGAGATACCCGGGTTCAGCCTCGCCTTGCTGTCTGGGGGTCCCCCTGTTGCTTCCCTGTACACTGGCAGCCTCCTGCATGCCCGCGGCATCCTGCGTGCACCCTTGGACGTGGGGGCCCTCCTGTGGGACCTGGGCTTTCTGTCCCCTGAGGTTGGTGGCCTGCTCTGGACCGGGGACCCCTCCACTGCAGAGCTCGCTGCCCTTTGATCGGTGAGTGATCTTCCAGCTGTGCAGGCTGTGGGCACCAGAGAGGATCTGCTCCTTCCCTGCTTCCTGGTGGATGCTCATATATGCTCCCGAGGCTTGCGAAGGGGCCTGTTCACCTGGGAGGGTCTAGTGCAGGGGTCACCGCCCTGGGAGCCCTCACTTGACCGTCCATGAGCGGCCCCTCACCGCCACCCACTCGCATCCACCCCGGTGCACTGGATGGTGCATTTCATGCCCCCCATGCCTCCAATCAGGCTGTGCGCTGCCATCTGCATCACTGCTGGCTGCGTCCTGGTTCCCTGGAACCCATCGCCCCCTCTGGGTGACCGCTGCTCCTTCCCACTGGGGCTGCCCTGGTGCTCTCGCCCACTATCCACGGGTGCTCCTGTGCCCTCCTGTTGTGCTTCTATTGCCCGGCCGTGGGTCCACCTGTGCACCCCTGCTCTGTCTCTCTGTGCTTGGGGGACCCCTTTCCCCCAGCACCAATAAATTGCTGTTATGTGATGGTCTGTCCTGCCTTGCTTCTCTTGCTGCTGTGGTGGCAGGTGTGGTGGCCCTCCTGCCCCCATCCATGTGGTTGTGTGCAGGGGGTGTATTTGGTGTATACTAGTGGGCTCCGGGCCTGTGGGGTGGTTCCGGTTGTGTGGTGTGTGTTCCCCTGGTGGCTCCCCTGCTGGGCGCTGCTGCCTGGGCTGGCTTTCAGGGTGGTATAGGCGATGGGCGGTCGTCCGGGAACCGCCTGGACTCGCCTGTGCATTGGTGTGGCCCTGCCCCTCGCCTCCGCTCCCCTCTGCTGTCACCTCCTGTTGGTGCAGGCCGTCTATGGTGGTGGTGATGGATGGGTGGTGGCACCATGGATGCTGGGCGGCTGAGTGTGAGTAGGGGTTGTGCTGGCCCCGGCCTTTGGCCCAACCGATCCCCCTTTGTGCAGGGGTCCGGGTGCCTCTCTGGGGGGTGGCTGTCAGCATGTGGGGTGTGCCCCTGGTGCTGTTGCTGCCCCCGGCCCTCTCAGGGCCCATTGGTGCGAGTGTTCCCCATTGCCCTGTCCCTTCTCTTCTGAAGCGACAGTTGTCATGCTGCTGGCGATCTTGCACCTGGGCGCAATGGTGCAACAGTTGGAACAGGTGGCATGGGACATGTGGGCAGCGGGCTGGATGTTCGATGTCATCCATGCATGTGCTGTCTGTTTGCTGGGCCCTGTGCCTGTGTCCCTCCGAGGGGGGGGAGGGTCTGTTCCTTTCTTGGTGTCCAGGGCCGGCTCTGATCTCTGTCTCCTCTCCCTCTGTCCCATTCAATGCAAGTCATGAATGTGGAGTGGACCCGGGAGCAGGGGGAGTTGTTGGAGCTCCTCCTGCACGTCCTGGAGGGGCTGCACCAGCTGGACCGCGCGCAGGTCGAATGCTGGCGCCGGGCGAGGAGTCGCTGGCCCTATTAACTGGGTGTTGTCCCGGGCCTGCCACTGCTGGTGCTTCCCCCCCTTCTGTTGCCCTGTCCCCTTACCTGCCCTGTTGTTGTTGCCCCCTATTGCTGGTTCCCCCTTTCATTAAAGGTGTTTGTGTTCCTTTCGGGTGTGTCCATGTTGTGCTCTGCTTTGACCTCTCCCCTTGTGCGGGTGCCTCTGCGGGGGGTGTTGCGGGGCTGCCTGTGTTGTGTGGGTGCCTTCCCTCCCCAGCCCCCCATTGGCCATTTGCCCGTCCCTGTGTGCTTCTGTTGCCTGCTGTGTGTGGGCCGCTCTGCTGGGGGGGGCTGGCGCTGGGCTGTCTGGGCTCTGTGCTGGGGCTGTGTGGAGCTGGCTCCTTTGTAGCGGCTATCAACCCATCTCCCTCCCGCCCCGCCCACACAGGTCCTGATGGCTTGGGGGTGGGGCCGCGTTGTGCGGCGTCATTTGCCCTCGGTCAGTTATGTTGTGCTATCACTGTGCCGGGTGGAGCTTCCCTACTGGTCCTGGCTGTCTGTGTACTTGCACGGGTGTTTGCTGGGTGCTTCCCGGGGTGGCTGCTGGGTGTTTGCTGGCCCCTCCCCTTTCCTTCCCACCACCCCCTGCGGCACTGTCCATGTAAATGTCTCCCTGCTTGGCGCCACCGGGTGTTCACTGGGTGTGCTCACCCACCCATCCACACCCATCTCCACCCATCGGCGGTTGGCGCTGCTGCACCGTCCGTGTAAAAAAGACCTAACTGATATATAATAATCACCAAAAGGTATGGCATTCCAGAGTTGCACTGACAACACCAATGGCTTATGCCAACAGTGTACTAAAGAAGAAATGATGTTCAGGAGATGTGCCATGAATTGAAGTATCAGGATCCCAGCCTCAAGCAGACATGAGGGCCAAGGCAGGGCCATAAGTTCCAGTCCAATCCTGCACAACCTTCCCTGCCATTGCCGAATAATTGCAGTTCCAGTACCTTCCATTTCAGCTCCATATCAGCTGTGCTTCGTCTTGCTCAAAGAATCAAAGGAGGAAAGTCCCACAAAACCCAGAACTGTTAGGAGGTCTCCACTACCGCAAGCCTTGGAAGAAAAGAGTTTCAACATTCAACATCAATCCCAGTGATGGAAAAGGCAAGCGTTCTCATAACTTTAGGTCATAGAGACAAAGTAGTGTAGAAATATCTTTTATTGGACCAACTTAGGTTGGTGGAGGTTTGCAAGCTTTCGGAGCTCACAGGATCCTTCGTCAGGCAAGTCAGAAATCCAAGCTGTACACTGAGCAAAGCGAGGCACGGGGGTTATATGCAGAGGCTGGGGAGCATTACATCATGGGAGGGGAAGGACAGAGCTTCCCCCAACCCTCTCTCTCCTTCCCCTCCCATGATTAATGCTCCCCAGCCTCTTCATATAACCCCCGTGCCTCGCTTTGCTCAGTGTACAGCTTGGATTTCTGACTTGCCTGACGAAGGATCCTGTGAGCTCCGAAAGCTTGCAAACTTCCGCCAACCTAAGTTGGTCCAATAAAAGATATCTCTACACTACTTTGTCTCTACGACCTTTTGGGACCAACACAGCAAACACACACTCTCACAACTTTAGACAGAGATGGAGAGACTGTGCTTATGTGAAACACAGACAGCTGCAGCTGATACATCTTAGGCATGGTACAAAGAGAGAGTAAAATATGATCACAACCTCAACCATGAAAATTCTTAAACAGTAGTCTTCCAGAGTAGTCCTATTGACTTCATGGGGACTTCTCTGGAGTAAGTAGACTGAGGATTTCGGCTTCAGTTGCTCAATTTTAGGTGTGCAAGTGGTCCTAATGGATTCAATAGGACTATTGCACACAAAATGCATGAATCAGTGGCCCTTTTCAAACAGGCTGCAGTGGGTGGGGGGATGGGTGTGCACCATGGTGGGTGTGCAGCACGTGGGCGGCTGTCACACAGATGCACACCCATCTCCACCCAGCTCCATGCATGGAGCCATCGCCATTTTAGCCAATGGCTCCATGCATGGGCAATGGGTGGAGGTGGATGGAGATGGGTGGAGCGCAGAAGCATGCACGCACCCCCACTCACCACCCACAGTGGTCACGGGTGCCCCCCACCCATTCCCACACGTGGGCATGGGGAGGCGTCTTGTTTGAAAAGGGCCACTGTTTTCATTTTCAGGCCTCAAACACGGTGAACTGCCCACTGACGATTCCATTCATCTGATACATGCAAATATACACAACACAGCTGAGGAAAATGCTACACACAGTCTGTGACAGAAAGGGGAAGAAGAAGAAGAAGAAGAAGAAGAAGAATTATACTTATTGCATATAGACATAATTCTTGCTTTCCTTCAGACTGCCTCCTCCTCCTCCTTCCCCTTTCTGTCACAGCTTGTGTGTAACATTTTCCTCAGCTGTGTTGTATATATTTGCATGTATCAGATGATTAGAATCTAAATCAGTGGGCAGTTCACCACATTTGGACCCTGAAAATGAAAACACTGATTCATGCTTTTCATGTGCAATAGTCCTATTGAAGCCAATGGGACCACTTGTGTGCATAAAATTGAGAAACTATAAAGCTGAAATCCTCAGTCCACTTACAAAGCTCAATGTCTGTACACTGGGGCTGAAACTTGATTCTCAGATTCTTGCTTTTCTTTGAGAGAATAAGGTTTTTGGCTCATTCTTGTAAATGCAAATGATCTGAGAAACTACCTGGACTCTCACCAGGAACAGCAAGACTCTCAAGACAGCCCTCCCTCTGCCTGTCATGACTAGGCCTTGAACCCTTGTCCTTGGGGTTTGCCTGAGGTGCTTTCTGCCTCCTGCACCACTGCGGGGGCTGCTGCAGAAGGAGACTTCCTTCCCTGCCTTGTTGTTTCCTCTCTTCCTTCCAGCTTTGTGCCCGCTTGCACCTGATAGGGGGTGTGGACCCACCTGCCACAGCCTGATTGGCTCCTTGTAGTATTTAAGGCTGCTGAAGGCGGTGGCAGGTGTGGAGCTTCAGGTATCCCTCTGTGCTGCTCGCGCCTGTGTTGTGTTTCCTCTGTCTTCCTAGTGTGTTATACCTTTCCCTCTTCCCATGTGTTGATATCCTGCCCTGTGTCTATGTGGATGTGTTTCTCTGTTCCCTTGAACCCCCACCCCCATAGCATATTGTGTGTTCTGTTGTCTGTTTGTTTGTGTGTTGGCTGGAAAGGCCCTGTTCTGTGTTTGTCTCCTGCCTCTCTTATAACCTTGCTACTCCCCTCTCCTTTGGGCACTGGTCCCACATGGGCTTGTTCCCTGACCCTCCAGTCTTATGCTGCTGGTTCTTTAGCCCTGTAGTTGTCCCCTGGGCATTGACTCCTCTAGCTTTGGTCCCCTGCCTCTAGCCCCTTGCCCCTGTGGCTCCCCGTTCCCTTGCCTCTGGCTTCCTTGCCTCTGACTCCCTGTTCCCTTGCCCTTGGCTCCTTGCTTCTGGTTCCCTGTCTCCGGCTCCTTGCCCGTGCTTCCTGTTCCTTGTCCTTGGTCCCTTGCTCCCTGTCTCTGGTGCCCCTTTGCTCCCCCAACTCCTTGCCTTTAGTTCCCTGCTGTTCCCTAACCCCTCTACCTCTGGTGCCCTGTTGCTCACCTAGCTCTGGTCCCTCGTTCCCTGCCTCTGGTTCTCTGTTCCCTGTCTCTGGTCCCTTACTCCCAGTTCCTGATCTCCCTCTCCCCAATTCCCTGTCCCTTGACCTCGATGATGAGCCGTATGCTTTCTTAGGCCAGCCTGTCCGGCTCTTATGCTGAGCACTTTGTCTCCTAGGTATTGGAGAGCAGCTGAGAGGTTCCCTTGTTACCCCGCTGTCTCCTTCCCTCCCTTTCCCCCGCCTACCTACCTTTTCCTCCTCTGCCTCCTAGCCCTTGGCCCCACCTACCTACCTTTTCTTCCTTCCCCTCCTCACAATCTGGCTCCTGGAGCATGACACCGCCTGCATTTGAACTACAAAAAAGGGCCTTCCACACTGCTATCCCTCCCCCGTCATGTACCCACCTGGTCTCTTGCCACTCTGCTTCTTTGCGGTGGAATGGGGGACGTAAGGAGGAGGCAAATTTTTATTTAAAAATCATTGTTATGGTGCAAAATGGCTGCCAGATCTGTCCTGCACATGTGCAGCACTCTTCCAAAATGGCACCTGCAGCATCTGTGCCTTTTTGGAAAAAGGCACTTGCAACTTGTGCATGTGCAGAATGTCTGCCCTCTTCCAAAATGTCATGGTGCCATTTTGGAAAAGGGTTGTACATATACAGAACAGTCCTGGTAGTCATTTGCGCATGTGCAGTAAAAAAATTTCTTTTTTTTTTTTATGTCATGAGATCTTATACTGGATCCAAGATCTCAGTGCGTTCTTGGGCCCAACATGAAATATCATGAGATAACTTCTGAAAACAAAGGATTTCTCATTTCAGCCCTACTGTAGACTCCTTGTGTCAAACCCCTTTGTTTTAGACAACTTATGAATTACTGCTTATACAACTGGTGGGGCATGAAACAGTGGGGGCACAACTGGCCCCATTATCCTTGATGAACACATGAACTATGATGTGGTACAGATTTGCTAAAAAAGTTTTATGAATTTTTTGTACAAATTCCAGGGGTACCATGCGGTATGCAATCCCATAGTTAGAGGAGGGTTAAAAAGATGAAATGTCCATGTGAACCTTATACCCCTTTCCTTTTATGAAACTGGATGTGCATGAGCATGCCTGCTCTAGGCCTGCTGGTCACCAGCATACAGAACCTACCTAAACGAAGCTGTTCTTTTAGTGTCACCAGGGGGGCTGTGCATGTTTTCATATGGAGAGGAAAATCTGTCTCCTGTGGTTATAACATTTTCTTACAAATTATTGGTGTTTTGGTTGAAAGAGTCATAAAACTGAGCGGAAAGAACCCCCAAAGGACCCACGAAACAGCCTAGTAATAATAATCAAACAGCATGGGTTGTCTGTACATTAAAAATTGTTTCTTTTTCAGGAGGATTATTACATCTCTCTCCCCCCTTTCAGAGTGGGAACAATTGCAGGAATAATGGTGTAATGCAGGAGGCTTTTTTATTATTATTTTTCAATAAAGAAATCTCCTGAGAAGCTCATCTCTACCGTCATCAGGATGCTGGCAATGCAAATCTGTCATTTTATTTTTTATTTCAGTACATTTCTAGCCTGCTCCTTCCTGCTCTCAATGGCAGCTCGGGGAGGCTCATAACAAATTCAAACATACAACAATTTAATATATTAATGTCTAATCCATAAAATTCATAAAATCATTTAAATCGCTTAAAAGAGGGGAAACCAACGCCCTCTGCCAACCTAACCCTCCCACCCTATCCATCTCCCTCCCCAAAGCCCTGGCGGAACAGCCAGGTCTTGCACTATCTCTGGAACAGGGGGGAGGTCCGGGGCTAGGCGGGCCTCTATCAGGAGGGAATTCCACAGCCTAGGAGCGGCCACTGAGAATGCCCTCCCCAACGTTGCCACCCAGGAAACCTGGGTGACTTTGACTCGGGCGTCCCTGGCTGACTGCAGAGGCCGCACCATGACCTGGGGCATGAGGTGATCCTGCAGGCAGCTGGGGCCCAGGCCGTTCAGGGCTTTATAGGTCAACACCAGCACCTTGAATCAGGTCTGGAGCACAATGGGCAACCAGTGCAGAGAACGGAGCACTGGTGTAATGTGCCCACGATGATCCGTCCCCATAAGGAGATGGGCCGCTGCATTCTTCACCAGCTGCAGCTCCAAATTGTCACCAAGGGTAGCCCCACATAGAGTGCACTGCAAAGTCCAGTCTAGAGGTGATGAAGGCATGGATGATGGTGGCCAGGTCAGAGTCTGAAACATATGACTGAAGTCATCGCACCAGATGTAACAGGCAAAAGCCACTCCTTGCCACAGCTGCCACCTGAGAATCCAGGCGGAGCTGCGAGTCAAGGAGCACCCCCAAACTACATACCTGAGTGGCTAAAGGGGGGCAAACCCCATCAGTGATGGGGGCCACCCCCCAGACCTACCCAACAACATCACTTCCATCTTGTCGGGATTCAGCCTCAGATGGTTCGCCCTCATCCAATCCCCCACAGCCACCAGACATCGGATAAGTACTGAGACTGCCAGGTCTGGGTCTGCCGAAAAAGAGAGGTAAAGCTGTGTTATCGGTGTACTGATGACAGCATACGCTGAATCCTCTCACGACCTCGCCCAACGGCTGCATGTACACATTGAACAGGAGAGAGGACAGAATAAAACCGTGCGGGACTCCACACATGAGGTCCCGAGAGGGAGATGAACACCCCCCAAGCACCACCTGTTGAGTTCTCCTGGCCAATAGAAAGGAAAAAGGTTTTACAAGCATTCATTAAGTGAGTACTAAACTTGTTTTCATACACAGTTTCTAAGATAGCCTAGGAGTTTGATCCGAGAGAATAGCAAAGCCATACTACTTATATGTGTCCATCATGCATGACTGGTTTAATCTCTCAGGCTCCAACCCCTTTACACTGGGTAAAAGGATTGGTTCCTTCTTTCTGTACAGAATCATGACAGGAATCCGCTTCTGTTGATGGCATATACCCACTGTTCACAGATTGCAGGGACTGGTTGCAATAAGCTAGACAGGACCCACCGGTGGCACAAATTATACCGCAGGCTGCAGAGTAGCCCAGGATCAGAGGGCATAAAGTGATTTAAAGCCACTACGACCTCACACATCCTGTATTAGGAGTTCTATGCCACGCTGCTAAGGCACAGAATAATCTTACAGCAGGGTCCTTCTCACACCATTGCACTGACACTCACTACATTGATGTGAATGGTGTTGGTGGCTTTATGACCCAACAAACAATATGTTTGATAACTAGTCAAGCTGTTTAATTTTTTTGGTTCTAAAACGAACCACTTTCCTATTGGAAACACTCTGTTTGGAGCAATATAGGGAGTCTATTTGAAAGGCTCTTTTTATTAACCATGCAGCTAGAAAGGTATGGAATGTATGTTATTTTTACAGGGCTAAGTGTCCAGCACCTGCGGTTGGGGCAACGCTTTCTAATGAGCTCCACTCCCGTTTAGTCTTCTTGAGAGAGGCCAGGCTGTCAGAAATGCTCTTCTCCCGGCAGCTTCCACAGTGTCATTTAAGGCCAGATTTTCAAAAAGAGCTCTTTGCCCAATTTGCTCAAAAGTGGAGCTCAGTTCCTTTGAAAAGTTGAACCTGGTTCTGGGTTGGTTCGTGACCTCTTTGAAAGCCTGTCCCATTTAAAGAAGCATCTACAACAGCGATGGTCTTCAGGTTGATTGTGAACATCATTATGATCAAGGAGCTGAACACCCATCATAGGTTTGAACTTGACTGTGTATTAGGGATGGGAGTTCAGATGAGAGTTCAGGTTCAGTACTAAACTGAACCAACCCGAACTGGCTTTTGTTTGGATTTGGGTTTATATTGCTCAGATTCAGTTTGTATCCAAGCAAAATAGGCCTAAATTCATGTCTTCCCCCAGCTCTGACTCCCCCAGACCCTTGCCCACCTCCCCTGGATTTCTGCCTGCCCAGCCCATCATCCACCCCAGTGGTTGGTTGGGTCAAGCAATGGGCCGGGCATGCAGAGGTCCAGGGGAGGTGGGTGGGCACTGGGCAGGGGTCCAGGGGGAGGCAAAGCTGGGATCAGAGGGGCAGTAAATCAACTATCCTCCCTCTCTCCACTCCTGTTTGGGTCCTCTGCCCCCAACTTTGCCTTCCCCAGACCCCTGCCCATCACCCCCCTCCCCTGAACCCCTTCCTACCATTGGGAGGGTGGTGTAGCCTGGAATGAGCAATGGGCTGGGAGGCCAGGAGTCTTAGGGAGGCAGAGCTGGGGGCAGGATGGGTTTGGCATGCATAAGTTCTTTGGAGTGGCATTGAGCTTTTATAGATCCCTACTGAGAGATACGAGCTGTTGGTTCATTTCCCCCAATAGGTTCATATTGATTCTTATCAATACAAATCATCCAAATTTGGATGATTTATATTGATATAAATCTGAGCCACCCACTCCTACTGTGTATCCCCTTATAAAACACAGTGAAGCCCCAGTCCTGCAAAGACTTATTCACACAAGTAGCTTTATGCATGGAAATAATCCCAAGATTACGCGTCATCTTGCAGACATTTACACATATGAATAACTTTATGCCTATGTGTAATCCTAAACTAGAGCTGTGACTTCAAGATTATAAAGTTAGTAAAGTTAATCAGAGTATAAGTTTTTCAGGATCAAAACTAAATAAATAAGAAAAGGATGAGAAAAGCAGAAAAGGAAGTGAATAAAAGCAGGAGAAATCAATGCAGGGACTTGGGCAAGAGGAGATCAATGCAAAGGAGCTGCAGAAGAATTCAATAGAGTGGTGTAGGCAGAAGTAATCAATTCACATTTTCTTTTGTGATGAGGGATAAGCAAACTCATCCAAATAAGATAAAATCTGACCCAGACATCATGTGAATCAAATTCAAATAGAACACTTTTTGGAGTGTGTATAAATCTGGTTAACCATTTCCATTAGTTTTTCATTTTGTGTTCCTTTGCCTGCAGCTAAGATTGTATGCACACATGGCAAAATACTATGAGAGACTAAACTAAACATTTCCTGAGCAAATAGCTTGTGAGATTTCCAGCATAATGTTGTAGTCTCTGTTTAGATAGTTTAGATAAGGTTCAAGTAAGAATTCATATTTCTGGTTGATAAACCAAACCATTTTAAGGTGTGTCATTCACCACATAGTAGGGGATGAGAATTCCAGTTCTCCTGAGATATTGCCAGTATTTGGGTGTATCGGCTTAATCCGGTAAATCCGATATTTACCTGTACCGACATACCGGATTTTTAACATTGGCTGCAGTGTCGGATTTTTTACATTGTGGCCATGAAGTCAATAGCCGCAATGTAAAAAATCCGGTACCACGGCCAATGTTAAAAATCTGATATGTCGATATCAGTAAATTCAGTACCAGGGAGATCTGATACATCCGGTATTCTCCCCGGTGTCACACCCCTACCACATAGAGTTCCTTAAAATGTATAATTTTCTTTACCTTTTTACCTGGGCAAATGACTTTTTTTTCTACCCCCTCCCCCAATATAGTTTCCACGAGGTAATTTTTGGTGTCAGTCTTCCCTGTCCTTTGTGTCTTGAAAGACTGTGGGACTAAAATGAGTGACTTTCCTCAAAATGACAGACATTGGACAGGCATGTGCACAGCTATTTAGAGATGGAATGATGGAGAAGAGGGAGGAGATAGGAGATGGGAGAGCCAAGTTTACCTTCCATTACACTATTCCATTTCCTGGAATGGACACCTCAAAAAGAACCTTGAGAGGAGAGCACAAATTTCAGCATACTGACAACATTGGCCAGCTGGGAGCACCTCCCTGTGGGTACCATCAATTAGTCTTGTTTGTACAGCAAAGGCTCACAGGGGAGGCATTTTCAGTTACAGCCCCAATGCTATGGAACTCCCTTCCCCCAGAGGTTTGGTTGAATCCGAGCCTGAGCATCTTCTGGAGACTGTGTAAAACCTTTGTAAAGCCTTTTGGTGGGCAGAAATAGGGGGTGGGGGGTTTTCTGGGGGGTTTGGGCTGGAGTAGGGTTGTGAGGGGGTTGGAGTGGGATATGGGCAGGGGGTATTAGCTGGGGGGGTTGGGGAGGGAGCTGTGGGATGGTTGGGGGTTTGGGTTTTTTTTTGTATTTTGCCTTTATGAATGTTTATGTATGTTGCTAGCCGCCCTGAGCCTTGGAGGGAAGGGCAGGATAAAAAAGTTTGAATAAATAAATAAATTAAATAAAACATCCACAATTTTAGTCTGTATCCAAATGGTAAACTTTGCATCAATAGCCACACCTCACCAGCTACAATAAACCTTAATCAAAGTTAGCATTTTCCTCAAAATAATTCCCATACTCAGTGGAAAGAGACTCGAGAGCATGAAGAGCACCCTCTGTGGTTGCTCATTATTGTCATGACTTGACATTGATTAATGCAAATGAATCATCTGATTGCTACTGCATTCCTTATTTATAATTATTTTATTTATTTTATTTTTATTATATTTATTTATTTTATTTATTTAAATTTGTATGCCGCCCTTCCCAAAGGTTTCTTGGTTTGCATTATATAATTCTAGTATTATGAAAGCGTTTTAGTATTCGAAACCATTAAAAGTGATTGAAAAATTGTAGTCTTCAGACTCATAGTCCGTTTTTAGATGAACCTGCCTGGGGGGCGGGTCCGTGTGTGCTGCTGCGCACTTCCAGTGTGTGGTGGGGCATTCACGCAGTGGCGGATGGGTGTGCAGTCGGTGTGCGCCCATAACCACGCACCACTCATTCATTCCGGCACCACAGTTATTGCAGAGGATCATCTTGGGGCTATGGATGCCCCGTCCTGTCCTGTTTTGTGGGATCGGTTTCAGATGGTGTCGCCTGCCGATGTGGATTCCTTGTTGGGATCTGTTCGTGCCACTACTTGTGAGCAAGATCCATGCCCGTCCTGGCTGGTGAAAGCCAGCCAGGAGACGTTACGGCCGTTGTTGGCTGGGGTGGTTGGTGCCTCCCTTCGGGAGGGCAGGGTGCCTGACTGCCTAAAAGAGGCTGTGGTTAGACCCCTGCTCAAGAAACCATCTCTTGACGCTGATGCTCCTGCCAGTTATCGGCCGGTCTCTAATCTTCCCTTTTTAGGGAAGATTATTGAACGGGCTGTGGCACGACAGCTCCAGGAGCATCTGGACCACATCGGTTTCCTTGATCCCTCCCAGTCTGGGTTTCGGCCTGGGTATGGTACGGAGACGGCATTGGTGGCCTTGGTTGACGATCTCCGTCTGGCGTTGGACCAGGGTCGTCAGACCTTACTGGTCCTGCTAGACCTTTCGGCTGCATTCGACACAGTCGATCATGAGGTGTTGGTGACTCGCCTGCGGGACCGTGCTGGAATTGGCGGAACGGTCTTGGACTGGTTTCGTTCATTCCTGGCCGGGAGAACTCACCGGGTGGTCTTGGGAGAGTGTACGTCTTCCCCCCGGGACCTCACGTGTGGAGTCCCGCAGGGTGCCATTCTGTCCCCCCTCTTGTTTAACATCTATATGCAGCCGTTAGGGGAGATCGTGAGGGGGTTTCAGGGCATGCAGTGTCATCAGTATGCTGATGACACTCAGCTCTACCTCTCCTTTTCCACCGACCCAGGCCATGCAGTCTCCTTATTTTCCCAGTGCCTGTCAGCTGTGGGGGCTTGGATGAGGTTGAGCCATCTGCAACTGAATCCTGACAAGACGGAGGTGATGTTGGTGGGCGAGGGCTTGGGGAGCCTGGGGGTGGTTGAATCTCCTCTTGTTGGGGGGGTTCGCCCCCCCATGGTGTCTCAAGTGCGGAGTCTGGGTGTGCTCCTTGATTCGCGGCTCAGCTTGGAATCTCAGGTTGTGGCCGTGGCGGGGAGTGCGTTTCGGCAGTTACATCTTGTCCGGCGGCTTCGGCCGTATCTCTCAGACTCCGACCTCGCCACTGTCATCCATGCCTTCATCACCTCGAGGCTGGATTACTGCAACGCGCTCTACGTGGGGCTGCCCGAGAAGCTGGTCCGGAGGCTGCAGCTGGTGCAGAATGCCGCGGCCCGTCTCCTTATGGGGGCGGGTCGCAGGGAGCACATGACACCAGTGCTCCGGGCTCTGCACTGGCTGCCTATAAAGCACCGGGCCAGGTTCAAGGTGCTGGTTTTAACCTTTAAAGCCCTTCACGGCCTAGGCCCTGCCTATCTGCGGGATCGCCTCACTCCCCATGTACCCGTGCGACCCTTGAGATCGTCCGTGGGAGCCTTTTTGGAGGTTCCCCGGGCGAGGCGGGTGGCCACCGATGTTAGATCTTTTTCGGTGGTCGCCCCTGTGCTGTGGAATTCGCTTCCGGAGGAGGCTCGGCTGGCTCCCACTCTCCTGCTGTTTCAGCGTATATGTAAGACCTGGCTGTTCTGTCAGGCTTTTGGCGGGGGGTAGGGGTGGGGTGGGGGTGGGGATAGGGATGGGGGTTTCCCCCATGTAGTGTATTTTAAATTGTTTTAAAATTTTATTATTGTTTTAAATGAAATGTTGTTCGCCGCCCCGGGCTGCCCTCTGGGCAGGAGGGGCGGGATATAAATTTAAAAATAAATAAATAAATAAATAAATTCCCCCCGCAACTGGGAAAAACCTGGTTGCTCTGTGCAGGGGCAGGGGTGGGTGCTGCAATGGTCACAGGAGTGCAGCTCCACCCACACCACCTTCAGACGGGAGCCTGGGTCTGTGTGGGATGGGTGAACCTCTGTGGTTGCATCCCATCTAAAATGGCCATAAAAGAGCAGGAAGTACTCCCTTAATCTTGGTATAACTAAAGTCTTGTTTAGCTGCCTGCTTTTCATGTGCTGTATGTTTTCAGGGAGCATTTTGACCAGCTGAGACTTTGTTAATATATCACTTTCCCCAATCCCCACCCTCCTTTCCCTCTGAAAACAGCTAAAAAATACATATAACCTCAACATTGATTTCCCTGTGCAGGAACAATCTCTCCTATTTGCCACACTAGAGCTTCATTTTATCCCTCACACAAAAATTCTGACTTTGAATTCTGGTTGAAAACATTATTTGCTGCTTTGAGGCCCAATACAGGATATTTATGTTCCAGCTCCAATGTGTGAGTTTCTGAAATGATAAGATACCGTGCCCATAAGCTATGCATCTGACCCCAATTCTGCTATTCCATTTATTACATTTCCCTCATTGCTGCTCAAGTGTAGTTCAGCAGTTTCAGTTGCTATATACCATATGCTGTGAAAGCAGCTTCTACTTAACCATTACAGTGCTAAAACTGTGCCTTGTGTTTTTGCCTAGGAAAATGGCTGGCAGGCTGGCATAGTCCATTCACCTACAGTCCATCCCACATCTTTTCTTAATAATATGATTAGTTTCTCCCCGAGCCACACTAAGATCTTTACCCGCACATAATTTCCCACAAGACTGTCAATATTGCATCATATCACTTCAGGCTCCCCTGTTTTTATTCTTTTCTCTCTCTCTCTCTCTCTCTCTCTCTCTCTCCTTCCCTCGGGGTTTTCTAGCTGTTCCGCAGAAAACCTGGTCAGATCATCTCCTACTCCAGTGAGTTTAAATCAATTGAAACCTCCAGGAGATCTTTGTTTGACACAGGATA
Source organism: Sphenodon punctatus (assembly GCA_003113815.1). NCBI lineage: Eukaryota > Metazoa > Chordata > Lepidosauria > Sphenodontia > Sphenodontidae > Sphenodon > Sphenodon punctatus. The sequence continues at coordinate 231,466 of QEPC01011006.1, read as the reverse complement.
GTCTCAGTAAAATAATGCTCTGATTTCTTCCATGACAACTGCATTGCCTGCTAGGGGCATTAAACCACAGCACAGATAGTTACTGAATCTTGACAGACCTGGTGACTGTGGGCATGAGCAATATGCCAGAGGGTGTGGGGTGTGCACCCTTGCCATGGTTGGACCACTACCTCCTGCGCACCTCCACCCTAGCATGTTCACCTGACCATGGAGGTGCAGAGGGACCAGTTACAATAGTTTTCCCCTAGAGACTTATGGATCTGGAAGGATTCCTGAATGCTCTGGGGGAGATACCTGGGGATCTCGATGGTCGCTCCATTGATGACCTCTTAGCCTTCTGGAATAACTGGTTGGCAGGGGTCATTGATCAAGTGGCTCCTAGGCATCTGCTCCCCATGTCTCAGCACTGAAGGGCCCCATGGTTCATGAAGGACCTGCAGCGGCTGAAGCATGAGGGCCGTTGGTTGGAGTGCTGGTGGCACTGTACTCTTGTTCAAGCCAACCGATTGCATTACAGAGTGTGGTTGATGACCTATACTGTAGCTGTGTGGGCTGCAAAGAAGGGGTTCTTTGCGTCTCTCATAGCATCTGCTCAGTCATATCTGTTGGAGTTGTTCCAGGTGGTCAGAGGTCTGGTCAGTCCAGCTTCTCTCTGCCTGGATATGGATTCGTCTGTGGCCCACTGATACTTGTTTTTGGCGTACTTTCCGAATAAAATTGCTCGTATTGAGCACAACTTTAACTCTGCCATTTTGGATGCAGTGGTAGAGCCAGAGGTGAGGAACTCCCTGTCTGGTCAGATTTTTTGGGAGGAGTTTCGACTGATGACACCTGCCGAGGTGACTGATGTGCTGGAGTCTGTTCAGGCCACCACTTGTGAAATAGATCCTTGTCCGTCCTGGTTGATAAAATCTGCCAGAGAGACATTGGGGCCAGTGTTGGCAGGGGTGGTTAAAGCCTCCAATGGGAGGGGTACCAGCCAGCCTCAAAGAGGCGGTCGTTCGACCTCCCCTCAAGAAGCCATCTCTTGATGTTGATGCCCCGGCAAGTTATCGACCTATCTCTAACCTTCCCTTTTTAGTGAAGATTATTTAGTGGGAAGTGGCCCATCAGCTGCAGGCATATCTAGACCGCATTGGTTTTCTGGACCCTGTGCAATCTAGTTTTCATCCGGGTTATGGTACGGAGACCGTGCTTGTGGCCTTGGTTGACAACCTCCTAGTAGAGCAATATAGTGGTTGTATGATCCTTCTGGTTCTGTTAGATCTATCAGCAGCTTTTGATACCATGAACCATGAGATGTTGGTGACATGCCTGTGGGACTTAGCCGGGATAGATGGGACCAGTTTGCAGTGGTTCCGTTCTTGCCTTGTGGAAAGATCCCAGTGGGTGGTGCTCGGTGATTTTACATCTTCACCGGGGAACCTCCCATGTGGGGTCCTGCAGGGCTCCATCTTGTCATCTCTTTTGTTTAATGTATATATGAAGCTGCTGGGGAGGTGGTTTGCAGCTGCAGAGTCTACTGTCATCAATATGCAGTCTACGGCGGCAGTGTTGCAGGGGCTTGGAGTGCCTTTCTCCCTCCCCCCACACTTACTTACCTGCCAGCTGTGTTGAGCGAGCCCTGGGGTGGAGTTGGGGACCTGTGGAAGATCTAAAGGCAAGACAGTCTATGGCAGCAGTGTTGCGGGGGCTTGGAGTGCCTTTCTCCCTCACCCCCCACTTACTTACCTGGCAGCTGTGTTGAGTGAGCCCTGGGACGGAGCTGGGGACCTGTGGAAGATCTAAAGGCAAGGCAGTCTACGGCGGTGGTGTTGCAGGGGCTTGGAGTGCCTTTCTCCTTCCCCCCCCACTTACTTACCTGCCAGCTGTGTTGAGCGAGCCTTGGGGCAGAGCTGGGGACCTGTGGAAGATCTAAAGGCAAGGCAGTCTACGGTGGTGGTGTTGCAGGAGTTTGGAGTGCCTTTCTCCCTCCCCCCCACCACTTACTTACCTGGCAACTGTGTTGAGCGAGCCCTGGGGCAGAGCTGGGGAAGATCTAAAGGCAAGGAAGTCTACGGCAGCGGTGGAGGCGTGCACTGGGGCAGCACGCCGAAGGGCTGTGCGCACAAGGGCACACCCTTTTGCGCTCCCTTTGGCGCTTCCAGGAGCAGGAGCATGATCCCTTGGCCCGTGAAGTTCTGTGAGTTTGGCACCAGCCAGCTGATCAACTTTTTGTTCCAGACCTGTCTTGTTTGTGAGCTCTGGTCAAGAGGTGAAAGAAAGAAAGAATGGAGACCCGCTCCCAGACCCGGGCTCAGAAGTCTACTCTCAGGGACTATCTTACGATGCCTAAGGCGGGTTTTGTCCAACAAACATTAAGTCCTCAATCCTCTGTGGACACACCTGCAAAACAGGTATCAGATATCGGGCAGCTGGGGGGCCCTGTTAATTCGGATGGCTTCCCCATTTCTCGGCTTGGGGGTTTGCTGGTCTCTCCTCCCGAAGTAATTTTGGGTGACTCACTGGTGGCACATATAGAGCCCCCCCTTACTGAGCAGGTAACCCCTACTTCCCAGCCGGGATGTATATTGTCAGCTCTGTCAGAAACTCCAGTGGGCTTTTTAACTGATTTACCTAATGACACAGGGGCCTGTTCAGTGGAAGCTGTGGGCAATCAGTGCTTTCTGTAGGAACCTTAATTTCCAAACTTTATGCCCAATTGGAGAATATAAATATGCAGCTTGACCTACATAGATTACAATTAGCGATTATCACCGATTGAATTAAATTATACAGGGCAGATTTGAATCAGTATACCAAGAACAAAGTGGCTGTGGTCTCTCAGGTATCCCAGTTTGACATCTGCTCTCAACCCTTACGTCCAGGTGGTTCCGATAGAAATGGGTTTCCTCCACATAAAAGTCAGGAATCTTTGAAATTGGACACTCATGCTCTGGCTTTTCATGTCGCCCCTTTACCTTCTGGCCATCTCCCGGCCTGGTCTTCAAAGTATTTAATTCAGCAACATCTCTCCCATATCCTGGGGCATCCGGTTTCCCCCGGATGTATTGCCCGATATTTATTCTTACCCTCAGTGTCAGGTTTTCATCGGGTCCTGGTTCATTTTACTTCAGTGACCATAGTGGACAGATTGTGGCTACATGTCAAGTTATTTGAAGCTTGGGGGATTTTCCTTAATAGAGCCTATACTAAAATTGGGGTTCCTCCCCTTCCGACTAATGCCCAGGTTTTGCCCTGTTTGGACTCCTTACTGGCAGTCATCTGGAAAACTGGCAGCCCAAACAGTTGGCTATGACTCTGCCAGAACCACAGCTGGTCATAGCCCCTTTGTTGCCCCAAACTCAGACTTGTGCCTTGGAGGGTCCCCCCAGGAATAGGGAGGTCTCTCTTTTGGGCGCAATTCCCTTCCCCCCTAGTTTAGAACAGGGTCCCAGTCAGGCCTCTCAGCAATCCTCTTCACCAGAGAATGCCCAGACAGGGTATCTGGGTGCATGCGATTCACACTCAGCTACGCCATCCCTGTCATGACTTCCTGATACAATGCTTATCAACAACCTTACTGTGTGTTCATGGAATGTAGCAGGCTGGAACAGACATTGTAATGACCCCGACTTTTTGATGTATATTCAAAGGTTCTCTGTTATCTTGATACAGAAAACCTGGGGCAAAAATCCCCTAGAATTAGAAGGGTACACCTCTTATTTTCTACTGGCTGTCCATTGGAAATCTAAGGGGCGCCCATGTTGAGGTTTGGGCTGTTTCTTGGCCCATAGCTCCCCGCTTAAGATACTGGAAAATTTATCGTCCCCCCACTTGCTCCTAGGTTTTGTGGTCAGAATCAGCGTGCTTACCCTAACAATTTCGTATGTATACATTCCTCCCTGTAATGCTAGTTCGTTCCAAACCTCTATGTGGGACAGGCTGGAGCAATTTTTGGAAGGTCTTTCCACTAAATATCCAGAGGCTTTAACAATTCTAGCAGGGGATTTCAATGCCAGAATGGGCCCTGATGATCAGGCTATGGCTCCCTATTTGGATGGGCGAGCATTTATTCCATTGGACTTCCTGGCCCCCAGAAAATCCAAAGACAGCTCCATAAACTCCTCGGGGATCAGGTTAGCGGAGTTACTTATAGCACAGGATTTCTATGCTCTAAATGGCTCAGGTTTTGGTGATTCGAAAGGGGAATACACCTTTATTGGAACACAGGGACCCAGTGTGGTAGACTACATCTTAGCCACCCCTAGGGTCCTTCCCTTCATCACCAATTTTTTTTGTAGGCCCGCCCCTGATAGGGGACCATCTCCCACTGGTACTTAGTTTTTCACTTCCTGCTCCAGTCTCACACCCCACTCACAGTCAAAATGGCAATACCCGTAGGGATATAGACCATCTTGAAGTTGTGCAGGCCCCTCATTGGAGTGAGGTGCTGTTAGCATCCTTGGAGGCTTATGTATTGCAGCCCCACATCGTCCATCTTCGTGAGAGGCTCCTCTCCTCCATTACATGCTCAGATGTCTTGGATTTCTATACCCAGCTAACAGCAGGACTGAACAAGCACTTACGGGGGACGGCACGGGGCTTAGTTTCCTCTAGTAGTAGGGTGAATCAGCCATGGTTTGATAGAGAATGTTGGGAGGTTAGACGCACACTGAGAGAGATGCACCTCTCCTATAGGAGGAGTGGTGCAGTTGTTTTGCCCCCAGATTATGTCACTTATAAGACCAAATATAGGAATTTAATTAATGGTAAAAAGTGGGGCTTTTGTGACACCCAGTGGAAGTCCCTTTTGCAGGCAGCAGAGTCAGGGAATGCCAGACGTTTCTGGCAGTTGGTTAAAGGTTCTACTGGGGGGTGCCAGAAAACTAACTCTCCCACAGTAATTTCACCAGCAACTTGGATGGCTCATTATGAAAAGCTTTATAATACCATCGATAAAGGAGAGATCAAACCTCAGGTCCCAATAATTCACATCCCAGAGGAGGCGCCCTTGTGGCCCTCAGTCAAAGAGGAGGAGGTTGCAGCCTTGATAGACTCCCTTTGTAATAATTGTGCCCCGGGTCTGGACCTTATATGAGTGGAGCATCTCAAGGCTCACAAGGCCTGGTGGCTGCCTGTTTTGTCAGCCTTATTTACTGCCATCAATAACAGCGGGAGAGTCCCTGAGATTTGGGACACAGCAGTCATTATCCCAATTTATAAAAAGGGCATTAAATCAGGTCCAGCTAACTACAGGCTAATCAGCTTACTGTCTGTTGTGTCTAAAGTCTATGCCAAATATTTATTGAGGAGACTGACTGACTGGATGGACCAGGCCAGGGTGCTTGCTCCTGAGCAGGCCGGATTTCAGCAGGGCCGCTCCACCACCAAACAATGTCACATTTTGTACGACTTGGCAGCCAAATACAGGGCACGTAATGGTGCCTTGTATGTGGCTTTCTTGGACCTTAGGGCAGCATTCGACTCAGTGGACCGAGCTGCTCTGTGGAGAAAGCTGCAGGCCTCGTCCATAGACAGGCGCCTTTTGGCTCTGATTTACTCGTTACACAAGCTTTCCTCTTTGGTGGTCAAGCTTGACCGCCAAGGGCATGTTACCCCGTCAATCTCTACCTCAGTAGGAGTAAGACAGGGCTGTGTTCTGGTCCCAGATCTTTTCAACTACTTCATTAATGAAGTTATACCTGCCATGGCTGACCCCCGTTTTTTCCCCCCAAAGTTGGCAGCGTGGCTGGTCGGATGCTTAGGCTATGCCGACGATGTCGCGCTGCTCTCTCAGACACAAGTAGGACTTTTCCGGCAACTTCAGGCCTTTGCGGCTTTTTGTCATGATAACTCTTTAGTTATTAACTACGACAAATCAAAGATATTAGTCTTCTCTTCTAAACGTAAAATACAGTCTTGGTTTATCGTGGGATCCCGCATTCAGCAGGTCCCAGCTTTTCGGTATCTGGGGGGTTTGTTTCATAGGTCTGGCAGCTGGCATGCTCATGTTAATAGGGCCTTAAGAGCGGCACAAGGTCCATCAAAATCTATTGGTGGCCTTTTTTGCAAACAGGGAAGAAGGGCTGTCCTCCCCGCATTACAGGTTTATAACAGCAAAATCCGGTCCCAACTTCTTTACGGGGCTGAGATGTGGGCTCCCTTATGCTCAGGGCTGATAGATAGGATTCAATCGGGGTTTCTCCAGAGGCTGCTTGGTGCCCCACAGGGCACCCCTTCGGCAGCAATCAGGTCTGAGTTGGGGCAGAAACCCTGGTCCCAAGTTGCTATTGAAGCATCATTGAGATTCTGACTCAAAGTACATTCTAGCCAGGGGTCACAGCTCCTGAGGGACCTTGGGGAGGATCCTTATGTCAGTCAGTGGACCGAGAGGATAACACTCCACTTAAGACGGATGGGGTTTTCCCCTGAATACTTGCAGCATAAGCATCCAACCTCGCTCAGAGGAGAAATCTTGGCCCGTTCCGAGGATATGGGCTGTCAGATGGAAATCGGCAGGCTGGGCCTTTTCCCTCACATCCGGGACTACCGGTGGTGGATTCCTGAGATGGGACAGGTTGCAGACTATCTGGCTGCTCCCATCTCAGGAAGGGCTAAGCAGATCTTTTGCTGTGTGAGACTCAATGCTCTCTCTTCTTGTGTTCTTGAGGGCCGGCTATGTGGTGTACCTTATGCCAACCGGTTATGTCCATTCGACAACCTAGAAGTGGAGACCATAGGTCACATCTTTTTCCAATGCCATCTATACCATACCTTGCACTTGGAATATTTGCGGTTTATCATTGACAAATATCCAGGTAGATCTGACCATGCCTTCTGGCCCTGATCCTTGGTAGTTCTAAATCCGAGTTCATTCCAAAAACTGCCGCCTTCTTAGTGATGGCTGTTCAGTATAGGGAATCTTTTGTAGGTCATGCTCCTTTGCCTCCTGTTTAATGGCTTTTGCAGTTAATTTGTTACCTCATGGGCCAGGTACAATTGGCCCTTAGATACATCCTTTCACTTGGCAATGGAGGTGCATGTTATGTTTATCCAGACATATAACTGCCCGTGGTCCATTTGCCTTTGTTATAATGCTTTTAAACCATGCAACTAAGTTATTATTTATTTATACATTAATGAATATTTTCATCAGGTGCCACACGATTCCTAAGTCTTCTTGGTTCAGTGATTACTCAAAGTCTGTTAGGTAAGATCTGCATACAAGTTAGCTCTAACAGTCATTTTATTTAAATTGTGCTGTGCACAAAACTGTTTATTTGTATGTTTGTATTGTAAATGTAACTGGAGATGCTATGGCTTTGGCTACGCAGAATAAACTTACTTACTTATATGCAGATGACACCTTTTTCATCAGCTCCAGGCCTTGCAGTCTCCTTGCTGTCCCGGTGTTTGGTAGTGGTGGGAGACTGGATGAGGTTGATCCAGTTGAAGCTCAATCCCGACAAGATGGAGGTGATGCTGGTTGGTGGGGTCAAGGAGCTAGGTGAGGGGTTCTCTCCCATTATTGGGGGCATTAGTCCTCCTTTGGTTCCATCTGTGTGGAGCCTGGGAGTGCTCCTGGATTTGCAGCAATGCCTGGATCTTTGGCTCTGGCCAGGTGCACCTTTCACCAACTGCATCTGGTGAGAAGGTTCCTCCCATATGTCTTGGACTCGATCTTGCAACCATTATCCATGCGTTCGCCACCTCAAGGTTGGACTATTGCAATGCGCTCTACGTGGGGCTGCCCATAGTGATGGTCTGGAAGTTGCAGCTGGTGTAGAATGCAGCGGTCCGGCTGCTTAAACGTATGGGCTGTATAAAGCATATTCAGCCAGTGCTTCGTGCTCTGCAGTGGCTACCTATTGTCTTCTGTGCTCAATTCAAGGTGCTGGTTTTAATCTTTAAAACACTACATGGCCTAGGCCCCACTTACCTGAAGGATCGCCTCACTCCCCATGTCCTGGGTTGGTCCCTGGGGTCGTCCGGAAATGGCCTCCTTGTGGTCCCGCACTATTGGCAGGTCCGCATGTACAGGAGGGCATCCTCAGCAGCCACGTCATCACTATGGAATGCCCTCCCCGTGAAGATTAGTCTCAGCATGGCTCTCCTTCCCTTTTGACAGAATTGTAACGCCTGGCTCTTCCTCCAGGCATTTTGTAGGGGGGAAGGGAGTGGGGTAGGGTTGTTTTTTTGTTTTGTCACAGATTATTGTATTTAAGAGTAGATTTTTAATTGAATTTTTATAATTGTTATGATTTTATACTTGTACTTATATTACTTTTATTGTAAGCTGCCCCGGGACACCAGAGGCGAGAGGGGCAGAGTAGAAATTTAACAAAACAAACAAACAAATAAAATAAAATTCCCCTTGGGAGGGTTTGTTTAGAGAGTAGGAGGGCATATAGTGCTGCACTTGTTGTAGCTGGCACTAGTTGCTGCCTGCTCTGTACAAATTGCTTAAGAGAATAGGGAAAGGGCTAAGATTAGGTGGTGTAAGCTAGCTGGAAAAGACTCAAGAAGGCAACTCCTCAACTTCCCTTTTGGAGGCTTCATTGCTCTTTGTTTGTAGCTTCGCCTTACTCATAAACGGCTTGGCTGTGTTGACATTTGCATCTCTGGAGAACAGTCACACTCCACTGAACTGAGGCAGCATACTGGTTTAACTGTGTAAGTTCTGCATGAATCCACTTACCTGTGGTGTTTTCTGAGCACCTGGTTTACAGAGCCTAAACACAAACAGGGTTTGATGACTTACTTCAAGAAAGAAATCTCTCTGTTTGGTTGCCTTAAAGCATGAAAAAATCATGTGCTAGTAGAGTTCTGTGCTGTGAACTGTGGTGGGGATTTTAAAAGGAACTGAAGGTCATTAGAGCTCCATTAGTTAAAGTGGGGAGGGAGGCTGCTGTTCTGGAGGGCTTGCTTATGTGCACTGTTCTGGAGAACATCCCCCCACGTCCCCATGCAGTCCTGTCTTGTCCCAGCAACCTTCAGCCCTTTCTCCTTTGTGTTTTCCTTCATGCAATGTCTCTGAGACTGCTTGTCCACATTAAGGCCGCATTTACACATGACAAAAATGATTTCTTATAAGTGCTCGAGATAATACCGGGTGTTATAAATACTGGAGTTTTGTAATGTGTGAACGCACTATAACCCTTTTATGCAACAAGAACTCGCAGCCTTGTAAGACCCACCAGATGTGACGCTTACAAGGCTGCAAAATCTTGCTTCATAAAAGGGGAATAGTGCGTTCACACATTACAAAACTCTAGCATTTATAACACCTGGTATCTCGAGCACTTATAAGAACTCATTTTTGTCATGTTAAAAAGCGGCCTGAGAAAGGGGCGGGGACCATGGTGAGTTTAACTCAAATTAGTTCAATCATATGAAACCCACGATCACGGGTGCGTGGGCTTCTCTGACTGCTTGTTACTTCAGCTCTCCCTATTGGAAGTCTCTATACGTTCCATGGGGAAGAGCAATTTAACATCTGGTTGTTCCTGATCATGGGATTAAAGGCAGAGGGAGGTAGTTACTCCTAAGTAACTCCTGTTTCAAGTATACTCGCAAGAACAAGATGCATGTGTCCATGATCACCTGGTATGCTCCACACTTTGCTTCTGAGCTTCAGGAACTTATGTCCCATATCCCTCAGTCTTTTGTTGAACTTGATATGATGCTCATGTTCCCTCAAGAAGGTAAAATTCTTCCAAGCTAGCACAATAGCTTTGTAGAAAGAAAATATGATGAGCACATCTTCCTGACACTGAATAATGCATATGAATCATCTGGTTGCTCTAATATATTTCTGTTGTTTTTGTTGTGCTAGAAAATAATATAACATGTTTAAAGTTAATTCATACCTGTAAAGCATTTAACAGATCCATGAACAATTATTTTGCTAATATGATTAATAATACACATTTCATTAGTGAAACTATTGCTCTATTCTAATCACAGTATATCATATGTTCTATCACAAATTATCTTGTATAGAGTACTAAACTTGCCTTAAATGCCATCAACTAAATTCCACACTCTACCTGTCATTTCCTTAGACAAAGATGAGTGGGACCTTGCAGAGAGAAAACGACAGTTCTGTATCAGCACTGAAATGAATAGGGAATTTGTTATTCTCAAATACAATTTTCATTTTTGGATACACCTCCAAATATCCAAATTATATCTGCCACCAAAATCCATGTTTGGATATTTTGTTTAGGTTATTTCGGCTATCTTGGCATTTCATTTTGGCTGTCTTGGGCCCCTTTTAGATGAGACGGTACCACTCATGCCCACACAGTGGATCTGCGTGGGCATGAGTGGTACCATCTCATATAAATCCCGCGGCCAGTGAGAGGGGGTACATGCGCGTTCCCGCAAAGACGCATCCCTACTCACCGCCCCACATCCCCATGCATGGAGTAACCAGGAGAAATAGAGGTTGCTCCATGTGTGTGGGATACGTGGGGGTGTGCCTGAGTGCACTGGCGCCCATGCACCACCCACGCTGGGGCACATGCACCCACTCCCCATGCAACCGCGGCCCATGTAAAAAGGACCTTGGTTTATTTGGTTATTTGATTTCAATAACAATACAGAGCATTTAGAATGAGAAGTGCCTGGTTGGCTGCCTTTTCTTCATTGACACCAATGGGTAAAATGCAGTCAGTATGGTCCCTGCCCAAGGGTTGGATTCTATGAATGAATATAAATGCAAGCAGAAAATAAGATTTAAACTGGCTTCAGTTTAAAGTGGTGCCTCAAAGATCAGAATAAATATTTTTATTTTGAAATTGTGTTTTATATGTTTTACAATTGTAAGCCGCCCCGAGTCACTTTTGCGAGATGGGCATGGTAAAAATATAATAAATAAATAAACGAAAGCAGTCAAAATAAAAGGGGTGGGGGGAGAAATAGAGAGGTGAGGGAAATGTTGGTGTCTCACCCCCACGCACTACTCCCTCACTCAGCCAAGGTGCCCACTCCCCCTTCAGTGTTGCTTCCAAAATAGAGAGGAGGGAAAGGGAATTCAAAACTAGTCTCTCAGTCTCTTCTCATCTTTATCACTTGCTGGAAAAATCTCAAAATGGCCCCTGCCTCATGCTCACTCCAGTTTTTAATAAGCTGGGGGGGAGGGGGAGGGTGTTATGGATCTTCATTCTGCCCACTGTGCCCATCTCAGTCAATAGGGGATGTCACCTCTCTTGCCCCCCTCCTACCCTGTCTCCTCCCTTCCCCTGCAGCTGTTACCCCACATGCACTGGGTCACCCCATGCATGGGAGTGTGTTGCCCGTTCCACCTCCAGCTGGCACAAGCTCCTGCTCATGTGCATCAATGACGGAGATCCAGCTGGCTCTGGCACTCGTGTGCAGTAGCTTAGCCAGGCTCTGGCATGTGAGCGGTAGACCTGGCACAAGAATGCACTTGTGCGAGCAAGTGCAGGGGAGCCAGCAGAGCTACCATGGTGCGCATGTGTGCAAGTGCCAGGAAGTGGGTAGGGCTAAGGGTGCTCCTGGGTATCCAAAATCAGGGAGGCAGAGTGTCTGAATTTTGGATTCTTCCAAAAGGAGCATTTTCTACAAAATCTGTGTTTGTTTGAACATTAGGCATGGGTGAACAGATTGCGGTTCGTGTTCGGCCGTTCGGTTCGGCCGCGATCAGTTCGTGTGTTCCCGTTCGGTTCGGCCGCGTTCGGTTCGTGTGTTCGTGTTCAGTCGTTCGGTCGTACCTCGCGTTCGTGTTCGCCCATTCGGTTCGGTCGTTCGTGTCTCGGCTGTTCGTGTTCGGTTGTTCGGGCAGGTCATACGTTCGTGTTCGGCCGTTCGGTTCGTTCGCCATCGGGTTGTGCGTTCGTGTTCGGTCGTTCGGTGTTCGGGTGGTTCGTGCGTTCGCGTTCGGCCGGTAATGTCGCGGGAAGCCGTAAAATCGGTGTCGCGCCGGAAATTCGTGTGC
>QEPC01011006.1:183390-212410 GCA_003113815.1 Sphenodon punctatus | reverse complement strand
GTTCGTGTTCGTGTTCGGTTGTCAGAACAGGCCGAGTTCGGGCCGAACACCGAACTACCGAACCGCGTTCGCCCATCCCTATTGAACATGAATTGCATACCCCTTGCAGCTGGGAATGGGCTCCCTGTTGTGGCACCCCACGGCAGTGTGCATATGCATTCTCTATGCAGGTAGGGCCCCCAGGCACATGGGCCCTGGTGCAGCTGCAGCTGCTGTACCTATTATAGCTATACCCCTAGCCTAGTAATTACTGCACTAAAATTAAAGCTTCTCCTTCCTCTAACTGCAGACAGAACTTTCCCCTACACCTTTAAATCAAGCTTTGACATTAATACAAGAAGCCCAATCCCAGGGCTGTCAGAAGAGAATTTCAGAGATCTATTTATTGACTTGGAAGAAAAGGTTGCCGTCTCCAAGTTAGAATGACTGTTCATCCATTTTGTCTTCCTTAGGCTTCTGCAAAAATGGAAGAGCTTTTAAAAAGAGCAAATTTTGGGAACAACTCCAACATGGTAATCAGGTTAACTTGTCTGATGGAAATGAAATGGGCTGACATACTTGGAGGCAAAGGGGGAAATTCACTGACGTTTTACTCAGCAAATATTGTCCCAAATGAATGGTCATGGAGAATGAAGGCAAGTTGTGAGCTCACAGTTTGTACTGGGGGGAATGCAGTGAACACAGGGTCACTGAAAATTTTATATTTATTATTGTTTATTTTTATTATTAGCAAGCATTTATATAGAGCCAGCAATGTACCTGGTGCTTTACAAAGTAATTGGATAGACATGGTCCCTGTCTTAGCGCTTACAATCTGAGAGACGTGTACGTGTGTGCGTGTGTGTGTGCTCCGGAGCACTTCAGGCTGCTATTAGGCCTTCTGGGTCAAACCGGAAGGCCTAGTAGCACCCTGAAGCACTCTGGAGTGCCACCGCTGCTCGACCCACCGCCACTGACGCAGTCGGACCCAGGGCCAGGGCCAGGGCCCTGGCACCACCAGGTAGGTTGGGGTCTGGGTCCAGCGGCAGCAACGACGCTGGACGTGCCGCTGCTGTTGCCACCGGACCCAGGGCTGGAGCACTGGCACCACCAGGTAGGGCGATCCCTGGGGTGGGGGGATTAAAAAAAATAATTCCCAGGCTTGGCAGGGTGGGGGGAAGGTGCTCCCCGGCACCCCTTCCATCTGCACAGCCTGGAGGGGGGAGGGAAACCGCCCCCCAAACGGGTTCGGCCAAACCCTAAACGGGCCTAACCCCGAACCCCAGGGGCTCGCACATTCCTACTTTTTAAATCTAAAATTCAGTGGACTAAGCACTGATTCCCTCTCAATACACTGTATAGGTTGTTTGAGCCACTGTGATTTTACAGAAAGTTCAGAATCATTCCATTTGCTGTTGGATAAGGAAAAGATCACATTCATATCAAAGTTTATCATGTATGTATGTATGTGGATGTAGGTTTGGCCTTTCATTAACTATTTCCCACCTCCTCTTACATTTTTGTTTTCAAATTTCATATACTGTTTAGAAAGTGACCAATTTTTAAAACAGAGATGGCTGGTCCAATTTATAAAAAGAATTCGTTTGCCAAAAAAAACATTACATGTCTGTGTGTTTGGTAGTTTTGATTAGAAATCTGGGAATGTATTAAAGAACCAGTGTAAAACATGGGTCCCCTCAAGATGAGTCTCTTCAGGATGAGTACCCCAAAAATGACCCCAGGCCTGGTGGGATCTTTATCAACATGTTCTTTTTTTATACAGTGAATTCCTTTATCTCTGGCCACCAAGAACACCCTCTCCATCATAGCTCCCTGGGATACCCGGCGTCAAGGAGGGTGCCCCCCAATGACCGCAGGGGCCAATCCAGAACCCGGGGAGTGAGGCAGTCTTGCAGATAGGTGAGGCCCAGACTGTGTAGGGCTTTATAGGTCAACACCAACACCTTGAATCAGGCCCAGAAGACTACAGGCAGCCAGTGCAGAGAATGGAGTACCGGTGTTATGTGCTCCCCTTAAGAAGATGGGTCACCACATTCTGCACCAGCTGCAGTCTCCGAAATGTCACCATGGGTAGCCTCATGTAGAGCGTGTTGCAATAGTCCAGTTTTGAGTTAATGAACACATGGATGATGGTAGCCAGGTCCATGTTCAAAACATACATCCGAAGCCAATGCACTACATGTAGTTGGCGAATTGCACCCCTCACCACAGCATCCACATGGACATCTAGGTGGATCTGAGGATCGAGGAGCACACCCAGACTACGGATCTGAGAGATGGGGGGGGGACTCCATCAATGATGGGGGCCTCCACTCCCTTGCCCCTGCCCACCAGCATCACCTACTTTGCAGACAAGATCACTCAGATCCAGAGCAACTTCGATGCTCGATTAGGGGCAGTAGAGGTGGAGCTCAAGGTAATGGAGGCCCCGTCTGGTCCATCTTCTTGGGATGAGTTTCAGGAAGTGACGCCAGTCAATGCTGTGGATGTCCTGGGGTCTGTCAGAGCCACCAGCTGTGAACTAGATACATGCCTGTCCTGGTTGGTGAAAGCCTCCAGGGAGACATTAGGGACAGTGCTGGCGAGGGTAATCAATGCGTCCCTTCTACAGGGGAGAGTGCCCGCCCCCCGGTCTCAAGGAGACCATGGTGCTCCCGCTGCTGAAGAAGCCATCTTTGGATGTGGATGCAATCTCCAGTTACCAACCTGTCTCTAGCCTTCCCTTTTTAGGGAAGGTTATTGAATGGGTAGTGGCACTGCAGCTCCAGGTTCATCTGAACAGCATCGGTTTCCTTGACCCATTTCAATCGGGGTTACGCCCCGGCTATGCCACAGAGATGGTGTTGGTGTCCTTGGTGGACGATCTCCACTGGGAGAAGGATGCAGAACGCTCAACACTTCTGATCCTGCTAGATCTCTCAGCTGCCTTTGACACAGTGGACCATGGGCTGCTGTTGAGATGGTTGTGAGCCCTGGGGGGTCTGGGTGGGACTGTCCTTGGATGGTTCCGCTCATTCCTCTTGGGGAGAAGCCAGCTTGTTGTCCTGGAGGCTGAATCTTCTAGCCCCCGGGCCCTGGATTGTGGTGTTCCGCAAGGTTCCATCTTGTCTCCATTATTGTTTAATGTATATATGCAGTCCTTGGGGGAGATTGTGAGAGGGTTTGGTGTGCGTTGCCACAAATACACTGATGACACCCAGCTTTACCTCTCCTTTTCAACCGACCCAGGTCCTGCCATCTCAGTGCTGTCCCAATGTTTGGAGGCCGTGGAGGATTGGTTACGGCAGAGCAGACTGAAGTTCAATCCTGATAAGATGGAGGTGATGGCGGTGGGTAGGGCGAGGGAGGCGTCGGCTCCCCTCATAGAGGGGGTAGCCCTCCTGTAGCCCAGCAGGTTCAGAGTCTGGGAGTAGTGTTGGATTCAGATCCCCACCTAGATCGGCAGGTGGAGATAGTGGCTAAGGCTGCCTTCCGTCAGCTATATCTGGTGCAGAGGCTGTGTCCATATATTTCCAGCTCCGACCTGGTCACCCTCATCCATGCCTTCATCACCTCGAGGCTGGACAACTGCAACATGCTGTATGTGGGGCTTCCCTTGATGCTGGTTCGGAGGCTGAAGCTGGTGCAGAACGCGGTGGATCATCTCCTGACGGGGACGAGCCAAGGGGAACACATCACTCCTGTGCTCTGCGTGCTGCACTGGCTGCCTATAGCGTACTGAGCCAGATTCAAGGTGCTGGTCTTGATCTATAAAGCTGTATACAGTCTTGGCCCTTTATACCTTTGACGCTGGATTAGAGACAGTAGGAAGAGAGTGCGAAGTGATGGAGACCCCGTCTGGTCCATCTTTGTGGGGGGAGTTTCAGGAAGTGACGCCGGCCGATGCGGTGGATGTCTTGGGGTCTGTGAGAGCCACCTGTTGTGAACTTGATCCATGCCCGTCCTGGTTGGTGAAAGCCTCCAGGGAGACATTGGGGACAGTGCTGGCAAGGGTGGTTAATGCATCCCTGCAGCAGGGGAGGTTGTCGCCCAGCCTCAAGGAGGCTGTGGTGCGCCCCCTGCTGAAGAAACCATCATTGGACGTGGATGCACTCACCAGCTACCGACCTGTCTCTAACCTTCCCTTTTTAGGGAAGGTTATTGAACGGGCGGTGGCGATCCAGCTCCAGGCGCATCTAGACAGCATCGGTTTCCTGGACCTTTTCAATCTGGGTTCCGCCCTGGCTATGGCATGGAGATGGCGTTGGTGGCCTTGGTCGACGATCTCTGCCAGGAGATGGATGCAGGACGTTCAACATTTCTTGTCCTGCTAGATNGTGACCTGGGGGGGCTGGGCGGGACTGTTCTTGAATGGTTCCGTTCATTCCTCTCAGGGAGAAGCCAGCGGGTAGTGCTGGGGGCGGAAACATCTTGCCCCCGCGCTTTGTCCTGCGGTGTTCCGCAGGGTTCCATTCTGTCTTCATTATTATTTAATGTTTATATGCAGCTTTTGGGGGAGGTCGTGAGAGGGTTCAGGGTGCGTTGTCACCAATATGCTGATGATATTCAGCTGTACCTCTCTTTTTCAGGTGATCCAGACCCTGCCGTCTCGTTGCTATCCCAGTGTCTGGAGGCCATGGCGGAATGGATGTGGCAGAGCAGACTGAAGCTCAACCCCGATAAGACGGAGGTGATGGTGGTGGGGAGAGCGACGGAGGTGTCAGCCCCCCTGATTGGGGGGGTTCACTCATGTAGCTCAACAGGTCCGGAGTCTGGAGGTGGTGCTGCACATGGATCTCCACCTGGAGCAGCAGGTGGAGGGGGTGGCAAAGGCTGCCTTCTGCCAGTTGTATCTGGTGCGGCGGCTGCGTCCATACGCTGGACCTGACTTCCCTCATCCATGCCTTCATCACCTCGAGGCTGGATTACTGCAATGCGCTCTATGTGGGGCTGCCCTTGTTCCTGGTTCAGAGGATGCAGCTAGTGCAGAATGCGGCGGCCCGCCTCCTTTCGGGGATGGGCCGCCGGGACCACATAACGCCTGTGCTGCGGGCTCTGCACTGGCTGCCAATAGTGTGCCGAGCCAGGTTCAAGGTATTGGTGTTGATTTATAAGGCCCTTTACGGTCTCGGCCCTTCATACCTCAGGAATCGCCTCTCCCTCTGCGCCCCAGAGTGGCTCCTTCAGTCTTCCAGGGGTGCCTTCTTGGATGTCCCCCATGTTAAGTGAGGGGCCACAATGGAGAGGGCATTCTCCATGGCCAGGCTGCACCTTTGGAATTCCCTCCCAGAGGAAGCTCGCCTGGTCCCGAGCCTTTTAACATTCCGGCGAGTTTGTAAAAACTGGCTGTTCGCCCAGACCTTTGGGGAGGGTGGGAGGGTGGGTTAGGGGGTTCTTTATCCCCCTACACTTCTTTATTTATTTATTATTATTTGTTGTCCCTTCCCTGTTTTATTTGTAATATTTTTATAATTGTTTTAAATGTTTTTAAGGTTCTTTTACTTTTTGAAAATTGTTAGCCGCCCCGAGCTGCTTGCAGGATGGGCGGGGTATAAATGCATTAATTAAATAAATAAATAAATAAATATACCTCAGGGACCACTTCACCTTCTGTGCACCAGAGCAATCCCTTCAGTCCAACGGGGGCACCTTCTTGGAGGTTGCCCGTGTAAAGCGGGGGACTATGGAACTCCCTCCCGGAGGAAGCCCATCTGGCCCCAAGTCTGTTGGCCTTCTGCCGGGCATGCAAAACCTGGCTGTTCTCCCAGGCCTTTGGAGGAAGGGAGGGGGGATCAGGATAATAGGTATGGGGGGGTTGTTTTGGGGGGGGATTTTTAGATGTTTTAATTTTTGTGTTTTATTGTTATTTTACTTATTGTTATTCTTATGTTGTAAGCTGCCCCAAGATGCCATGGGCATGAGGGGGTGGCTAAGAAATGTGAATAAATAAATAAATAAATAAATAAAATTATCGGGATTCAGCTTCAGACAGCTAGCCCTCATCCAGTTCCCCACAGCCGCCAAACACTGAGTAAGCACCGAGACTGCCGGGCCAGCATCTGATGAAAATGAGAGATAGAGTTGGGTGTCAGCATATTGATGACACCGGACACCAAACCCCCTGTCGACATCGCCCAGCGGCTGCATATACACATTGAACAGGAGAGGAGACAGAATAGAGCCTTGCGGGACCCCACACATGAGGTCGCGGGAGGACAAAAAGCAGTCCCCCAGCACCACCTGCTGAGTTCTTCCAGCCAGGAAGGAGCAGAACCATTCAAGAACAGTCCCGCCCACCCCAGCTTGGTCCTGCAAGTGGGCCACCAACTTCTCGTGGTCAATGGTATTGAAGGCTGCTGACAGATCTAATAGGATGAAGAGAGATGACCGACCCTGATGCGTGTCACAGCGAAGGTTGTCAACCAATGCCACAAGTGGAGTCTCAGTGCCATGCCCTGAGCAAAAGCCAGACTGTAGTACCACCAACAATCCTGTAATCCACAGTCTCTACACAGTTAGGATCCTCAGGGTACCTGCACAGTATGCCCCTGGTCCAGCACAGTCCTGCCAGTCCTTGAAGCAGCCCACCCCCACCCCGTCTCAGCCAGGGCACATCAGTTCCTTTTGATGGGTGCATTTTCCCTCTTTCTGGCCAGGCACAATCCCTCCTTCAGTCAGTCGCATGAGACAGATTCCTTCCCTCCTAGCTCCTGCCTCTTTCTTCTTCTCCCTTTCTTCCCTGACTGAGGCTCATTTTAGCCTTTTCAGCTTTTGGGCTGGCCTAGCCACACCCTGGCCAGCTGGCCCCACTCAGGCAGTCAGCCAGCTGCATAGTGCTTAGGCACCAGTGCCTGCACCCCCTTTTGCACCGGTTAGGGCATGATCCTCTGTTAGTCATAGCACCAGGACCTCTCCACTTGATGATATCTCTTAAAGGGCCCATGTTCTCTTATCCCTGCAATTCATCCCGGTTACAACCAGAGTCTCTTCAAAATTAATACAGACACAATTATGTAAGCACATTGCATTGTGGAATTTTACCTTGCATATTCTCATTTTTCTGAAATTTTGTTTTTTGTTTGCTAAGCTGCCAAAATCCTTACCAGCCAAGTCCAGTTTTTCTTGCCTGTTTTCTCAGTCAGTATCCCATTTGGGGATCTTTAAAGTACATCTGGTACAGTTCTTGATAGCTAAACTTCCTGATATACACTCAAAAACGGAATGGGGACAAAATGAGAGCAATGTAACTTCACATGTACAAAATCACAAGGTCAAAACTTGGAGACAGTATTTATATAATACGACAGGAGTGGGCAAATTGAGACTGCACTTCGTGAGAAGTTCAAGTGCAGCTCTTGGCCAGTCCCAGTCCCATGCCCCCACACTTCCTTACTGGTTCTACTGTGTCTTCATTTTTTGTACCCGAGTGTCTCCAGCTGAATGGTAGCTCCTCCTCAGACTCTCAGCAGTCAGGACTGCAGAAAGCACTAACTCTGCCAGCCAATCATGAGAGGCTCAGTCTGGGAGATGCTTCAGAGGAGCACATGCATGCATCTCATGGCTCTCAGTCATACGAGGATTTTGGTATGTGGTTCTTTGAGGTGGAAAGTTAACCCACGCCTCCTCGACTCTCAGCCACTTAAATACTTAAAATAAAGATTCCACAGGGACGTAAGCAGCGAGTAGCCATTTTACAAGCTGATTTTCACAAACCACAAAATTAGCCATTAGTAAGTAGGTAAGGAAATAAGTGATGAGGGAAAAATAGAACCAGTATTCTATGTTATGGAGTCCTAGCTCTGTTGTACAGAAGACAATAGAGAACCACAGAGCAATGTGTGTGTGTGTGTGTGTGTGTGTGTGAACAGTGCCACATGTGCAGCGCTCTCCCTTATAACATGCATATTGGCTGCCAGAAAAGCTAAAGCATGTCTCCTTCCTTGTTTTCTGAGCTGTCTTCTGGGATAGTTGCATTTCCATCTCCTTTTAAACTCTGCTTTTTCATCACAACCCCTTGTGATGAGGAAGGCTGAACAGATTCCCTGTGGTGTTTGCCAGTGCTACTCCACATGGGAGCAATGTGAGGTGCCTACTTCTAATCCTTATCCCCAGAGGTGAGTATATTCATTCTGCAGTGATCCTAGGGGAAAAGAACTGATCTCCCATGGGGCACCATGTTATCCTGCTGCTAGCCTGCCCCCAAGGGTAATCTTTAAAGGTCTCCCACCAAATCCAGCTGTCAGTTTCACATATTCTACATTTACAGATTACCAGCACATAATAAATGTGGAATTGTGCTTGTTACCAGTCAGTTTCCTTCAGGTTTGGAGCATGATTACTTACAATTAGAATTTGTCTTCATTTTCTCTAGGGGTGGGACTTGGGGGAAAATATCGGTTACCTGTTTTATCGGATACTGGTTCTCGGATTATTGGATTTACCAGTATTACCGGTATCGGATTTTTTTCCCCATTGAAATCAATGGGAGAACAAACCGAAAATACCTGCAAAATCTGAAAATACCTGCAATAAAAGACGTGTCTCTTGTAAAACAGAGAATGACTCGTTCGCTTCTTTCCTTAACCAGACTACAGTAACCCCAGCCACCCACTACTACATTTTTTTTCTTTAAAATATAGGGGATTTTTTCACAGTATAATACAAATAATAAATTCAAACAAAGTCATCAAATCACAGCAACTGCCAGGGGAGGACACTAGCACGGTGGCACGTCAGTCAATCAGTTTCATTTGCAAGTGACTGATGACTGACTAGTGTATTACTAGCCAATTCATAGCAACCAGTGGCCATTGGCGAACCACCACCAGCCAGTGCCACTTTACATTTGTTTGCCAAATTTGACACACAACAGTTTTAAAACTTTTTTCACAGCACATAAAAGACAAAACCAAACAACAGCAATTGTTCTGTCAACTGCCAGGGGATACCCATGCTATGCCATACCTCCACATTGCCAATGCCAGCACTGTTGTCAATCCAAAATCCTATGTGACCCCCAAAACGACCAACAAGTACAGCATACATTACATGCCAACAACTAGATTCAAAACCTAGTGTGTCCTGTTCCCTGGGATCCCCAAGATGACCCACATATTGCCAATGTCAACATTTCCAACCATACCTTACCAACAGTGTTTAAAATCAATGTCAAATCCATTACAACCCCTAAAACAACCCCCTATATAGCCAATAATGCCAAAACCAAAAACTGTCCATTCAAAATCTTATTGTTCGCCTCGGTGTCCCGGGATCCCCCCAGGTCACCCACTTATTGGCAATGCCAACACAACAAACACAGTGTCAATCCCAAATTTAGTGAGACCCCCAAATAAACCATATCTCCACCCATTTGACCATAACCCCAACCATGGGGACAGGCAATGCATGGGACCCCAATAAGAGGCTCTCCATCCCCCCTGAGGCAGGGCCTAACCCAGCGGCAAGTAGTTCACAGAGTTAACATTGGAGGGAGGGACATTAGTTAACCCTGAACTCCTTGCAGCTGTGTTAAGTTTTGCTACTGGGGGGATAGAGAGCCTTCTGGGGTCCCATGCACTGTCTCTCCCCCAACCAGACCCCATTGGTTCTCTAACCCAGCATGAAAAAAATAGATCAGATTGCCATCGCCTACCTTTATCCTGAACCCTCAAATCCTCCATTTTTGTGCCCTCCTTGGCCACCTGTAGTCTTCTGAAGGTGTAGGCTTTGGGACACAAACCTTTCTTCTGGCTTGGAGAACTGGGAGGACTGAGTTAGCTCCCAGTCCTGCGACAAGCCAAACATAAGAAATTAAAGGGAAGAGAAAGACAGGACAGAGAAGAAATAAGAGGGAAAGAGTTTTCTTTGGTGCACGAGTTAAGGAAGGGGAAGATGGGATTTCAGCGGGGAAGAGGGGAAAGGGGACTCCATTATTGTTGTCTGTAGGGCTCACGGGGGTGCTCCCCACTGGGCTCGGGGGATGGGGTGTTACCCGGGCCTGGGCTCAGGGATGGGCAGAGGGGCACTCCCCTCCCCCCATCCCCAAGCCTAAGCAGCCATTTGGATCACCTACCTGATCCGCTGTTGCCACTCTCATCCATCGCGCCTGTTCCCAGGCCGCCGCCACTGTGCTGCCGCCAACTCCAGCCTGAGGCCGCAGGCAGCCTGGGCCCCATCCAGACAGGCCAACTCCAGCCTGAGGCCGGAGGTGGCCTGGGCCCCGACCAGGCTGTGGAGGGGGCCAGCGGAAGTGAGGGAGAAGGGAGAGGCCACGCCTCTCCCTCACGTCACGACGCTTGTGCCAGGCCCCCTCCACTGCCTGGCTCAGTCTGCTACAGACTGAGCCAGGCAGCTGAGGGGGCAGTTTTGGCCAGGGGAAATGAGGGGGAGGTGGGGCCGCCTCTGCCTCTTTCTTCTTCATTTTCCCTAGCCGACTGTGACAGGCAGTGGCGGGAGGGGCTGGCATGGAGTGTGGGAGAGGTGGGGCCTCTGCTTCTCTCTCACTCCTGCTGGCCACCTCCACTGCCTGACAGACGCGGCGAGCTGGCTCCTGAGGGCCCTATGCTCAGGGCCAGCCTTACCGCAGGGTTCGGGCTGGGAGCTGGGCATGGGGTCCCCTCAGGCCCAGTTTTGCCTTGAGCCAGCATGGGCTGGAGGATCAGACTTGCTCCTTGTGAGGGACAAGGGGTGCCCTGTGCGGGGGCCACTTGGTCCAATCCTGTTGTTAACCCAGGGAACCCCTGGCCACTTGGTCCAATCCTGTTGTTAAGCCAGGGAACTTCTTGCCACTTGGTCCAATTCTATTGTTAACCCAGGGAGCTCGTAGCTGTTGGGCTAAGTCCTGCCAGCCAGCCTCAGTCTCTCCCATCCTTTTGTTAACCCAGGGACCTCCTGGCACACTATGTACTGGGGGCCTAGGAGGGAATGGGCCCTGCTGGAGAGGAGTGTGAGAGGGTGAAGGAGGGTGGTGGTGGGGGTTAGGGTTTCCCAGCTCCACCGCCCCAACCTCATAGAAGAGAATCCACCCTCACACCAGGAGGAACTCATCTTGTGGCCCAGGATGGTGGATCAAGGTGGAGTGTGAGAGGGTGAAGGGGGAGAGTAGGGGTTGCCCGGCTCCACCACCCCAGCCTCGTAGAAGAGATTCCACCCTCACACCAGGAGGAACTCATCTCGTGACCCAGAACAGTGGATCAAGATGGAGCGTCAGAGGGTGAAGGAGCATGGGGGTGAGGGGATGCTTGGGGTTACTGCCCCAGCCTCTTAGGATGAGCATCAGAGGGTGAAGGGGGGGCTCTGTTTGTTTGTGCACCCGATGGTGGGGAGTGAGACCCCGGAGGAATCTGCCGGGGTTCCAACAGAGGAAACCCAGTGGGGCAGTTGAATTCTCCCCTCCCAAATTGAAAGAGCTCCTAAAAGAGCTGCTTAAAAAAAAGAAGAACTCCTTGCCCTTCCACATGGAAGGGACTGAAGGAGAGAATTCAAATCCTCTGTGACACACCAAAGTGGAGGATGAATAATAATAAATCTGCAAAAATCTGCAAAAAAAGAATTTGAAGGGGAAGGAAATAGTACTTCTGTACTACTCTTCCCTGGTGGAGTGGTTGGACTGGGAAAAATTGGTGCCAAGCTGCAGTTTAAGTGCAAACTAAGGGCCGCTGCTGCTGACTCATCACTGCCGCTACTGACCGACTTGCAGGCAGATGGAATTGCCTGCATCTTGTCAGGATGGACACAGGTGCAGGGGAGTGAAGATCAATCATCATCTAGCCACATATCAAGGTTATTGCCCTCCAGGAACCCAAAGAGGGGAAGGTTGGTTTTGAGAGAGACCAACTGTTCCACAGTCTTCTGGTTCATTTTGGAATGATGGGGACTGACAATGTCACCAGCCATGCTAAATATCCACTCCGATGATACACTCATGGGAGGGCACAAAATGTACTGCAATGCTACCTTTGCAAGTGATGGCCACACCTACATTTTCTGGGCCCAGTAGGCCAAGGGGTTGGTAGTAGCAGGGCAGGAGGGCTTGGCAAGATATTGCAAAACAAATGTGTCTGCCATATCCTGGTGCTCCGCAGCCTGCTCTCCGTCCTCTGCCTCCTCCTCCACCATGGCCACTAGATCAGAAAACCACAAGGTGGCTCTGACCTCACTTGCAACCCCTGTTGAAACGGTACTTGCCTCTGGCAGCGGGGGTGCTTACTCTGGACAATACTATTGCACCTCAGCAATGAGCCTACCCCTGAATACATTAATGGATTCAACATCTGAGAGCATGCTCTTCTTGACCCATGGGTTGAGTAGCACAGCTAGGAAATATGGATGCCTCACTTTCAGCTCATCAACCAGTTTCTTCACCAGCACCCTCACAGACCCATGCAGGTCAGTGCGAGAGAGCATGCCTTGCATACATCAAAGCAAGATCTTAAAGAGTGGGATCACCTGGCTGCGAGTGGCAAGCTCCACACTTAGCTTGCCAGTGGCCTGGTGAAACAGCTCTAGAACCTGTGTAAGTTGCTCCACCACTGTCCATTCCTCCCCACACAGCGGTGTTGCTCCAATGCTCCATGACAGGCAAAGGGCATGCAGCACCTCCTTCTGCTCCAGGAAACGTTGCAACTTGAAGAAGGTGGAGTTCCACCTTGTTGACACATCCTGTACCAGCCGGTGAAGTGGAAAGCCCAACTCCTCCTGCTTCTCTGGCAGCGCCCGGCTGGCTCAAACTGACCAATGGAAGTACCCGCCAATCTTCCGGGCAGTTTCAAGGAGTGCCTCCAAGTCCTTGGTTCTACTCAAGGCATCCTGAACCACAAGGTTCAGGATGTGCGCACCACAGCGAACATGAGTGTAGCCACCATGTTCTTGGTGCTATCGGAATGGCTGCCATCATGTTCTTGGTGCTATCGGTTACAAAGTAACCGACTTCGACAGTTGAACCTTGACACCGGACCCACCCATCCAGCATGCTGTTCACCACTTCGAGGATATTGTCTGCTGTGTGTTGCTGGTCAAGCACCTGGGCATGCAACAATGCCCATCGATGTTGTCCAGGCAACACTTTCCCCCCCAGTACTGCTGCTATTGCCCACAACTGCACTGGTGACAGGGACTGGTGACATCTGCCTCCAGTGTGCGGGCAACGACATATATGCATGGACCACACTTTTGCTAGTCGACAGGCCTGTGGTAAAATGTACCACAGACCCCTCCACGCAGGAGAACTCAGCACAAATCCAGAACCACACCCTCCCATACAGAGACAGGATAACCTTCAAGTGGAAGGTTTTGTGGCAAGGGACTCTGTAATGGGGCTCCAGCAAATGAAGCAGCCATTGGAATCTGACACCCTCAACCAGGTTGAACAGCCTCTCATCCAGAGCAATCACCTCCCCAATTGCCTTGGTGATGGCCATAGCCCATGGGTGGCTGGATGCAAATGGCGTCTTCCTTTCCCAGAGTGCAGTTGCAGTGGACTGGGACAAGGACCGGGATCATGATGGAGTGGGGCAAGAGGAGCGGCTAGCGCTCCTCCTCTGCAGAGACTGGGTGGTGGGGGTAGAATCATCATCAGATGGCCAAGAATTGGTAGTTGCAGTGGGAGAGAAAGAGGGTTACTCCTCCTCTGAACCCTCATACGTACCCTCTGCAACTGGCACTGCCCCATGTTTTCGCTTGGTACGGCACTCTGTAGGAGCATGTATGTTCCAGTGTTGCCGTCTCAAGTGACTGTGTAGGCCAGAGGTGCCATATCTCATAGGATCATTGCCACCATGACTGACCTTAGACTGACAGTGCACGCACACTGCCCTTGAGGTATCGTCTGCCCAGATATCAAAATGAGACCACACCCAAGATGTGATTTTCCTCGTGCTGGTTCCTGGGAGGGTGGAACAGCATGACTGGTGGTCGACCTCTCAATGGTAGTTGTCATAACACTGGAGAAAGGGGGGGGGGTAGCTGGTGCAGCAGAGTGTGTGGGTGCAGTGGGTGGGGACTGAGCTGGTGCGCTAGGATGCATGCCAGAGGAGGGGAGAGGCTAGGGAAGCAGGCACACTAGAATGAATGTCAGAAGAGGGCGAGGGTCAGGTAACTGGAAGCTGGGAATGAAACTAACAGGAGCTATAATCCCACTAGAGAGGACCACCAAGCAAAACTTGGAGCTGTCTTGGTGGTCTGAAGCCAGGACTTCCCCAGACAGAAAGGAGACGAGGCTGAGGACTTGCTTATGAACCCAGTGCTGAAAGGGTTCAGCCTGAAGCTCGCTGACCAGTGGACTAGATGAAAAGACCAGCCCTCTTCAAGGCTGCATCCTGGAAGAAATGCTGTTGGCCTTGGCAAATACCTTGAGGGGATCTACACTACGTTGTTAATAAAAGAGCACTGAAGGAAGTGATTCTCTGTGTTTGGTGGAGCTAGTTCAGCAAGTACTTATAGGCCCTTTTTACACAGACACTCTAACACCGATAAAATGGGTGTTACATTTTATTATACATGGTACAGGGCAACACTGCAGCCCTGAAACATGGGCCCTTTTCACACGAGATGCCTCCACCCAGAAAAACTGGGTGGAGGCATCTCGTGTGAAAAGGGCCCAAGTGCAGGGCTGCAGTGTTGCCCTGTACCATGTATAATAAAATTTAACACCCATTTTATCGGTGTTAGAGTGTCTATGTAAAAAGGGCCATAGACCCTCTTACATGAGCATTTTTAGAATGCACGGACATGTGGAGTCTGTAGTCTATGTCTGCAGTCTGTCTCCAGTTGAGGCTAGCACTGTTGGAGGATGCAACACCTTTCTTGCTGGTCTTCAACAGTACTAGACTTTGCCCTGGACTAGGACAAATTGCAGCTCTGAATGCCAATAAGCTGTTTAGTACCAACCGGCTGAACATCAAAATTCTAGCCAGTTCCTCACCATGTTGGGTTTGGTGCTGCTGCAGGTTCTATTGTATTTACACAGTACAATCAGTAACAGGGATTTTCAAGGGAAACTACAAGTTCACCAGCACTGAGGGCATTTCACTGACATAATGAAAGCTGTGACAGCCTTAAAAAAACGAAATACAGCCTCCCCTTTTCCCTGATAAACTTTATATGTGTAGATAGATCTGTGGCTTATTAGGATATAAATCTTCAATAAAATAAACAAACAGTTTTTTTCAACAGCTTCAGAAGTTGTAAAAGGGACTGATTTGGAAAAGCGTAAAATACGGAAAAGTTTCACCTTTGATTCTGTGAAATAGCTAATGGGGTGCTGGCTTGGAACTGCTGGTATATATTCTGGGGCAATGAGGCCTCCTGTCATGGGTATCAAAGAGGATCAGCCTGCAACCTGCCCAGGGGGAAAGTCCTCCTTGCCCCCACTCCCAATAAGAAGTCTCTGTTGTGTATTTTGTATATTGAAAGAGTTGAGATGTCAAAAATCAGTGGCATGGCATGCTGGGATACTAATTTGCATTCAAAAAGTTGTATAATTTAGAGGCTAGAGCTAATTTGCATAATTTATTCTGCTCCTGGAATCTAAATTTTTTGCTTCCAGAAATGGCAAAACAAATTGTTGAATACATGGGATACTAGTTATAGTAGAAGAGCTGTAAAGGAGATATCATAATGATTCTAATGATAACTCCCTTCTGAAAAGGAACTGACTTTCAGCATCCCATGAGTAGGATGCCAACTTTAAAGGGTCATTTATTCAAGTGTGCTAAGAAAAAATAAAACTAAACTATTGAAAAAAGGAGAATTGAGGTCTTTATCCCCCTCAAGGCTAGGGGTGTGTATGTCATTTTCGTTATTACAATAACAATAACGAAAATTGTTGTTTCGACAACCAGGAATAAAGATAATGAAAACAACAACCGAGAATACCGATACCAAAAACAAAAACAAAAATGAGAATGACGTTATCGTTATTATTAGTGCTTTGGCAGTTCGGTTTTGGAGGGAAAATGTGAAGAGGGAAAGAGGGAGCAGACATCTCGGAGCCCTAAACAGGGTTGAACTCTTGAACTGAGCCTGTGTTGGGAGGGGCAAGCAGCTCTGCAGTATCTGATGGATGTATTGCTGGCCAATGAGCAGCGCAAGCAGGCCCTAGCAGTCTCACGGCTCTCTGTGATTGCTCAATGCTTGCTGCCTCCCACAACCAATCAGGGGAGTTCTGGGGGAGGGCACTGCAACCCTTTATAATGGGAGAGCCAGGCTCTTTCTCTTCATTCTGTGAGAGCTCTGCTTGTCAGGTTGCATTTACAGAACTGTGGTGCTTGCCCACAAAAAAATCCTCCCTAGCCCTCATTGTATTACCAATACCGTTCCTTCCTCATACCCTACATTTTACATTCTCCCTTTCCCTGCCCTTCTCCCCCCGTATATTATATATAGATAGGTAGTATAGAATATCTCTATATCTATCTATCTCTATATCTATATTAAAATAGACATATAGATTAGATTAGAATAGTTATATCAATAATTGATTAGATAATCCGGTGTTTGGCAGCTGTGGGGGGGATTGGATGAGGGAGAGCTGTCTAAAGTTGAATCCCAACAAGACGGAAGTGATGCTGGTGGGTAGGGCTGAGGGGATGGTGGCTCCTGTCATTGACAGGGTTTGCCCCCCTTTAGCCACCCAGGTCCGTAGTCTGGGGGTGCTCCTTGATTCACAGCTCTGCCTGGATTCCCAGGTGGCGGCTGTGGTGAGGAGTGCTTTTCTCCAATTACATCTGGTGCGACAGCTATGGCCATATGTCTTGGACTCTGACCTGGTCACAATCATCCATGCCTTCATTACCTCTAGATTGGACTGCTGCAAGGCACTCTACATGGGGCTACACTTGGTGAAGGTCTGGAGGCTGCAGCTGGTGCAGAATGTGGCAGCCCGTCTCCTGACGGGAATGGGTCGTTGCGAGTACATTACACCAGTGTTCCGTTCTCTGCACTGGCTGCCTATTGTCTTCCAAGTTTGATTCAAGGTGTTGGTGTTGACCTATAAAGCCCTAAACAGCCTGGGCCCCGCTTACCTGCAGGACCGCCTCATGGGGTCATGTAGCGGCCCTTACGGTCAGCTGAGGATGCCCGACTCGAGGTCCCATGAGTTTCCCGGGTGGCGACAATGGGGAGAGCATTCTCAGTGGCTGCACCTAGGCTGTGGAATTCCCTCCCGATGGTGGCCCATTTGACCCTGGACCTCCCCTTTTTCCAAAGACAGTGTAAGACCTGGCTGTTCTGCCCGGCCTTTGGAGGGGGTGGGGGGGGGGAGAGACAGGTTGGGGAGTTCCTTTCCCCCTGTCTCTCTTAGATTTAGATAGATATTAGTTGTGAACGGGAATCGATAACAATACGGATACCAAAAATAAAATCTTTGTTTGAAAATGTACCAATACCGATACTGACATCAATAATGAAAATGACATTGACATTAATAACAATAACAAAAATGACATTTTTGAATAACAAAAACGAAAAACAAAAACAACATGGGGACCTGGTGCACACCCCTACTCAAGACTCTGATCCTTAAAGCACTAAGTACAAGCCCTATTTACTTCAACAGTTGTTCAGTGCTTTGACAACTGGAGTTCAAAAGTATAAATTCAGGTGAAAACAATATTCTGCTTTACTCTGTAACTGGGCTGATTTCAACACAAAATCTGCAGGCATAACTACAGTTATTCTTCTATTTTACAAAATATTTGAAATATTTCATGATTTATCCAAATGCCCCCATGAAATGTTCATTTCACCCAGCAACTCAGTTAACAGGTTGTAAGACATGACAAACTGAGACACACATGTGTAGAATTCCTTAACGGCTAACGATTAGCTAGCCATGAAAGGGATCGATAGAGAGGTAAAGGAGAGCATGGGTGGGGAGCTATGATTACAGTCTTATTATGTTAGGAATTAAGTTAAAATGAAAACCCTGGAGAAGAGCCAAAACAATTGAATTTAGAAATGCTGCTTTGATTAGATTACAGAGATGGAAACGGCCCAAGGGACAGAATTATATGCTGCTGCTTCAGACACCCTGCTTTGCAATCAACCTCAATTTTTTTCTTTAGGCCAGCCGGGGCAATTGATTATTGTTCAAGTGATAGAGCTTGCACTGCAGTTTTCCACCCTCTAATGGCTGGTTGTAGACATAGGTCGTGATCTACAAACAACTTACTCAGGAGTAATCCCATTGAAGTCCTTTTGTTCATATTTATGTTACAGAAAAGCTTTGGTTACTTTAGTTCAAGCATCCTTATCTCAAGCTGTTTCCAAGTTAAGCGCATTCACGTCATACAATGTAGCACAGACTTCTAGTTAGTGCCTGCCTTTAATTTTTCCTGTTTTGTTCTTGTCTGGTTTACAGCAATATTAATTTGCTAAGTTCTGGTGGCATAGAACTAGAACCCAGGTTCACAGATCTGTATGTCTGTGCAGTACTTAACTTGGGCTAATGACAGGTGAATTAAGGCAATTCAAGTAAAAAAAAAACTTTGGGAAAGGGTAAATTTATCAATATGAGCTAAAGCCATTTGTGTATGAACCATTCTTCTTTGTAGTCTTGTAGCAGTTCCATAGACAGGATTTTATGTTAATATGATATACATTAATATGATGCCAACGAACTTTAAGCCATCAAGCCCGCCAGGTCGCCAGAGCCCAGTGTATTCTACCTTTTCCCCATTGGCAGCAATGGTGGTGGTGGAAACACAGAATTCACAGGCTGACAGAATCCATACAACCAGCCGCTGATCACGGTTGGGTGTTTTTATATAAGTGCCTCCCCACCAATTGCTCACTCTTCATGCATGTTGCAGGGCTGCATTGGTGCCCTTTGCAGCCCTGCAACATGGGTGATGTGTGGGGAGGCGCTTGTCTGAAAACACCAATTGTTGTCGACAGCTGATTTCACAAGTGGGGATCCAAGGTTTAGAAGAGTGATTTGCCCAAGGCCACCCAAGGAAACCACAATTCAAATTCAGAACTCCCAGCTGCAAGCCTAGCACACTATCCATTAGATTATGCTGATCTTGACACACATAAATTGGGGCAATTAACACAATAGTATCAAACTCTCGTTCAGACACAGCCTCAGCATAGATTATTCTCTTTCTTGGAGAAACAACATTCATAGCTCTTTCTTTTCTTTTCTTTATTTTAATTTTATTTCTCTCTCTATACCACCCTTTTCTTGAGAGACTCATAGCAGTGCACAATATATTAAAAATCCCTCAAGATAATTACAAAATAATCCCCCCCATTAAAACCCTCTAAAAATCCCTTAGAAACCCCACCCTAACTCCTATTCCTGCATGTCATTTCTTTTTTGTAACCCAATTAATACAATCAATGGGGGGGGGGAAGCCCCCCCAGCCCATAGTACAAGTAAGTAATTACCTCCTCCCTCCGCAAATCTCACCTCAACCCATAGCCCACACTCACCCTTCTTTCCTCTGCGCTAATCCACCTACCCCATATTTTCCACAAAAAAGAAAGCCCATTTCAAATGCAAAGTAACCCATCCAAAACTCAACCTCCCCACATCTCTAGGCCTCCAGCCGCAGATGGCTGCCAAACAGCCAGAAGACTTTGGTGACCTTCGGCAGCTGCTTACAACTGAAGGAGGCTGTTTGTGAAATAGGTGAGCAGAATACAGACAAAAAATGGGGTCCGGAATACTGAAGATATGAAAATGAAATACAACGAAGACAAATATAAATTTTTATACATAAGTCATATGCACAAATATAAAATGGGTGACAACAGCTGGCTGGGCAGTAGCACTGATGAGATGGATCTGCAGGTGACACTGGCACACAGACTGAATAGTCAGCATTGTGATGCTGTTGCAAAGAAGGCAAATACCATTTGGGATGCGTTAGAATAAGCACATTATTCAAGACAGCAGAAACTGTTCCCAATTGCCACCGAAGGAAGAAGTAGGGCACAGATTCCCAAAGGCGATCACATCAACCAACGACCCCAAAGGGAATCATACCATCTGCAGATGGGATCTTGATCGGTATTTGCTACACTTTGCATGTCTTTGTTGTGCTCTGGTGTCATTAAATTGTATTTAAGTCACAAAATGGAATTATGCAAGCAAAATTTTGGAAGCTCCTGGACTAGAGGAATTATTTACGCTAAGCAATTTATTAATGTATAAGTTACTAATATTATTATATTTTTGCATGGATGGATACTTTCTTGTGTTATTTACATTGTCACCAAAATTGAGAAAGCTAGGCAAAGAACTTAGAGGATAAGAAAATCTTAATGTAAAATTGTATTATGATTATTGTTTAAAATTTGTTTGGAAGGGTATTACTCTGTGCTGTTTGCTCTTGCTGTTAAAATAAAGGAAGTAGGTAGAAAATCAGAACAAGAAATGTTAATGTATAACTGTACTAGCAATATTGTTTTATATCCCTAGAAGGACATTGTTTTGAGTAACTCTCTTTGCGTTTAAACTGAGGAAGTTAGTTAGAAATTTAAAGACCAGTGCCTAATATTAATTGTATTTTAACATTCTTTTATATTTTATCAAGGGCGTAGCTACCATAGGGACAGGCAGGACATTTGTCCCAGGCCCACCATGGCTGGGGGCCCATCCCTATGGTAGCTATTAGCCCACAGCCCGGCCGCCTGTCCCATCTGAGGTTTTTTTTGAAGTTGTGGCTCCGCCTGGGCCCCCCTGCTGGCTGACACATGCCCCCCTCCTCCTCCCCCTCCCCGCTGGGCCCACACCCCCAGTGGGCTGAACTTCAAGCCCTTAGTCCCGCCTCCTGATGGCAACGTCACAACGTGCATTCCCTGTCTGTTGTGGCTGCACGCCGGAAGTCTCTTACTGCGCCTGCATTGGCATTCTTCTAGTGACTTTTCTTCAGCGCACGAGGCAGACTCAGGCAGAAGCTCAGCATTGGTGGCAGATTCAAAATCTCAAGTGACTGAGAGGAGCGCCTGGACGCAACTGGGAGGCTAGAGAGAGCTCAGCTGAGAGAGAGTGGCTGTGACTCTCTTGGACCGGGTGAGTCTGATATAGAGTGTGTGCCCGCTGGGTCTGCTGGGACAGAGGAGAGCTCCCCTGGCCCCCGATCCCCCCCTGGCCCCCACCTTGCGGCGACCCCGGCTTTAATAGAGAGAGAGCATTTTAACTGTCTCCACTGCAGAACCTCACTCTCTCCTAGCAAGAGCCAGCTTGGTAACAAAGCCATGCTGTTTGTATTACAAACTTTGTAATTGTCTTGCTCTGGATTCCTCCTTAAAACCCTCCTTGACCACAATGCTTACTGTGGTCAGTAGAGAAGTCACCATCGTCCTTCCCAACTGCCCCCCCCCAGGGATTGTTGCTCCCTGGGGTGCCTGGTTCCCACCGTGGCTTCCCCAGCCTGACCCGGCCCTGACAAGCAGGGAGGCATCTGTGTTCCAGAGTGCCTCTCCTTGAGCTGCTCTGCTTGTCCCGGCACTGGACCGTGACCCCTCCCAGCAGGATCTGCAGGGTCCCTTGCTGGGCACTGCAGCCAGCTTCTTCCAAAACCCTATCACTGCAAGGCTCAATTTTCTGCCCCTAAAGGAGGCATGGTTTCCCAGAGACCCTTGTCTTCTGTGATCTGACAAGATCACTCCTGGGTCGGCTTCCCCGTTCTGCTCTTGCCCGGTCTTTACTCCCCATTAATACAGCCCATCTTCAGGGGGTTGGTTTTGGTCAATGCAATTATTGTTAAGGAGAACCTAACACAGCACGGCACAGCCATGAAATCCTTAGCCACTGTTCTAGAATATAATATTCTGAATATTATTTGATCTGTTTTAGTATATTTTAAATAAATCTTCGATCTGGTTTCCAAATGCAATAGTTCGAGTTTCCTGGAATGGAAACTACAGGCTCCACAGTGATTCCTTTGCAGCCCAGGTTATTAAATCCTTTCTAAAATGAATGACATGATCCCCACTCCCTACATCCCTTCCCCTTTCTCTCTGGCTTTCTGCAAATGGAAATGGTTTGTGTTTATTTTCTCAAGAACAAATTGTAACCGCCCTCCTGAGCTACTTTCTCCTAAGTGGAGCTGAGACGTTGTCTTATATATGTCTTGCATATATTTCAAATTGTATGTGATATTACATTGAGTGGAGACTTCTTAGCAACATTGTACATAGGGCTGTCAGAACCAAATTTCAAAAATAAGGGATGCTGCAAAGCTGAGGGATAGTGAAATAATGGACTCTTTGGGTTCTATGAAATGGGGTGTTCAGATTATGAGATATTCTTTAATGGTTATTAGCCAAGTAGGTTTTGGGGATCAGGGGCATAGCCTACCTCTCCCACTCCCACCAGCACCGCCCCTGCTGGGGCCCCACACTTGCATAGCAGGGCAGCAGGCTGCAGCCAGCTTCTCCCCCAATAAGTTCTTCTGCCACCCCTCCCTGGCTCCGGTCTCCATCCCTCACCTGATCAGACTGGGAGATAAAGCTGTTTGTTTACAAACAACTCCTCCCCATGTGCTGATCAGAAGGTTATTACCTTGTAAAGAAGGTTCTTCGAGATGGGGCCTAAGATTCTCATAACTGGGTTCTGCATACTCACCCTATTCAAATAATAGACCACATGATGGTCTCAAGCTCCTCTAGTATAAAAAGCACTCTCCCCCTCAGAATGACAGTTCCTTCCAACCCTTTCTAGAAATATAAGGAAAAAATTCCCTGCGGGGCTGGAAGGGTGGGTGTTGTAAGAATGTTTGGAGTCAACTCAAAGAACTTTGTTTACAAGGTAGCAACCTTCTGTTCGTCAAGTGGCTCCTCACACACTATTTTTACATGGCTCCGCTGGGTGGGGGTCCATGGGCATGCCAGTGCATGGACGGGGCATGCACATGACTTCACATGCATCCCCACTCACCAGACAATAGGGGGAACAATAAGGACACTGAGGTGAGGAAAGAGGGGAGGGACAGGGACAGGGAAATCAATGGTGATGGGCGGGGGGGGGGGCAACGTCCATTACTTGTCCTTGGACCCATTCCAACCTAGCTACGCCCCTGTATTTTATGTTTGGAAGGGTTTTTCCCTGTGTTATTTGCTTTGGGTCATGGTGAGAGCCAGTACCCATAATAAACTTTGGACTAGAAGTGATGGGTTCAAGTTGTTGAAAAACACTTCATAACTTTAAGAATGGTTCATCACCAGAACAAATTGCTTTAAGGAGGTTGTGGAGTCTCCTTCACGGAAGACTTTTAAGAGGAGATTTGATTCATATTGGTTAAAGATTGATTAATCCTTAACCAATTGGTTAAGACTGGTTAAGGATGGCTTAGGTCTAGTTAATCGTGCCTTGGTGTAGGGGGTAGGGGTGTGCATTTAATTTCTGTTTCCCTAATAATTAAAACTAAATTTCCCAATTTTGTTTTAGTTATTTGGGAAACAGAAACAAAATTTGGTGTAAACAGAATTCTGTTTGCTCATTTTGTTTTCTTTTGCCTCTCATGCTGGCTGACGTGTCTGAGAGGCAAAACAATGGGTGTTTTTAGATGAGATGAAACCTCCGTAAGCAGGCAATTAAAACTGCGATTAAAACCTGCACCTACTCACGGTGTGAATGACTCTCAAACATGTTAGCTGGAAACTTCCATGTTTTAATCTGGTTTCTGGAACCTGCGATATTGAGGGTTCCAGAATGTGCATTGCCAAAGTCGCATGGTAAAGATACGAATTAACTTCTAAATGCCACTTGTGCAAGATCGCATTTGCTCCAATTGCCATTTTGAAAGCACTCACAGAGGGTATTTTCAGACGTGACGAGATCACAGTGAACCACAGTGAATACCCACCTGTGGTCACTGTGCCCTGCACGTCTGTTCGGCGGCCGCCAGATGTTCGCCACACTGAATACCCACATGGGGTCAATTTCAACCACGCTTCCCGGGCTCCTGGCACAAGAATCCCTGGAAGCGTGGTGAAAGTGATTCCAGGCGGGCATCAATAAAAAGTAACGTCTGGTCAGCTATCATGGCCCAGAATCCCCGGCGGGATTCCGGGCTGTGGTGAACTCAGCCAGATGCTGCGGCGGCATTGGCCTCGTCACCCGCCCATCTACCCAGAGGGCGGGCGGCGAGGCAGCGTGGAGGGGGCGGGGCCGTGAGGCCGCACATTGCGGTGCGCGGCCCCGCCCCCTCCCTGATTCCTTGCCGGGATCCCCGGCACATCTGTTTGCCGTGCCTGGGTGATCCCAGCGGGGAATCTCTGGGTTGTTTTCGGGACGGGGTGAAGCCGCCCTGTCACGTCTGAAAACACCCATAGTCCAATGAAGTGAATCCAAATGAATTGATTCCAACTGAATCATCCAATTGCTCCGATTGTCATTTGTTCCAATTGCCATTGCCAAAATGCAGCTTTGTAGGTGCCACGTGACCTTTTCATGCGTGATTGAGGAAGGCATGTGTGAAGAGGTCTTACATACATGGCGTGTATGTAAGACCTGGCTGTTCCATCAGGCTTTTGGCGAGGGGTGGGGGGTTCCCCACATATTGTATTTTTAAATTGTTTTTAAATTTTTAAAATGTTTTATTGATGGTTGTTCACCACCCTGGGCTGCCCTGTGGGCAGGAGGGGTGGGATATAAATTTTATATAAATAATAAATAAAAAATAAAAAAATAAAAAGAGCACTTGCACATATGCTGGGGAGTCCTTGTGATCACAGGAGATTGCTGTAACCCGTGAATTTCATGCATATCCAAAAACACCCACAGAGCCAACTTAAAACCACTATTAAGCAAAGGCAAGCCAGGCAAGCCCATTAAAAAATGGAATGTCCATAAGAATGAATAGAAAACAAAATTTTAAATGAAAAGAAAATTAGAACAAAACAACCAAAACAACAACAAAAGCTAAAATTTCTTTTTACAGGGAACTAAACAAAAATGAAACAAAATTATGCCCTCCCGCACACACCTAGAAGGGGCTTGGACATCCTTGAGGTCTACTCTAGCACCTGGAAAGAGGGGAATAAATGAAATCTCTCCCCAAGCCTAAGAATGTATGTATGTGCAAAGTACATGTGTGTCAGTGCACATGGAATGCAATGGAAACAAAAGAGATTTGTATAAATTAATAAGGAGTCTCAAACATGTTTGACAGGCATAATACTTGCTGGGATATTGAAATAAGGAGAAGATAAAGATAATGAAAAAAACCCAACAGTTGGTGATAAGGGTGGTTAAATTAATCAAGAAAACAGAAATAGTCAAGGAAATAAAGGTAAACAATGAGATATCCTTTAACTAAAGAGGAAGCCACAAGCAAGTAGTGAGTCATTAAGGGCTGACAGTTGGAGGGAACTGATGAAGCTGATCTTGTTAGGAGCCTAAATGTGCTTTTTTGTCTCAGTGTTCAGAATAGAAGCTGAAGGTCATATTCCAGAGACTGAGATATATTTTCCTGGGGGAAAGAATAAAAATGTTTAAAAGCTTTATGATTATGCTAAGACAGATAATTAGGCAATGAGCGCTATTAAAAGTTGACAAGGCGATGGGCCCAGAAGAATTTCAGAGCACAGAAAAACAAGCTAACATCTTAAGAATGAAACAAGAAGTCATTGGTTGAATGGGAAGAACTTGCTATTATAGTTTATAAGGCATTTAGTCAGGCTTAGCTTGTTCTACACAAAAGGAGGTTGAACTCCAGAGTAAACTCCAACAGGTAGTAGAAAAAGAAAGTGACGTCAATTGTGTATACAGAGAAAGTCAAGTGACATGTTTTCATAGGTGAACAATATGAGAAAGTATAATCCCTAGTTAAGGACTGGTGTGGAGGATGCAAGGTCTAGATATAGTCACATTTTTCATTTTCAGTATTAGTTAATTCTTGTGTGTACCAGACCCAAACTTTATATTCTCTTTATTATAATTTGCTAATTATTTACAGGAACTGGCTAATATTTTGTCGAACACAAAGTTGTTGGTTTTTTTGTCAGAATATATAGTTTCATTGAAAATGGAAAATAAATATTTTTTGCTGAACGCTCTTGCGAACTCCACCTCCTCCTCCCTTCCCCTCTTGGTTGATGTTCCCCAAGGCTCTGTCCTTGGCCCTCTCTTCTTCTCTATCTATACCCTGTCTCTAGGTGAGCTCATTGCCTCCCATGGCTTCCAATATCACCTCTATATTGATGACACTCAACTCTATCTCTCTACTCCCTCTCTCTCTCCATCTGTCCAAGCTCGCCTCACCAGCTGTCTCTGACATCTCTACCTGTATGTCTCAATGTCAACTCAAACTCAACATGGCTAAAACTGAACTCCTTATCTTACCCCCTCATCCTTCCTCTCCCTAGGGATGTGCGAACGTGGTTCAGAAGTTCGGAGTTCGGACCGAACTCGGTCTGTTCGGACGACCGAACCGAACTTCCGAACCGAACCCAAACTGGCCGAACCGAACCCGATACCGAACTCTGAAACAACTGAACAGTTCGTTCGTGTTTGGCCCTGTTTGGTTGAGTTCAGGTGGGAAAAACGTGACTGGAAGGCCCAGGGAGAGGGAGGCAGCTGAGGAGCAGACTTCCTGGTACCAGGGGTGGAGAGGCTTGGAGTAACAGTCAGCCTGCCCAATCACCTTTCCTTTTTGACTAAGAACACTGGCTTCACATTCTGCGATTGACCAGGGACTAGGCTGCACAGAGCCAATCGGGCTTGCGGTAAGGCAGGAGCAGCAAGTAACAAAACTCTTTGCCCTGCTCCCCTTCCAACACCTTCTGAGCCAGTCACTGATCATTTCAGCAGCGTTTACAGAAGGCTCCCTGACTCCCAGCCGTTTGCTTCCCTCATCCATTCCCAATCCTCCTCCTATTTCACCCATCCAACAGATTTACCTCCCTATTATCATTTAGTTAGATTATATTAGATAGATTTAGCTGTTATTTTTATTTTTTACCCATCCCTGTGTTCTATCTCCCTACCCTCTATTGAATCCATTCCTTTCCCTGTCCCTCCATATTCCATCCCTCATTCCCTTCCCCTGGTTTTTGATTTAGTAGAGTAGGATTAGATTGATTTAGGTTTTATTTCAGTTTCTGTACCCCTCCCTGTGTTGTTTTGAGCTGTCTGTGTCTCTCCCCCCCCCACCAATCCATGTGTAATATTGGAGAGAGAGAGAGAGAGAGAGATTATAGTAGTCATTAGGTAGGATTATAGTTAGCTATTACAGTTAAGTTAGCTTAGTTTATAGAGATACAGTGATCTAGTTTTAGAGTGTGTTTTTTATATTCCATTATTTAGTTCCATTGGTTTTATAATAGTTATTAGATAGTTAAATAGCAGTTAGATTTAGTGTAGGATAGATAGATAGATAGATAGATAGATAGATAGAATATTTGATACAAATTATAAAAAAATAATTTAAAAAATATATTTAATATACTTGTGTGTGGTTTGGAGAAATGGAGAAGGAAGGTATGAGAGGGCGAGGCCTCTCTCCTGCCTACAAGGCACATGGCAGGGGCCGTGCCATCAGAGTGCCAGCAGTGGGCAGAAGCAGCAGCCCAAGTACATCACCACGCCCCAAGCTGCGAAGGTCTGATGTTGGGTCTCGCTCTCCCAGCACTAGTGGTACTAGTGCTCCCAGTGGCACTAAGGGCCAGGAGGTTGGGCATCACCTCCTGGCAGTGGAAGAGGCTGTGGTGGCTGTCTCATCTGCAGCTGCAGGCGATTCAGGGGACGAAGTATCCCAGGGGCCAGCATTGTCCCCCAACTCCCCCATTGTAGAGATTGATCTCAGCCCGGCTGCTAGAGGCAGGGCCCAATCCCCGGGCACCGGCAGCAGGGAGCATAGCAACAGCAGCAACAGCAGCTATAGGGGGCAGGGGGAGAGTGCTGCTCAGAGTGGCAGCAGCATGGCGAGTCCAGCAGCCTCCATCAGTTTGTTTGGGGATGGGGATAGTGAGGCAGAGCTTTCCGTGGTGGAGGTTTCAGAAGTATCTGGTTCTGAAGAGGTGGTGGCTGTCCCTTCACAAGGTGTGTCGCCACTGCAAATGCCACCATATCTGAGTCCTACCCCTCCCAGCAGTGCGTCACTTGGTGCTGGCCAGAAGGCAGCAGGGGGCAGAAAATCATGGGTTTGGGAGCATTTTAAGGTGGTACGGGTGGATGATCCCTGGGAGATGTAGTGCACTTTGTGCAGCAAGGTGGTGAAGCGAGCTCACCAACCTAGGGACATTCGCCATGTCCAGGCACCTTAAAACATGCCACAGTGCTGCTCTGCTAAGCGGGCAGGCGGGGTCAGTGGACGCTAGCGAGTTCCCAATCCAAGCAGCCACTCGTCCTCCTTCATTGGGCAACCGTCCCGCTCCAGCAGCTGCTTCTAGCAGTAGGAGCAGTATCGCTGCTAGGGGGCAGCAACAGGAGCAGCAGCAGAAGCAGCAACATCAGTCCACAATGGAGGAGCTGGGGTGGGGGCAGCTTACAAGGCCATCAGCAGCTGGAGGGCGGCGTGGCTTTCAAGAGAAAGCCACGTGCCTGTTGGGTGAGATTATAGCTGTCAATGGCCAGCCCTTCTCCATTGTCAGGGACACCAGGTTTAAGTGGCTGATGGGGTTCCTGACCCCCCAATTTAAGATGCCGTGCTGCACCACCCTCAGCCGTACGGTGGTGCCAGGCCTGTACAGGGTGTTGAAGGAGAGGGTGAAGGAGCAGCTGACACTGGCAGGGACTGTGGGTGTCACTGTCCATTTTACAACTGACCTGTGGTCCAGCCAGAATGCCCGACACGCGTACCTGGTGGTGACAGCATACTGGTGAGAGGACCCAGAGTTGGCATTGGACAGTGGCAGGAGGGGTCCTGAAGCAGGGTATAGGCAGGGCCCCGATTCTTCCGCGGAATTTTTTTAAAAATTCCGCGGGAGTCAGGGGCCAATTCTGCGCCTCGGCGCGATTTACCATGCGGGGGGGGGGGCTTGGTTTGCCTCCTCCTCCCCCCGCACTGGTAAACCCTCAGGGCCTCCACTCCCCAGCTGCCGGGGCTTGCCCTCCCCAGCTGCTGGGGCGTGCTTGACTCCCACCCCC
>QEPC01011006.1:138500-167218 GCA_003113815.1 Sphenodon punctatus | reverse complement strand
AATGGAGAGACCCTGGCTGGCACGTGCAAATCCTGACCTCTTTGGGGCACTAGGGATGGCAACTGGAAAGTCCCTGGCTGGAACGTGCAAATCCTGCCCTTCTTGGGGTGCTAGGGGATGCTAGGGATGGCATACAGAGATACCCTGGCTGGCATGTGCAAATCCTGCCCTTCTTTGGGTGCTAGGGATGGCAACAGAGAGACCCTGGCTGGCACGTGCAAATTCTGCCCTCTTTGGGGCACTAGGGATGGCAATGAAGAAAACCTGGCTGGCACATGCAAATCCTGTCCTTATTTGGGGGTGCGTTGGGATGGCAGCTGGAGAGTGGAGACCCTTCCTAGCCTGACACATATTTGGGTGGGGGTTCTGCTCGTGCTCGTGCCTGAATGCTGGAAGAGCCCCCACACTACAGTACCCTCTCTCTCTGTGGCAGACATCCGCTGCTACCTGCTGATGCCCACTGTTTCTGCCTCACTGATGCCCATCCACGCACCCACCCACATTCCAGTGAGCTCCCTCTAATGGATAGATCCTTTCTTGTCCTCAAAGTAAAAAAAAAGTTTACAAACCTGGCAGCACCTCCTGCACCCGCCGCTTGATCCTCATCAGAGGAGCCGGCCACCACCACCGAAGGTCATGGGGCTGGGGCAGCGAACTCCTCCTCCTCCTCCTCCTCCTCCTCCTCCTCGGAGAGCACCACGTTGGCCCCCAGCTGTGGAATTAAGACAGGAGTCTTCTTCATTATTATTTTTTTTAAACAAGCAGTCAAACAAAACACACAGTTACCCACCACACCAACACTCCCCAACCAGCCAAAACAACACAGCCAAACCAAACACAAACAGCAAAAACACGCAAACTGAACAGCCAGCCAGACAGCCAAACACACACTCTCTCACCACACAGCTCCACACGCACTCGAATTTCTGGTTTCTGACGCGATCACGGGATCTCGCGATATCTTTTTTCAAACACCCGAACTGAACATGCCCAAACCAAACAGCCAATCCTGAACTCGGCAAATGACCCGAACACCCGAACCAAACGCACGAACCTAGCCGAACTGAACGGCCGAACCCGAACCGCAACCTGTTTGCACATCCCTACCTGTCCCTCTTCACTGTCGGTCCTCATCGATGGGGTCATCATCCTTCCCGTCCCCCAAGCCCATAGCTTAGTCTTCATCTTTGACTCACCCCTTTCTTTTAAACCCTACATCGACTCTGTTGCCAAATCCTGTTGCTTCTCCCTCCATAACATTGCTAAGATTCACCCTTTTCTCTCTGTCTCCTCTGCCAAAACCCTTGTTCATGCCCTGGTCATCTCTCGCCTCGATTACTGTAACCTCCTTCTCACTGGCCTTCCCCACTCTCACCTTTCTCCTCTTATCTCCGTCCAAAACTCTGCTGCCAGGGTGATCCACCTCGCTCGTCACTTCGACCACGTGCAGCCTCTCCTCTCCTCTCTTCACTGGCTTCCCCTTCCTGAAAAAATCCTGCACATGCTCCTAGTCTTCACCTATAAAGCTCTTCACAACCTTGCTCCCCACACCACTCTACACTAATTTCCCTCTGTACTCCAGTCCATGAACTCCACTCCTCTGTCCCCTCTCTCGCCTTCCCACACCTCCCCTGCTCCCCTAACCGCCTTCGTCCCTTCTCCCTAGCTGCCCCCCATGTCTGCAACTCCCTCCCTGCCCACATCTGCCTTGCCCCCTCCCTTTGTATTATTATTTTTATTATTATTGTTATTGTTTTATTAGCATTTGTATAGCACCAGCTGTGTACCTGGCATTTTACAGAACAATAAGATAGACGCGGTCCCTGTCTACAGCTTACAATCTAATAGTCATGGAGGGGGGAGACAAGGAGAGGGGATATAGAGAGAGACAAGGGAAAAATTACATTCAAGTGGATGTGAAGTCTCAGGTGCACGTGCTTGGCTTGGTTGCAGTTAGGCAGGAGCCTGCGGGGAGGGCAGACAGTAAATATTGAAAGGAAAGTTCTAACAGGTGTCGGGAAAGGTGACGAGGAAGAGGTGGGTTTTGACCCACCTCTTCTGCTCTGCCCTCCCCGACTTCTTGCTCCCCTCACCTAACTCCTGCTGATACCCTTCATCCAGTACAATCTGTTACCTAAGGTCTGTGTACTCTACTCATATCCTCACCACACGGACCAACCAGCCATCATTCTTGATGTAATTAAGCCAAGCGCGTGCACCTGGGACCTCCTATCCTTGTGAATGTTACACTCCTTGTCTCTCCCTCTTTTCCCCTTCCTTCATCTCCCCACCCCATTTCTCAGATTGTAAGCCCTAGGGTAGGGACCAAGTCTATTCAATTACTTTGTAAAGCACCAGGTACATTGCTGGCACGATATAAATGCTTGTTTTATTATTATTATTATTATTATTATTATTATTATATAATATATACTGTTGGGTTTTCTGCATTTTATCTATCCACTATACTCTTGTGGTCTCTGTTTAAGCATGTCAGAGTAGGTCCCATTACTTCCTAGTGCTGTGCACAGACTTGGAAAGGGAAGAATTGGGCTCCACAAAGTTTAATTTTCCTCTTAGTGTCATAGGGGACCAGAGACTAAAAGGAGCACCTTGCTGGCAGAGGATGAAATCAGGGGCTTCCCTTACCTGAGATACCATTGCTTTATGTGACTATGCCATGAAATCTAGGAATCATCCTGATCCCAAATTCAGAAACAGGAGGAGCTACAGCCCTACTTTTTTTTTTTTGCTGATCAACTCCAAAGCATTTTACTGAGAGACTGCAGCTGGTGCAGAATCGATGGCCCAGCTCCTGATGAGGACAGGCTGTCATGAGCACATAACACCAGTGCTCTGTGCTGCCTATAGACTTCCAGGTCCGATTCAAGGTGTAGGTTATTACCTTTTAAAGCCCTATATGGCCTGGGCCCCACCTACCTGTGGGACCACCTCATCCCTCGTACCCTGTATTGGCCCCTGTGGTTTGCTGGCAGCATCCTCTTAGAGGTCCCCCAGGTATCCAGGGTGTCGATGGCTGAGTGGGTGTTTTCGGTAGCCACACTGAGACTGTGGAACTCTCTCCCAGTGGAGATCCACCGCTCTCTGGATCTCCCCTTCTTTTGCAGAGAGTGCAAGACCTGGCAGGTTTGCCAGGCATTTAGTGAGGGGGATGGGTCGTGGGTGGGGGAGTTGAGGGTTACTGATGTTTTTCTGATTTCAGTATTTTATTTTTGTTTTGTTTTATATTGCAATATTACATTATTGAAGTTAAGTTTTATATTGTAATATTTGTAC
Source organism: Sphenodon punctatus (assembly GCA_003113815.1). Lineage (NCBI taxonomy): Eukaryota > Metazoa > Chordata > Lepidosauria > Sphenodontia > Sphenodontidae > Sphenodon > Sphenodon punctatus. Next base: position 163,921 of record QEPC01011006.1, on the reverse strand, counting down.
TGTTTTATAGTATGTTTTAATTATATTTTTCACTGCTTCAAGCTGTCATTGGGCAGGAGGAAGTGGGATATAATTTGTATAGTAATATTACTACTAATAATAATTAATAATATGCCCACCCCAAAACAGGTTACAAAGGCGCAATGTCTTTATGTTGGAGCATGTCTGTGAGGTTTGGGAAGGGAAGGGGTGCAGCCGAGGGGCCGCTAGGGCTCTACAGACACACAGAAACCTGGCGCCGGGATGGTATGCCTGGGAAAACAAACCCTCAGGATCGTATATGGCTTCTAGGATGAAATATTCACAGCCTGGATCATCATAGGGTATCTGGGTCGAGTGCACACTGCCGGGCCACTCCTTTGGCTGACACACAGGGCCAGAGAAGGAAACGGAGTCTGGGTTGGTGCAGGGAAAGGGGGTGATGAAATCCCGGAAGGGGGAGGGTCTGGATAGGGCTTGCAGTCTGGAGGGGTTCAGGGAGCGCACACCAGTGAATGATAACTAAGGTTATTGCTTACCTGAATCATGCTGCACCCACTCTTACCACACTCTCTCACTGCTTGCACTCACTCACTCATATGTCACTCGCAACAGACAATAAAAGTTCCACAAAGATACTAGTAGTTCACATGGTGAGCCGGTCTCCCAGGCATAAGTACTGATCACCAGCAGTGCTATGGAGGAACTGAGCCGCTTTTATTCCCAGGGGCCAGGCGTTGCTGCAAGCGCTCTGAGCGCCGCAGAGCGGAATCAGGGACCGTGGTGCCTGTTGTGGACAGCGGAGCGTCTGTAGCCATGCCCCCTGAGTCCATTTTTAAGTGTGGGGGCATGTCCTGAGCGCCTGACGTGCTGCCGCTAGGAGGCGGGGCCAGGGTCGCTGAGCGCAGCGGTGATGTTGGGCGGAGATCACGGGGGGTCAGTCCTGTGGGGAACGTTCCCCGAAGGTTAGTGGCAGTTCCTGTGCCGCCCTTTTGGCTCAGACCCACAGTCCTCCAGGACAGGGCCTAACAATGTCATCATGAGCTAAGATTCCTTTGTTGAATTTGAAACCTTACAGTCAGATGTATTGGGGGACAGAGGTTTGGTGTGGCAGTTGGAGAGCTTGCTGCCAGAGGTTCAACGGGGCAGTTGACAGCCTCAAGATTTCCTGCACTATCCTGTTTATTATGAAAGGTGGTTTGAGCTACTGGATAGGTAAATGTACCGGACTCTGTTTGTTTTCCAGGGTACCAAGCTGAATACCTTAATTCCCTGTAAAGGCAGGAAGGAATAAAATAAAATTGGCACCTGTGACTTGAATTTCAAACCAGGATCCTTTCACTTGAGTTGTCTTCTGTAAGGGGGTACATGAGCCAGGCAATACAACTGAGCATCAATAACGTAGTAAAACTCATTATAAAACACTGTCGGGTGAAAATAAACATACTGAAAAAACAGAGGAATACATTCCCCCCCCCCCTTTTCCAGTTACAGTAGACATTACTTATAACAACATCAGGTAAAAACATTTAAGAAAAATATGATTTTTAAGCTGACAGTGTCCCTTTAAGTCTATAAATTCCTTAGGGCAGGGATTAACTTCTTTGTCTGGCACATTGACCTAATGTAAATCATTGTGCACACCCCCTGGCTCTGTATAAATGATAAATAACAATACTTTTAATCTCCAAAACATGCATCTTGGTATTACTAAGCCCTCGGCTCCCAAGAAAAAATCTATTTATAGGTGAAAACAGATTTGCAATCATGTGTGATAGAGAGGGAGAATGAAAAGCAAATATGCAAACTATAAAAGCAGCAGCATGATTTGCATATTTCTTTAAAGTTTCCTTCAAAAGCTTCTGCAAAATGCAACCATCTGGTTTTCAAGAATGTCCTGTGGGGGTAGCAGGGACAGCGCATTCTTCTCTTTTTAACATTTTGAAACAATAAGCCGCTTCTTATCATTGTGGAATATTCTCACCCTTCAGCAGGGAAATGTCTGTGTTTGTAAACTATTAGAGACATCTGCATATTATGAACCTGTGTTGCTGTACCCAATTAGGTACATGTGATCCTATAGCAGTTAGCATGTGCCATTTTACCTTAAGAGAAAAATGCTGGCCAGAATCATATGGCTTATTCTAAGCTCTTGTTATTTAACATTTTGGAGAAGGAAAGGAAAATTATGGCTGAAGGTCTTAAAGAAGTAAATGGGATTCTGGAAAGTGAGAAAGTGGTGGAGATAGAGGTTTTTCCAAGACTCTGGGCACAATCCACCACCCATTGAATTCAATGGCAAAATTCCCATTGCCTTTATTTATTTTATTAATATTATTATATAGTGACAGTATTTTATTTATTTATTTTATTTTTAAAATTTATATCCCGCCCCTCTTGCCACAGGCAACCTGGGGCAGCTAACAACATCAACAACAAACACAATAAAATATCATAAAATATAACAAAACATCAATACAAAAGAAAAGAATAAGAGCACCTAGAAACCGCAATGGGTCCAACAGTCTTTGGGGGTGGACGATCTGGGGGCAGATGTGTGCTAGAAGGAAGGTCTGCAGGAGGTAATGATCCATCCATGACAAGGGCACAGCTGCTATCTCCTCCATTAACAGAGCACCCGCCTCAAGACCAGTGCAAAACATAAGGTCCAAGGTATGTCCTCCAAGATGTGTCAGGCCGTTGACCCTCTGGGACAGGCCCATGGTTGCCATGGCAGCCATGAACTCATGCTCAGTTCCCCGAGAACCACGTTGGCCTTTAATTTTATTTATTTATTTATTTATTTATTTATTTAAAACTTATATCCCTCCTCTCCTGCCCAAAGGCAGCTCAGGGTGGCGAACAACACACACTAGTGTCTTTGGGGACCACAACACCACCTCCAACACAGCCTCCGCCAGAGCATGCAGGAAGGCCGCTGTACTCTGGTAGGTGCATGGTATACCAGCAGCACTCCCAAACTGTCCCACGCCAAATTGAACACAAGCTGGAGACCTTCAATGCCCACTATGGATCGCACTGGATAACTACTCATAGACCAACCCTCTTTAAAAATCATAGCTCCGCCCCCTGTCCTTCTAACTGTGGCTGGTGCTGCATGGAATACCCAGCTGGAACAAGATCAGCCAAAATAGGTCCTGATTCATTGTCCACAAGTTTCTGGAAGATAGTTCCATTAGCCAGGTTTCCGTGATACACGTAAGATTGGTGGCACAGTCCAGGATTACCTCCTGGACCGTCGTTGCTTTATTCACCACTGACCTCGCATTTAACAGCACTACCACCGGGTTGGGGACCCCCTGACCAAGTCCTACCTGCTCTACTGCTAGGGGAGAGGTGAGAAGGACATGCAGTAGGCATCTATCCCACCTCACTGATCTCATTTCCCTCCCCATGAGACCATATCTCCCCTGACCTGTCACAACCCCAATAGCCATGCCCACCCCTGGCTGACCACCCCCCGGCCTCCCCCCTTCCCCCATTCCCTATCCCCTCTCCCAAAGTATCCCTCCCCCATTCCCTCTCCCTGTGTCTCCCTCTTTCACAGGGAGTCCCCCCTCCCCGTTATTCAGGATGAACCCCCCCATCTCACCTGGAGGCCAAATCTGCCCCCCAATCCCCCCACCTCCCATACCCCCTACCCTCCTCTGCCATCAGAGGGTAGTCAACCTCTCCCCATGGACTCCCCCCCTCCCTCACACTGAGGGGGGTAGCCCCCTCCCTAACCCAGTCCCTTCACCCCTTTCCTCATAGACAAAACACCCCATCCCCCCTCAATCCCCTTAAAACTAAACCCAAACTAAAAGCCTCACACACACACCCCAGCCCCCTCAGTCCTGATAAAGGCCACTTTGGTGCTGTCCTTAGATGCGCTGCCTGCTGCGCATGCCTGCAGCACCCACTGGGTGGAAGGCTGCTTTTGGTTGGGGCCGGACCTAGAATTCCTAGCCATGCACCCTAGCACCACCACCCTCCTCCAAGCAGGGGAGGAGGAATATAGTACCTAGGGGGCTGGGCAGCACGGCTCCTCACTGAGGCCAGGGTCTGGGGTCCCAGAGCGGCAGCAGTGGTGGTGGTGACCCCAGCTCCTGCAGTAACAAACAGCAGTGGCAGCAGACTCCAGGTGAGCCACAGGGATGGTCAGTGGCAATCAAAGAGGGCTGGCTGCCACTGCCACAACTGCCCGCTAACAGTATGCCAACAGTTCTTCGCCCTTTGGCAGTGCCCTTTGGCCACCGCCCAGAAGGCACCACCCCCTGGGCAACAGCCCTTTGTCTGGTAGTTACCTGGGGGGAGGGGCAGATGAATTATCCCAGGTGGGAGGATTCCAGGAGCCTGCAACAAGCCTTCCTTCCACCACACAGCCCAGCCCTGGTACTGTACAATCAGTAGTTAGAGACAGATTCCTACCCCACAGAGCTAACAATCTAGGAAAGACAAGGGAGGGGAAACAAGGGAGAGGGGGACATAGGGAGAGACAGAGATATGTTCATGAAGTTGTGAAGTCACCAGGGGCACATGCTTAACTTAGTTACAGGGAAGAGGAGATCTCTGAGGTGAATGATTTTCTCACAAGTCTCTAGAGTCTGCCTTTCGTCGTCTGGGGAGATTGTCTCTCCAGGAAAAATACAATTACTTATGTACATGTGCAAGACTATACTGAGGCTGCTTTTAGACAAGTGGGCCGATCTAGCACATTGAAAAACATACTTTGAAAAAAGTCACGCGGGGGGCATTTAGATGCACCGGAAGTCACCAGCTGTCATTGGAATCACAGTTTTTCAAATGCACTTTTAAAAATAATGCGCAAACTGTGATTCCAATGATGACCGGCAACTTCCAGTGTGTCTAAACGCCCCATGTGTGACTTTTCTCAAAGCATGTTCTTCAATGCGCTAGATCGGCTGACTCATCTAAAAGTGGCCTGAGTTGAAAAACAAGCAGGTTCTTAAAGGGATGTAGTCTTTATAATACTGAAGATTAGGAGCTTACTTCCCCTATGCATGGGCCAAGCACAGAACAATTAACTGATTCACAAGGGGAGTTTGTTTATTTATTTATTTAAACAATTTTCTATCCCACTCCTCCTGCTCCAGGCAGCCCAGGACAACTCACATCATAAAAACATATAAAAACACATAAAATCCATAATACAATAAAAGGGAAGGAGAACAAAAGCATTAATGTATTCATTAATGATCTGGAAAAGGGTGTTAAGAGTGAGGTGATCAAATTTGCAGATGACACCAAGTTATTCAGAGTAGTCAGAATACGAGCAGACTGTGAGGAGCTGCAGCAAGATCTTACAAGACTGGGTGCCTGGGCATCTAAATGGCAGATGAGATTTAATGTGGACAAGTGCAAAGTGATGCATATTGGGAAAAATAATCCAAATTATGAGTACACCATGCTGGGTACTAAGCTAGGAGTTACCACTCAGGAAAAGGATCTGGGAGTGACTGTGGATAATACACTGAAATCCGCAGCCCAGTGTGCCGCAGCGGTCAAAAAAGCAAATAGAATGTTAGGAATTATTCGCAAGGGGATAGAGAATAAAACTGAGGATGTCAGAATGCCTCTATACAAATCAGTGGTGCGAACGCACCTTGAATATTGTGTGCAGTTCTGGTCGCCCCATATCAAAAAAGACATAGCGGAACTCAAAAAGGTACAGAGAAGGGCAACAAAAATGATCCAGGGTATGGAACAGCAACCATATGAGGAGAGGCTTGATAGGTTGGGGCTCTTTGGCTTGGAAAAGAGATGGCTGAGAGGAGATATGATAGAGGTCTATAAAATCATGAGTGGTGTGGAACTTGTAAACAGGGAACGGTTATTTACCCTCTCAACTACTACTAAAACTAGGGGACAATCCATGAAACTCACAGGTGGCAGAGTAAAAACAGACAAAAGAAAGTATTTTTTCACTCAGCATACAATTGGGTTGTGGAATTTATTGCCAGAGGAGGTGGTCAAGGCCAGCAGTATAGCTGAGTTTAAAAGAGGTTTGGACAAGTTTCTGGAAGATAGTTCCATTAGCAGCTATTAGCCAGATAGGATTGGGGAACAAACCCTTTACTGGTGGGAGCCTGGGGATGACCCACAGGGAATGGATAACATGATGACCTGTTGGGTGCTTCTCCCAGGCTCCCATGACTGGCCACTGTCAGAGAAGGATGCTGGGCTCGATGGACCGTTGGTCTGATCCAGTATGGCACGTCTTATGTTCTTATGTTCTTAACAGAACCAAACGCCACTCCCAACCCACACACCCCACCCTACACCCCATCTCCCTCACCAAAAACCAGGCAGAACAGCCAGGTCTTACACATACGGCGAAAGGAAGGGAGATCCAGGGTAGCAGACACCGCAGAGCCGTCCGGTCAATAACCTCCACCAACAAGGCATTCCATAGCACCATGAGGTCATCGAGCAGGTGCTTGTCGAGATCAGAGAATATCTCCCCAAGACCATTCTGGCACTACTCAGGTTCCATTAGTCCCCGGGGGTGAACCATTGGTTCCACATCCCTCCGGATGTGACATGCACCATGAGACGTACTCACAGGAGGTAATGATTCGTCCATAACAAGTGCTCTGCTGACATCTCCCGCATCAACGGCCATTAGCCAGATTGCTTTATCCTTCACTCCCCGTCTCTCTTTAGGAGTGGAGTGCTAGGGCTGTTAATTTTTCATGTAGTTTACCTCAGAGAATGTACACTGGTTAATCAAAGTTGAAGGTTTGTCAATTGAGCTCACTTTCCAAACCATATCTTTATTTTCTGTTTCTTCCTTTGTGGAGATAGAACCCATTTGTGAAGAACACACACATTTATGCAATGGAGTGTTGTAACATAAAGGCTTTATCCACATGAGTTTCAAAGCAACATATGAATGATACTGGCCATCCCAAACAAGTGCCCCAAACCCCTTTATTTCACACAATGTATTTTGTAGATTCCATCTACTACCAGAAATACCATTTCGAGGAAAGCTGGAAAGAGTTTTGAACAAATTGTTAGACTATTTTTGTATCACTTTTGTAAAGCCAGGTATCTGTGTTACCATGACTCCAAATGGACAGAGCTCAAAGGAAAAGAAAATATGAGTAATACATTTAATATATCTGTATATGTGAAGTAAAATGGCTTTTTTGTGAAAATAAATGAAATGACTCACAATAAAGTATCAAGGGACCCCTATGCCCAGGAGCAAGATCCGTGATTCTCCCTTTTCCAGCAGCATGGACCTCTTAGGTCTAATGCTGCAAGATTATCAGATATGGGACCATAAACTTGTCCCCCATCCAGGACTTTCATCTGACCATATTTCACCTCTGGCAAGAGCAATTGTTGGCATAGGATTTTTCATTTGTGGGAAAGAAAGGAGCTCTTCTCTGGCAAATTGATTAAAAAATAATGATGTGTTCGCAGCTATTCACAGTTTCTGAGTGTTAGAATGAGACTTAGGGAGATGGGCTAGAGCCCAGTATGCAAGTGAGATGTATATAAGCCTCAAACTGTCTGGCTCTCCTTCTGTTTGCCTCATCAGCTTCTTCTCTTTATTATTTTGGAATGACAAGAGGCCTGGTAAAGTCACTTGCTCTTTGACTTTCATCCACTAAGTCCTGTTTAAATAACAAAATGTACAGAGTTCACTTAGTACAATGCATTATGAAAATATTTAATTTGGGGTTATGTATGAAGTTATTCAAAGATATTTTACATTAGATTTTAAAACATGGATGCTTAAAGTTAGGCTTCTGAATCCATATCATGTCAAATGCATGATTAATTTCAGCAGCACTGATCATATACCATGTCCCAATTTCAGGTTACTTATTTAGGTGTCTATAAATGGACACAGGAGCCTGACTATACACACCTTCTTTGTGGAATCTTGCCTTTTAACATGAAGGGGTCCAGGATGCAGGACCGGCCTTATTACAGGGCGACCTGGAGCAGCCGTCCCAGCCCCCGCTCTTTCTGAGGGCCCCGCTGTGGCCTCTCTTTTCACCAGGACAGGTTGTGGGGGGCACCACTCCCTCTCAGTGGGGTCCCAAGCCTGACCACCTTCAGGGTACTGCAGAGGTTGCCCCAAAGGGGGAGGGCTGTTAGGGTAGGTGGGGATGGGGTGAGGGAATACCCACGGACACACCAAGGGGTCCTCAATGCCTAACTCCCCATATGTCACACCACCTGAAGCCACTGGGTCCCATTCAAATAGATGGAGGAAACAACCCCTCAGGATAGTAATTGGTCCTAGGCATCCCGGCAGGGGCGAGGCTGTATCATCACAGGGGTGGAGGGGGAACGCAACTTCAAGTGGAGCCCCTCCACTCCCATCGACAATCGCCACCACCACACCCACATGCACCATGCCTGGGACTGGAAGGAGGGGGGTGAAGGCCAAGTGCGGGAGAACGGGGGAGGAGAGATACCAGGGTTAGGGGCAAGGATTTCTCAAGGTTCTCGCACACCAGAAAGGGTTAGGCGGGGCCCCAGACCTGAGAGGGACAGGGAGGTAGTGGTCACGCGCTACTTCACACACCCCTTGCACTCCATACCCTCACACTACTGAACCCACTCACTCACCTTTCACTCTCTCACTCGTTCGACTCTCTCTCAGTAATACTCGTTACAATAAATCACTCTCAAGATGCTCGGGGCCAGTCTCACAGGGCTGCTGTTCTCCGGCAGTGCTTGAGCCTCAACGGCATCCTTAAATAGGACTAGCCCCACCCTGTCTAGCACGCAGCCGCGCCAAGTGGTACAGTGTCCCAGCCATGTCATCTCGAGGAGCCGGGGGCGTAGTTACTGCCCCCACTTCCCCAGCTGTCTGCTGTGTGGGTCCTGTCAGAACCGGCGGGGTTTCAGTCCCCCAATCCTGCCCCCTGCTGTCACCGCCCGGATCCTCCGCTCGGGGGTCCCAGCCCCACCACCAGTGAGCCCAGGCCCTGCCTGGACCTCTAAGGAAAGCCTGGGAATGCTGCACGCAAGCCCAGGTCCTGACAGTACCCCCCCATGCCCCTCACCCGGGAGGTGCAGACCAACCTTCAGGGGGTAGTGGGCATGAAAAAGGTGAATTAAACGAGGGGCATGGACCCCTGAGGCTGGCTCCCAAGAGCAATCGGCTGGGGGGTACCCCTTCCAGTCGACAAGGTAATGCAAACCCCCCTGAATGATGCAGGAGTCAAGAATAGCCAGAACCTTGAACTCAGGGCCCACCTCCACATCGCACAGGGGAGCAGGGGGTGTCAGGTCAGGAAACAGCAGTGGGTGGTACGGTTTCAAGAGGGAGACATGAACGATGGGGTGGATGTGGACTTGGGGGGCAGGGTCACCCAGTACATGACCAGGTTAAGCTGATGGGCAATGGGAAAGGGCCCTAAGTACTGATTGTCTAATTTGGGCAAAGGGCAGCTGGAAGGGTAATGCCACCGGCGCCTATCTACCCACACCACATCACCTCGTCGGAATGCCGGGGCTGCCTGTTGCCACCAGTCGTCCACCTGCTTGTATCGTTGCTGTGCCCACTGCAGCGTCGCCAGGGCCTGTCGAATCTAAGCCAGCAAGGCACCTGCGACTGGAACGTCCATGACCAGAAACTCCAGGAATGTTATCCTAGGGTGAAAAACATATGAGACATGAAAGGAAGAGGTACCTATGGAAGCATTGGGGGAATTATTATAGGCAAATTTGGCAAGGGGTAAAAGGTTAACCCAATCATCTTGCAAATAGTCAATATAATATTGAAGGTACTGTTCCAATGTCTGATTTGTGCGTTCCACTCGGTCATTAGTCTGGGGATGGTATGCGGTGGACGGGGCAAGCTTAACTCCCATCGCGGTTAATAAAGATCACCAAAAGCGGGAGATAAACTACAACCCTCCATCAGAAACAACTGTAGTGGGAAGCCTGTGTAGTCAAACGACATGCTGGAGGAATAACTGAGCTGTCTGCTGGGCTGTGGGTAGTCCTTTACAAGAGACAAAATGCCCCATCTTTGTGAATTGGTCCACAATGACAAGAATCGCCAAGTACCCCTGAGACTGGGGTAACTCTACAATAAAGTTGATATTGATTCGTTGCCATGGTCCTTGCGGTAATGGGGCCAACTGGAGTAACCCTATGGAGCATCCCTGGGACACCTTGGTGCGACAACAGACCGCAAACCCTTGTACATACGCTTTTGTATCACTTTGCATCGTCAGCCACTAGAAGTGTCGTTGTAGCAATTGCAGGGTGCTTCGCTGCCCGGGGTGTCTTGCCATAGGGGCATCATGATGGGCCCACAATATCTTACAGCGAGCTGTACAGGGAACCACAAGGACGTTATTATGTAGGGTTAAGTTATTAGGACCACGTGCTACGGTAGGGTCACAAGTTCTTCATGTACCAACCTTTTAAATTGCGCCACAGTGATCCCTAGAGCTACAAACACTCTCTGATCCAGAAGGGAGTCCCCATGCAGTGTGGCCTTCGCATTGGTGTCATAGCAGCGGGAAAGGGCATCTGCCATGGTATTTTGTCGCCATGGGCGGTAGACCACTTGAAAGCGGGAATAAGCGAAGAAGAGAGCCCACCGGGCATGTCTACCATTCATGATGCGGGCGGTCTGTAGGAATACAAGATTTTTATGGTCTGTAATAACTTGTACGGGGTGTGTAGCTCCTTCAAGATGGTGCTTCCATACTTCAAAAGCTACTTTGATGGTCAGAAGTTCCCAATCCATGATTGTGTAATTTTGCTCGACTGGACTTAGCTGGCATGAATAATAGGCACAGGGCAAGCAAGTCATGGAATCCGTGGGAAGTTGGGATAATACGGCTCTGATGGTGACAGTGGAGGCATTGGTTTCTATGATAAAAGGTAATTTAGGGTTAGGATATTGCAACACAGGGGCTTGTGTGAAGACAGCCTTGACTTGCTCAAAGGCTTGCTGTTGTTCAGGGCGCCAGACATATGGGTGCCCCTTTTTGAGCAATCGGGTTAAGGGAGTCATCATGGCCGCATAGTTGCCTACATATTGGCGATAATAGTTTGCGCTATCCAAAAAATGTTGGAGGGTCTTCACCCTTTGCGGGGGTGGCCAAGCTGTAATAGTTTCTACCTTGCCTGGTTCCATCTGGATTCCCTGCGGGGAGATAATAAACCCTAAAAGGGGGACAACCTGTTTATGAAATGCACATTTTTATATTTTGCAGTATAACTGGTGCTGTTTCAACCTAAGTAAAACATACGTACATGGTGCACATGCTTTTCTGGGGTTCGGGAGTACACTAAAATGTCCTCTAAATATGCAACCATATACTGATCCAGGATGTCTCAGAAGAGATCATTGATAAAGTGTTGGAAGGCAGCAGGGGCATTTCATAGGGCATCACCAAATATTCAAAGTGCCCATATCTAGTGCAGAAAGCCATCTTCCACTCATCCCCCTGCCTAATGCGTATCAAGTTATAAGCTCCGCGCAGGTCTAGCTTCATAAAAATCATGGGCCCCTGAAAATGATCTAGTAGTTCCAGGATAAGGGGTAGGGGATACCTGTTCTTAATGGTAATAGCATTCAGCCCCCTATAGTCTAGGCAGGGTCTTAGCCCTCCATCCTTCTTTGGTACAAAAAACAACGGGGCTTCCCCAGGGGACGTAGAGGGCCTGATGCAGCCCTTTGCTAGGTTCTCATCTATATATTCCTTCAAGGTTTGGAGTTCGGACCCCGAAAGGGCGTAAATCCTACCATAGGGTGTCATAGTATCTGGTAGCAGCTCTATAGGACAATCATAGTTCCTATGTGGAGGCAACTGTAGGGCTTGCTGTTCCTTGAAAACTTCCTGGAGATTCTGATACTCCAGGGTAGCGAAGGAAGGTTGGAGAGCGTCGTGGCTCCGAACAGCGGTGTATCAGGTTGAGGGGGTCTGGGAGTTGCACATTAGCGAGCACAGAAGGGCGAGGAGAAGGCTACTACTTTATGTTGCCAATCTATGTGGGGGTTATGCCATCTCAGTCAAGGAATCCCCAGTACCACCAGGAAGGCAGGTGTGCATACTACATCAAGACTCAAATCTTCATGGTGCTCCCTGATGGTTCCATGCAACCCCCAAGTACAAGTAGTAACGGGGCCTGAGGCTAATGGTGAGCCATCTATGGCGAACACTGCTTCGGGTCTGGCCTTCCATTGCACAGGGATGCATTGTTTTTGGACTAGTAAGCCATCAATAAAGTTCCCTGATGCCCCTGAGTCTATGAGGGCCATGACTACCAGGGACCGAGTCTTGGAAATTGACAAGGTGAGGGGCACCCGGAGCTGGTCCACCTGTGCTGGCTCAATGCTAGAGCTTCCTGATACCGAAGAGCAAATGTTCTTTGAGGTTTCCGGGGTGCCCCTTTCCCATCCCGGTCTTTCCCATTTCCCCCCTCCCGATGAGTAGGGGGCAGTGCTTGGCAACTCCTGGTGAAATGGCCGGCCTCCCCGAAATAGAAGCAGAGCCTACTCAGCCTCATACGTTCCCGTTCCTGGGAGGTGATGGGCCCCTGCGAGGCTCCAATCTGCATGGCTTCCGGCTCCTCCATTCGACTAACCTCGAGCTTGCCAGTAGGAACCATCACTGGGCGTGTCAGCCAGGAATGGCCTCCCTCTTGCCGTCTCTCGCGCGGCCGCATTGTAAGTTGTTCATCAATTTGGCACGTAAGGTTTACAAGTTTCCCCCACTTCTCCAGTATGGTGGTGAAGGATAGCTGATCCTTGATATCATCGTTGAGCCCTTTACAAAACAGTACCTTCAAAACACTATCCAGCCAATTCAGTTCAATGGCCAGCTTTTGAAAATGGGTCACATATTCCAACAAGGGCCCCCGCCCTTCCCTTAATGACATAATGGCGGTTTCTGCATCCTTAACCCTATGCAGATAATCAAAAAGGAATGCGAATTCTCTAACAAATTTCTCAAAATCGTTTAATAGGGGGCTGTCTTTGGTAAGCAGGGGGGTGGCCCAGTCTAATGCAATTCCTTCCAAGTGTCCTATGATGAACACCACCTTAGTGGCGTTGGTAGCATATGTTGTTGGTTGCGTACAAAAGACTAGCTTACATGGGGCCAAAAACCTCTGGAATTGGCACCTATCCCCATTAAACCTAGCAATAGTGGGGTGTTTAGGTTCTCACCTCAAGGGTCCACCCTCCACTATTGGGGGGGCTGGGGCTACAGCCACCGGGGTGATGGCAGTGCCTACCCCCTCCTCCTCGACTCCCCCTACTGTCCCTTGTTCTTGTTTTTCTTTGATCTCTTTGATTTCAAAGGCCAGGGATTGAATGGCCCAGCCCATCTCCTCTAGCTGGGCTGCTATGTCCATGGTAGGGCCGGAGAAACTGTTAGGGTAGGTGGGGATGCGGTGAGGGAATACCCATGGACACACCAAGGATCCTCAATGCCTAACTCCCCTGATGCCACACCACCTGCAGCCACTGGGCTCCACTCAAATAGATGGAGGAAACAACCCCTTAGGATAGCAGTTGGCCCTAGGCGTCCCCGCAGGGGCGAGACCATATCATCACAGGGGTAGAGTGGGAACGCAACTTCAAGTGGAGCCCCTCCACTCCCATCAACAAACACCACCACCACACCCACACACACCGTGCCTGGGACTGGAAGGAGGGGTGTGAAGGCCAAGTGCGGGAGAACGGGGGAGGAGAGATACCAGGGTTAGGGGCAAGGGTTTCTCAAGGTTCACGCACATCAGAAGGGGTTCGGTGGGGGCCCAGACCTGAGAGGGACAGGGAGGTAGTGGTCACGCGCTACTTCAAACACACCCCTTGCACTCCACGCCCTCACACTGCTGAACCCACTCACTCACCTTTCACTCTCTCACTTGTTCGACTCTCACTCGGTAATACTCATTACAATAAATCACTCTCAAGATGCTCAGGGCCAGTCTCACAGTGCTGCTGTTCTCTGGCAGCACTTGAGCCTCGACAGCATCCTTAAATAGGGCTATCCCCGCCCTGCCTGGCATGCAGCCGTACTGAGCGGCGCAGCATCCCAGCTGTGTCGGTTCAATGAGCCGGGGGCGTGGTTACTGCCCTCAGCTCCCCGGCTGCCTGCTGTGTGGGTCCTGTCAGAACCGGCAGGGTTTCAGTCCCCCGATCCTGACCCCCACTGTCACCACCCAGATTCCCCACTCGGGGGGCCTGGCCCCACTGCCAGCAAACCCGGGCCCTGCCCGCACCTCTACGGAAGACCCGGGCGCGCCGCAAGTGAGCCCAGGTCCTGACAGGGGCCACCAGGGCCCCCACATTTTATCTTCGCCCTGGGGTCCACAAATCCTCAGGCCATCTTGCCAGGAGGTTTATAAGTCCTTGACTGATACCGATACAATTCCTTAATTCTCGAAATAGCACAAAATACCATCCTAATTTAAAGACTTTACATTTACTGTTTACTGTGTGCTGTTCATTTACTACTTACCTCATTGCCCAGGGTACTGTTTTACTTCTGGTTTTCTGTCTGTTAGTTGTTTACTGCATTTATGAGTCAATCAATGCGTGAGTAGCCCAACTCTTAATCTCCCCCATCCCTGCCTAAATAAAGTTTTTTAAAAGTGCCTCCATTTTAGTGTCTCCAATCAGAATTGTTGTTGCATGTTATTCCCTTTGCTTTGTCCAATCTGCAGCTGGATTGCAGATTTGTAAAAGAATCTGCATACCAGTCAATGAGTGACAAGGAATTACAAGGGAGAATGGAGTGCAGAGAAGTCTGAAATGTAGTATTGTGTCAGTATTACCTCTCAGTTTTGAAATTGATGGTAAAGTGGTTAGCAGGATTTTGGTAAGCCGATTATCAGTAAATCGGAAAATAAAATGTTGATTGAGACACTGATGAGTAGCAAGAGCTTCTCGATTTGACCAAGACAGTATCCGGAACCATGATTTTGATGTAATAAGGAGCAGGAGTTTGTACAAATAAGAGAGAGCGAGGTAAATCCATACAGATTAGTATCAAAGATTTTTGAAATGAAATTACTACTCTCCTGGTAGGCTAAAAGAACTCCAGAATTGTATGAGTAAATGTCTCAATATCACGGTCCCCTGCTAGTATTCTAATTAATGGATATATCTAAAGATGGTGAGCCCGATCCCATAGTCCACAGATCCTGCCCAGAAGGCTCCGCGCAGTGCTGTAGCATTCAGAAACCACGTGGAGAGCTGCAGAACTGGCACATGTCCAAGAGCAGGTTGCACGCATGGCAGCCATGCAGAGCCCCTGCCACCAGCAGAGATGGATCAATGAATGGCACAGGGGACAGCAGGAAAACAGTAAAGATGCACAGTACAAAGAAACAGGAACAGGAAAGGTGAGGACGAGACAGAAATTGCCACAGGAAACAAAGAAGTGCAATGCAGCAGCCAGGAATCACCAGGCAGTTTGGACAGTCCCCACCCCACCCCATCAACCACACAAAAGCACAGTGAGAAACCTCAGGGACAGTAGGTATCCCCAGAGCCACCAATCATGCACCCTACGCACACAGGTCAGGATGGGCCATGGAATGGCAAATGCCCCTGAGGTAGGCCCCACAACGATCCAGTTGCCACCCCCGTAGTGACGTCCCAGATGGGTGGACACTGGACTGGTGGAATGGAGGTGAAGGGGCACATGAGTCAGGCAGTGCAATGGACCATCAACAGTCCCAGCCCCCAAAGGCATGGTCAGCCCCATGGGGCACCAGGGCAAGGCCATGAGGAACCAGTTCTCAACCATCCACAGGAAGGGAATCCACCAGGCAACCAAACTGGACCATGGATGAGATCACCATTATCCTGGGTCAAGCACTAAAGGACCTTAAGAATTCCATGGGCTATGACCCCGGTATCCGTGCCACCAGAGCCAGGGATGAGTTCTGGGCAGCCACTGCAAGGACCGTTAATGCAGTTGACAGACACAGACAGCCCCCACACAAGGTCAACACAAATTGAGGGATCTCCGCAATGAGGCCAAAAAGGCACTAGAAGCCAGAGAAGAGATGGGCCAGAGCAGACAGGAAGCAATTGCTGTACTATCTGTGCACCTACAAAGGTGCCCATTGTACCCATACTATCCGACATCGTCATGAGTGGCATAGTAAGTGGGCATGAGATAGCCTTGGTGGGTTGGGGGTTCATACATTATAAAGCTCATTCCCTCCCCTTGTCACCTGCACACAGGTATCATAGGCGATGTGTAGGAGGGACATGGGGTGACATGAACCCCCATCCCCATGAGCCCTATATAACTCTATAGAACCCCTGCCATGCCCCCTGTCTAGCCCCATGCTGCGCCCCCTCCTGCCCCCATTGACATGTACAAGTCACCTATACATGGTACAATGCCACAATATGTTCAGGGCAGCAGACATCTGGGGGATGTGATGCAACAGCACAGCAACAGGTACCATGCATCCCCCTATCTCCAACACAACATGGCATGCACCGTGCCATGTTTCACGGTTGCGATGTACCATGCTTTGGACATGTCATGTTGGGCCGCCACATGGAGCATGATAGAGGAAGGAATGGTGGGTACATACGTGGTTCATGGAGGTTGATGAGTACTGTTGCAAGCAACACAGAGTCATACAAGCAGCCACAATGACTATATCCACACGTCACCGTGACCCACACATCAGTGGGTCTGCATCAGTAAGATGGCTGACTGTAAAGTGTCCTAATGTACAAAAGCACCATGTCAGTCTATTCAACATGGAATTGGTGATGTTGTACAATGCCCAGAACAGTACAGGCATGATGCCGGGTCACCTAACTATTATTGCCATCACACCATGTCCGATGTAAGGGCCAACAGCATGGTGAAGATGTATGGTGTAGATGTGAAGCTGCTCATGGCTGATAATGCTCTTCCATTTCCTCAAGATTCCCGGGTTCCAAGCGCCGTTAAGCAGACTTTTGATAGCCACCTGTTTTAGGCAAACACCTTCAGGATTTCTTACCTACTGTCTCTTATACATAAGAGAAGCTCTGATAACCATCCACAAAACTAGATTATCAGCCTCCTTCACAGGGCTGACCTTAGAATTTGCAGGGTCCAAGCCAAAGATAAAATGTAGGGGCTTCTGGTGGTTCCTCCCCTCATGGGAAGCCTCTATGGGGCCATGAAGGTCTTCATATCTGGGGCCCCACTAGGAGGAAATGAGACCCCAGCACTCTGCCCTTGTAAAAACAGAGGCCACCGGAAGTAGAGAAAATAGCAGGGCCCAGACTGGTCTCCCAGGTCACCCTGTGGTAAAGCCAACTCTGCCCTTCAAATCCCTCCTGACAACTCTTCTTTGCCATGATGCCTACAGAAAATTTAAGAAGAGACTGGGCCTGAAATGACAAATTGCAGCAAATGCTGTTTCTGTCAGAGACAAGTCATTCAACTTCGTTTGTGCGATGTGGAACTTACCTGCTTTTATGCTGTTTTCATCATTTGTCATTATTTTTCACAAATTGAACAGAGCTGCTACAGGGCCAGTCCCAAGTGCGCCCTTCACATACCCCCAAGAGCTGTGGAGACAAAAGGACCTGGCTCAGTTTCACCCACTGATGCAGAGGAGGTGTGTGGGATGATGAGGGCAAAACGTTGTGAACTAGATCCTGGTGAAAGCCAGCCAGGAGACACTGCAGCTATTGCTGGCTGGGGTTATCATCCCTTTGGGAGGGCAGGGTGTCAGACACACTTAAAACTGTAGTTGTCCGGCCCCTGTTTAAGAAGCCATCTTTAGACACTGACTCCCCAGCGAGCTATCAGCCTGCCTCTAAACATCCCTTTTTAGGGAAAGTTATTGAATGGGTGATTGCACAACAGCTCCAGGTTCATCTCAACGTCATTTGATTCCTGGACCCATTTCAGTTGGGCTTTCATTCTGGATATGGTACGAGACTGTGCTTGTGGCCTTTTGGTCGATGACCTGCGCCTGGAGATTGACAAAGGGAATATTCTACCCTGTTGATCCTATTAGATCTTTCAACGGCCTTCGATACAGTTGACCACCAAGTGTTGTTGACACAACTACGGGATATGGTGGGGATGCGCAGGACCGGTCTTGAGTGGTTTTATTCCTTCCTGTCCTTCCTGTTGCTCATCGTCCTCTCGGGACCTCCCCTATGGGGTCCCGTAGGGTTCTATTCTGTCTCCCCTCTTGTTCAACGTGTATATGAGGCCACTGGGTGAGGTCATTTAGAGATTTGGGGTGACGTGCCTATAGTATGCTGATGACACTCAGCTCTACCTCTCCTTTTCATCTGACCCAAGCCCTGCAGTCTCAGTGCTTACCTGATGCCTGGCTGCTGTCAGGGACTGGATGAGGATGAGCCAATTGAAGCTGAATCCAGACAAGAATGAGGTGATGATGGTTGGCCAGCCTTGTGACCTGAAGAGCATTGGGACTCCTGTTACTGAGTCTGGCCCCCTTGGATTGATCAGGTTCACACACTTGGAGTGCTTTGGACCCCTTGCTGTGACTGGATTGTTAGGCTGTGACAGTGGCCAGGGGCGCTTTTCACCAGCTCCATCTGGTGAGGAGGCTGCGACCTTTTCTTTCTGATTCAGATCTGGCCACCATCATCCATGCTTTCATCACCTCGAGGTTAGATTACTGCAATGCGATCTATGTGGGGCTGCCCTCGATTGTTGTGAATTGATAGACTGATTGAAACACTAACCAAGAGAATATTGTACACATCTGTAACTATTGAAGGGATGCTATGAGTTTCCTACATGCTTTATTTACTTGCTATATGCTTTATAGTAATTTTAGTTTAGGAATATTAAAAATGCATATTATAAGAAACAGACTTGCAGGAGGAGAGAGAAATATGCTGACAGGGATATATTCTTGTAAGAACAGAACCAGAAAGAACTGTCCATGCCCAGAACATGGCTGTACATAAACAAGAGAGAAGGTTACAAGAATAGATAAGAACCAAGCAATGTAATGAGGGGAAATGGCCTAGCCAGACAGAGAGACGCCTTAGAGAAAGGGGCATGGGCAACTCATGGCCAAGGATCAGGCCTCCCATCTGGAGGGAGGGGTAGGCAGGATCCAACTGGTCAGTACATCCCATAATGACAGTGACTAAGCAGAAAGTACCCCAGATCTGAACAGTCAATGGGAGTACTTCCCAGGCTTAGCACTGACAGCCCTGCACTCTGAATAATCATAAGGCAGTCACTGAATAAAAAGGCCAGCCCTAGACAGAGAAGTTGCCTTTCATGGTCCTTGTCCGCTAGCCCTTATCAGGGTGCCGGCTACCTTGGTGATTGGCCCTTTTCCATCGCTCTCAAAGACCCTGAAAAGCCTAGATCCAGCAGGCAGGCCCCTTGGCAGACAGCTATGGGCCCCCGCCCTGACTCTCCTCTCAAGACCAGACCTGAGACCTCTGATGCGTAAGAACTCATATGTATGTACTTATGTGTGTTTGCTTGCTGTTAGAGTAGGTGAAGGCTATTGCCATATGCGGGTGTATTGTTGGTGCTATATTATTGATATATTCTCAGTTCTTTCTATATTGATATATTAATAAACATCTGTCTATTTAAAGGACTTTGCCATCTGTTTCATAGTGCCTTTGCCCAGATCCCGAAATTGGGAGCTGCCTGCCAGGGGTCTAAGTCCTGTCCCTGGTAGGATTGATAAAGAACAGTTCCAATTCACAATACGATGACTGTTTGGAAGCTGCAGCTGGTGCAGAATATTTCAATTCACCTCCTTTTGGGGACAAATCACCAGGAGCATATTACACCGGTGCTCTGAAGTCTGCACTAGCTCCTGATAGTTTTCTGGGCACAATTAAAGGTGCTGGTTTTGACCTTTAAAGCCCTAAATGGTTTGGGACCCACATATATGAAAGATCACCTGTCCTTCCAGGTTCTGTCATGGGCCCTGTGATTGGTTGGGAGTGCATTCCTGTTGGTACCATCTGTTAGCCTTGCTCATATGACAAGGGCTCGCAGGGGGGAATTCTCAGCTGCTGTCCCAGTGCTTTGGAACTCCCTTCCACAAGAGGTTCATTTGAGCCTAAGCCTGAGCATCTTCCAGATGTGGTGTAAGATGTTTTTTATTTGCAAAGGCATTTGGTGGACAGGGATAGGAGATTGGGATGGGGTTTGTTGGGGGATTTGTGAGATGGGGTGGGTGGTTTTGGGTGGGTTTGTAGGGAGGTTGTGGGGGGGTAGGTTTTTGATTGGTTTTTAATGTTTTTATGGACAAGACTTGCCATAAAGGTGCCATAATGTGCTGTAAAACTGTCGTAAAAGTCCCATAAAGTGACAAAAAGTGATGAAAATTCTGAAAAAGGCCCCCAAAACCACAGGCAACAATATCAACATGGCGGAAGCATGGAATCACCAGAGACTGATGACATGCTAACAAACACTCACAAGTGCTCCCGAAAGATTTGTACTTCCCTGTGGAATGGGTACACTTGCTCTTGTCTCAGCCTTAGAAAAGACAGTGAGGTGACTGGTTTCTTTGCAGGAGAATGCTGTTAGTCTTGTTGACCAATAGTCTCTTAATGTTTTATAGTATTCCTTGTGTCCGTCCCTTGAATCCAGATGCCTGTTTCTTGTCTTACTCTTAAATTGTAAGCTCTTTGTTACTGGGGCCATCTTTTTATGAGGCACTTACACAGTGCCTAATAAAACAGGGACTTTTTGTGACTGGGGTTTTAAGACTTTAGTACCAGAAGTAGTGTGCCTCCCTAAAGAGTTAAAAAGCAAGCCTACAGAAGGCCTAATCTCTTCTGAAGGTCTAGTCTCTTCTGAAAAGGAGATCTAGAGCATTGCTTGTGTTTCTGAGAAAGCCCCACCATCCTCTCTCAATCACTATGGCTGTTTTTAAACAGACGCTGTGGGGGGCGGGGGGCGGATGGTGTGCACACGCACTTCCTGTGGGTGGAGGAGGGCTTAGACAGCAGCAGATGGGTGTGTGCTCCCGCATCCACCTGCTAGCCACCCATGCCCCTGCACAGAGCAACCTGGGTTTTTCCTGGTGGTCCATGCAGGCAGATGGGTGGAGGTGTGTGGTTTGCAGGAGCATGCACCCATCCATCACCACTTTTACACAAGCAGTACCACATAAGTCCACTGGGTGGAATTGCATGATACCATCTTGTCTAAAAATGGCCTCTGTCTTTGGGTATTTTCAGACGTGACGGGGCCAATTGACCCTGTCATGGAACCAATCTGTTGATCCCCCGCCGGGGCCACCACGTCACGGCCTAACAGATTTATTTATTTTATTATTTTATTTTCATAGATTTATACCCCGCCCCTCCTGCCATGCAGCTCGGGGCGGCTTCCAACATTAAAATACAATAAAACACAATAAAATCAATAACATTCTCATAAATAATATAAATATTAAAACAGGACTACGAAACAATAAACCAAAGTAGGTGGGGGAGCTAAAACGCCCTTCCCTACCCACCCTTCCTCCCAAAGGCCTGGGCAAACAGCCAGGTCTTACAACTCCGCCAGAATGTTAACAGGCTAGGGGCCAGATGAGCTTCCTCTGGAAGGGAGTTCCAAAGCTGTGGCCCAACTACCAAGAATGCCCTCTCCATTGTGGCCCCCGCTTAACACGGGGGACCTCCAGGAAGGCACCCCCGGCAGACCGCAGGAGCCGCTCTGGGGCGCGGAGGGCGAGGCGGTCCCTAAGGTATGAGGGGCCGAGACCGTGTAGGGCTTTATAGATCATCACCAACACCTTGAACTTGGCTCGGCAGCCAGTGCAGAGCTCGGAGCACAGGTGTAATATGCTCCCAACGGCCCGTCCCCATAAGAAGACGAGCCGCCGCAATCTGCACTAGCTGCAGCCTCCGAACCAAGAACAAGGGAAACCCCACGTAGAGCGCGTTACAGTAGTCGAGCCTCGAGGTGATGAAGGCATGGATGAGGGAGGCCAGGTCTGGGCCGGAGACATACGGACACAGCCTATGCACTAGATATAGCTGGCGGAAAGCAGCCTTAGCAACTGCCTCCACCTGCCACTCCAGACGGAGGTCTGCATCCAATATCACCCCCAGACTCCAAACCTGCTAAGCTATAGGAGGGCGAACCCCCCCAACTAGGGGGGCCACCCCCCCCTTCTCTCTCCTCACCAACATCACCTCTGTCTTATCGGGGTTGAGCTTCAGTCTGCTCAGACGCATCCACTCCGCCACGGCCTCCAAACATTGGGATAGCAACGAGATAGCAGGGTCTGGGTCAGTAGAAAAAGAGAGGTACAGCTGAGTATCATCAGATGTGCCGGGGGCTCCCGGTGGGGAATCAAGGAGGGGGCGGGGCCATGTGGCACAATGTGTGGCTGCACGGCCCCACCCCCCCATGCTCCCCTGCCGCCCGCCCTCTGGGGAGACGAGCGGGTGCCACGGCCAATGCGGCTGCAGCGCCTGTCCGAATTGACCACGGGCCGGAATCCCTACAGGGATTCCGGGCCGTGGCCGCCATCCAGACATGATGGCTCGGTTCATCGTGGCGGGAAATCGCCTTCACCACGTGATCACCGCTGGCCCCGCCGGTTCAGCTGGTTCAGCATGGTGATTGTGATTCCCCACCGTGATTGACCATGGCGAACATCTGGGGGAGAAAATCCATTCCCCCCATCAGACGTTACGCGGTCACAACCACCACAGGGAACTGACTGTGGTTGACTGTGATCTCGTAAGTCAGAAAATACCCTTTGAAACTAACAGCTTCATAGTTCCTGAGAAGCACAGCTGAGGAGAGAAGGAAGTTATCTTCATGGCAAGGAAGGTTTTTTGCTTTTTTTTATAATATACATAGTGACAGTCCCCTAGAGACACTTAGAATTTAAAGTGGCAATGTTGAGCTCAGCCTGATCTTCTATAGAGAAGTAAGGACACAATCCTTCGCTATTACAGTCAATGGGAGTTTTGCTATTGTCTTCAATGGGTGGAGGATTCACCCTACGAATAGCACTAATGGTTTTGGGATAAGGTAGGCAGATCACTGTGCCCTCTGATGGATCTTCTGCTAAGGAATGAATTCCAAAGTTAGGAACATATGACTAAACTATATCAAAGGAGTTCCCCTGTTATACCCATGCTCTTTTTTCCCTCCTGGTCCCATTCATTTCACAGTTTTATAAGTAGTGTAAGTCATTAAACTGTCCTCTGAGAACTTCAAGTAAAAGCAGCAGGACCTACTGTTCCTAAAAGATATTCCAGTTAGCTACTTCATCAGAACAAGCAGTAGCTGCTTTCTTCCCAGCAGGGTCTCCTCATTATAGAGAACCATTTGCCTGTCCTACCCCAAGGCAGCTGGCTCAGCAGCACATTGGTTTTACTCTTTACTAGGGCTGTACTGAATAGTAAAAAAACGTATTTACCAGTATTTCCGAGTTTCCGAGGACCAGCTCTGAGAGTTCAGCCTCTTTACTCGGTAAAATACTTGGTAAAATAAAACAGATTGCCGAGTATCCTTATACAGGGGCAGGAAAAGTCCCCGTATGTTGCTGATTTCAGGATTTTCTGAGTACCAGGCCGATTCCTCGATTACTCAGTACTCGGTAAAAACAGAGTAATTTCAAATACCGAGTTTCAGCACTACTCTTTATGCACTGAAATCTTACAGCACATGAAGATCAGTGCGCCAAAACATTTCTGAACTGCCTGGCCTGAAAAGAAGCCAACTGGCTCAGAGTAACGGTGAGAACTTGGATAGCAGTCTTTGCAGCTGGTTGCTTAGTCTAAAAAATGTGTGAGTTCTCAGTAACCTGTGTGTCTGTCTACTGAGCTGGCTACACTGAACAAATCAATATTTGGGATGTGGCTTAATGATGGATGCACTGTAATTGTTTCTAGTGTCAAGTCCACAGCCTGGATTGCTACAATAATTTTTATGGGTTAGAGAGGCAACTTTTAGAAAGGTAATGCTGAGCTACACACTGTGTAAGACTTTTTCTGTCAGCGAACTGCCCATGCACTGTAGGGAAGGTGTAGGAGGATGTCTGACAATAGGACGTATTTTCAGAGTCAGGACAATCCTCCGGCCCTCTTCATTAAAGCGATTGAGGATATCAAGTTCTCTCCTTCATGCAGTTTATTTACATCACCACCAACAATAATACATTCCTCCTGGCACCACTTCTTCCTCTAGCAACCTGCTTCACTGAAGCAAACCCATTTTCTAGGGCTTGGATGAGAACAAGTGCTCCTGTTCACAGGGAAATGCCGACCTTTTTGGAGTGCTTGCGAGTGTTCATCAGTACTTCATCAGTCTCTGCTGATTCACTGCTACCACCATTGTTGATATTGGCACTGTGATGTTTCATCATTTTCTGTCACTTTTTGAGACCTTTGTGACAGTTTCACAGCATGTTTATGACAGATTCATGGTAATTTCCAGCACGTCCTCAGTACTTAGGCATCTCCACAGTCCTGGAGGAAGTGCGCGAGGTGCATATAGGGCTTGGGATTGGCCCTGTAGCAGCTCTGTTCAACTTGCAAAAAATAATGACAAATGGCAAAAACAGTGGGAAAATGGTACGTTTCCATGTTGCATGAATGACCTGTTTCCGATGGAAATGGCATTCGTCACAATTTATCATTTCAGGCCTACCCCCTCTCTGGGCTTCCAACAAGTTGGCCAGATATGCAAATGTTAGAGGACACATGAGAAATACAGGTTGCAGGGCACAAGGAGAAATCCTCCACCCATTATCTGCTCCAGTGCAGCCCTGCAACCTGTTTTTCTCATGTGTCCTCTAAAATTTGCATATCTGGCCATCCTAGCTTTCAGCTCCTCCATGCTGGAGCCTTCCCTGGTAGGGATGGGTGAACGCAGTTCGGCAGTTCGGTGTTTGGCCCGAACTCGGCCTGTTCAGACTACCA
Organism: Sphenodon punctatus; assembly: GCA_003113815.1. NCBI lineage: Eukaryota > Metazoa > Chordata > Lepidosauria > Sphenodontia > Sphenodontidae > Sphenodon > Sphenodon punctatus. Next base: position 139,032 of record QEPC01011006.1, on the reverse strand, counting down.
AACGCGACCACGAATCCGAACACAAACATACCGAACAGAACAGAACACCGAACGGTGAAATGGCCGAACAGTTCGGTCAGTTCAGATCGCGTTCGGTTGTGTTCGGGTGGCTAAAACATGGTCTACTGACAGGTCACTGGAAGGCCAAATGTAGCAGGGAGGGGGAAGTCATCTGACTCAGCTAGGAGCAAACTTCCAGGTACCAGGGGTGGAGGGTGGATAGTGGCTTGGAGTAGCAGCCAGCCTGCCGAATCACCATCTCTTTTCACCTCAGACCACTGGCTTGACAGTCTGCAACTGGCCACGGACTAGGCTGCATGGAGCCAATGGGGCTTGCAGTGAGGTAGGCGCAGCAAGAAATAAAACTGTCTGGGTCTCAATTCATTATCTGTGAGGGCCTTGTAGGCTTCTATCCAGCCTGAGGGGGAGCTCTGCCTACCCCTACCCCTCCCAAGCACCAGCAAGGCCTCCACACACCCCACCAGCTCTTAGCCCCGACAATGCGGAGCAATCGAGCAAGATATGAGCTACC
>QEPC01011006.1:109594-124487 GCA_003113815.1 Sphenodon punctatus | reverse complement strand
GTGGTTCAGTGTGGTTGAGCGTGTTCTCGTAACGTCTGAAATCACTCATTGATAGGGGATGAATCAAATTATGGCACAGATCCATGTGCTGGACTCTCCTAGTCCTTCCCCTTCCCACCATGAGTGCATTTCTTTGCTCACCCATCATTGAAGGATACAGCTCTGGGTAAAAACAGACGTGACAGTGTCATGCTGTCGTCACGACCTGACCCACGGTGGAACTCCACAGCAGACATGGTCTGTGTTACAGGGAGGCCCTACTCCCATGCTGCACCCAGTGCCCTGCCATGAAGGACAGCCATGGTGGCCCCAGTCAGGGTCATGGTGGGCCACAGTGAAACATGCTAGCCTGCTGTGTCTTGCTTTGGCCTGGTCAGGCAGGCCCTAGTCTGAGCTCTGACCCTGGAGGTTTTCCAAGATCAAAGCCCAGGCTCATCATCGACGCAGCCTGGGAAAATTCCAGGAAAACCTCTGGCAGTGCAAAAACAGACATGCCGATGTCTGTATAACAAGTGTCAATTGAGATTGTGACCCAATCTTCAACTGCTGTGACCCTTACTTAAGGTCATCATGATCCATAGTGTGAGAATATCTGGTCTAGGGGCTACATTAAGAAGGAACTACAGACCAATAAGAAAGGGTAACGTTCTTGAGCTGAAAGTCCTCTCTGTGAATAAGTCAAATACCTGTAAGCTAAATCAAATATCTGTAAGCACTAAGCAGGTCCAAAATTCTGACACACTGCCAACCTGTGGTAGTTTAAACTTTGGACTATTGCAGAGCCCTCTAAAAATGGAACGTTGTGTAAAGCTTCAATGAGTACTCTCTGATTTTAATGATTTCTTGGTCCATAACCCTATACCGTCTGTTAAATAATGCAGTTATTTATAGTTGGCTTGCATACAACAACACTATGCTACTGAGAGCTTGTGAAGAGCAACAATAATGAAACTTCCCTGCCACTTTCCATCGAGTATGTAAAACCCAACCTTGTGGCAGTTTTATCATCACCTTCCTACCGAGGCATGAAATAACAATGTACCAAACAGTAAACACTCTGTCTGTCACAGTTGTTTGCAAATTAGCAGAGCTGCCTGTGTCGTGAGGGACCATCCAATCCATAGGTTTTGTGAGAAAACAGAACAGACATTGGATATAAAAATTCAGAACAATTTCTGTGTCTCCTGGATTACTCAAAGGGGAATGTGATGATAGGGAAAAGCATCTTATGCTATGCATTTTGCACTTCTATCAGAATTTCCACTGAACAATCTCACAGTATTTTACACACATTCAGCTTCTTCCTTAAGTGTGTGCTTTGAAAGCATTTCACTCACTTTCAGGGTAGATGGATACTAAGTAGAGCTTGAACAAATATCTGTGGCAATTGGCAAAGGCCATATTCAACAATTTTGTCCTCTTTGAATTGGGGTCGACAATGCAGATAGGACATAACGCACTATTTGGTTCCCATTTCATTTGCAGAAACAAGTATTTGTTTTGGATATGTCATTTCAGGTATTTCAATGACTTTGATATTTCACTTTCTTTGTTTCAGCACAATTGAGCACTATGGCACACCAAACTTTTGAGCAATAGCACTACATTGTGCCCAAAGGAAAAAACTGAAAATACCATAGTGACTGAAATACTAAAATGAAGTAACTGGAATTCCAACGTGACCTAAAATAACTGAAATGTAATACCCAAATATATTGTTTCCATGGTGAAGACCTATTTGGCTATTCAGTTGGCTATGCCAGCAGACACGTTGGATTTCCTGCCCTGCATCCCAGCGCATGTCTGTTGGCAAAGCCGCGTGGGGGGACTTTCAGACCGACTGATCCCCGTGCATATCCTGGCTGCGAATTCCTTCCCGCAGTCAGAATATGTGCAGGAGGTGAAAGGTCTGAAAGCAGCCATAGCCTTAGAAAGGTATCTGCATTCTGCCTCTGTCTAGGCTGGAGTACCTCAAAGATGATGAATGCCTGAAGAATGTCAGTAAAGCCACCAATAATGCTATGTGCATTTGATTTTGCTGACATATTTAACCAAGTTCTAACATTTCATTTAGAGGGGGGAAATGCCCTATTCCCCATTAAAAGCAACATTTTGAATTTCATCATCCAAGGAGGCCATTTTACTTGTAGTATTATTAACACTGGACACTTAAATAAAAGGAGGAAAGCAATAGTGAAAGATCAGCATGCATGCCATGCCTGCTCCCTTTTAATTGTAAGCTCCTATTATTTATTACTCTTTTGGAAGACGGGTGGCAAGAACTAGAAGGACAGATACCAGCATTAACTGACCAAAGCTAATTTCACAATTCAGAAGAGGAAAATACCAGTTCAGGACCGCATAGGACTAGAATGATGTAGAAGATGAGGCTCAGCTGCTATTTTAACAAGAGGTTATTAAAGGTTATCAATTATGCATTACACATTATTAATTATGTATTTGTTTTCTTTTTACCAATAGCACAAAATTGCTTTACAATATCTGCGTCCCCCTAAAGCTTTATTATAAAACAAGTGATGGGAGACTTCTAAGCAAGAACAAACCTCCCTGTGTCCTTTCTCAGCTCTCTTCCTAATCCCACTGAAGTGGGTTTGACTCTGAATCCATTACAGTTTAACTCCCATTGCTTTCACTTATGGTTATCCTACCTCCCCTTGAAAAGAGGACACTTATGAAAAATACATGGTGCAGGTCTGCATTTCATAAGCATCTTCTTTTCAATGGGAGGTATGGTAACTCTACACTGGAAAAGGAGGTGCCTCCATATCTGCTGCTCTGGATGGACAAAAATTCGGAAGAGACCAATGGTTGTGAAATTTAAAAAATGGGATAATTTTCTGAGCTTCAAAACCATAAAAAAATAAAAGGATGCACAGAGGATTTTACACCAAGTACACCAGCTACTGCTTATTATTAATTATGGATTTATTGCAGAGCTTATTATGGATTAGACACACAGATGTAGATCCACAATATCCAAATAATCTTAACCCAGAGCCAGATCCTTTCTCTATGGATGCAGAACTTCAGGTCCCTTTCTAGTTCCTGGATCTAGTCTCTGGATCTATTCTTTACCTCCAAGCACTGAAAAATTGAGCTCAGGGTAAGTGAACAGAGGTGAGGGCATGCACTCAAGGACTGGAGACAGCTCCATGGCACAGATCCATAATCTAGACCCTCCTGTTCCTCAATACACCCCTTAAGCATTCCCCACCTCCAGCTTCTATGTGACCCTTCGGACTGGGGTTTGTATTGATTTTCAAAGTGGACCTTGAGAAGGAAAAGGTTGCCAACCCCTACTTTACACCCTTTTCTTAAGTGAATACCTTACACCTGCTCTACTTCTCTTGTTTCTGCATCCTTCTATGGGCCTAACAAAGTGGACCCGGAAGAAGGAGGGTTAGGTGGAACACTGGTGTAGTGCTGCTTACTGCTCCACCAAAGAAGAAATACCTAGGTGGGAGAAAGCAACCCCCAACAGTGAGGGGAAGGGTGGGATGGAAGAGGGAGTGCAAGTTTACATTGCTGGGGGTTAGCCACCAGGGTTTGTATATAGCTACAGAGGGTGGGGAGGGCACTGCTTCTGATTCTGCTTTACTCGATATGGAGTTCCACAGACCTGACAGTGTTATTTGCTCAAAAGTTTGTTTTCTGTGTGAAAACACTAAACTAAGGATGCATGTGAGATATTGAAGAAAAGTAGCCCAAAAATCTCTGGTTGCCTTTGCTCCTGTCTCAGTGTGGTTTCATGTAATATTCTGTATGCTTCATAACCTGACTAACATGCGGAGAGCCCAGTAATTGGAACATTTTAAAAATCAATTATGCATAAAATCCATGACTATGATTTGTACATAAAATATTGCAGATTTAACACAACCTGACCAAAGGATGTTGATTTTTGGTTTTACATCAATAGGCCTCATTAACTACTTCTCATGTAATTATGAAAGAGCCAGATCTTGAAAGAAGTTGATGAAGCATCCACTTTGTACGCTCAACATATTAGAATCTAACTTCTGTTTTCATTACTCTGATTTGTTTTCCATGGTTATTATTTTGTCTTTTATCCCAAAGCATAGCGCACCAGAAAAAAAAATAGGTTCCTACAGTATGGAATGGAAGGAACAAAAGGAACAGGGAGATTGTTGCCAGTACATTTGAATTGCTAAACTGTAAGGTTTGATTTCATCATTAATGTATGGTGTGGCTTCTTAATATAAACAAAGTTCATCGTGGCAATAATTGGGGATTATTTCTTCTTGCTTTATTTCCCCCCTCTGTGGTTTAATGCAGAATTATGCTACATTGAGGTCTATCATTACATTGTGCTCTTTGTCATGAAAATGAACTACTGGAACAGCTTAGTGACTGAACCCATATGTTGTTCACGGCACGCCTCATAATTAGTAGGGTAAGAAGGGAAAGGAGGATAATACGAATTTTGGCCCAGTACCCCAAGCTCCCCGTGGCATAGTTCAGTTTTGACCCCAGCCTCTTTCTGAGGGGGATTCCGACGAAGAGAATTTTAGACTGCATTAATGTTTTGTTTTCTTTTCTGGTTGATTTACTGCTAATTGCTGGAGATATGGGAAATCATGGACATTAGTTTCATATCCCCAAATAATCACAAAAAATCCTCACACTTTTTTTAAAGGTACTTGATTGTTGCTTGTTATATAAGCATAGACTTGCCATATTCAAGGGACACTGAAATTACATGAAGTTAAATAGTCAGATTGGTTCAAGTATTTGGTCTGTTTTGCTTTAGGCATGTTTGTAATGGGGATAGGACTCTGGGTGGAATTCGGTTTGGGGACTTTGGGGTTCGGTTCTTCTTGATTTTCTGATCTAATTTCAGTTTTGGTTTTTTCCATTGATTTCCCCCTCCCCCACCTGTTTTTTTCCTCATTGACTTCAATGAATTTTCTCCCAATGAAGTCAATGAAAAGGAAAAAAAAACAGAAAAAAATCAATGGTAAAAAACGGAAAGTCCAGAACCCCAAAAGAACCACAATTTTGGTTCATGGTTTTGAACCAAAATAGCCATTTGGGGCTGTTTTGGTTCTATCTAGGGCTGAAGCGGCAACTTCTTTTTCCGTTCCGCTATTTCATTCCACCATTTTCTAATTCCCTGTGACTTTCTGCAGCCTTTCCTCCAGCATTCTGCTAATTCCTACGGATTTCCACTAATTCCTCCGGCATTCAGCTAATTCAGAAACTATTGGAACAATCTCAGAAACTGTTGGAACAAGCATTGATCCGCTACTTTGCAGTACCAGTGGAAATTGCTGAAGATAGAAATTGTCGGAACAAACATTGTTTCGCTAATTTTGCAGCCAGTTGAAGTAGCGGAATGAAAGTAGCGGAATGAACATCTCTATCACACCATGCTGCTCATTGCAGAAAAGTTTTTTCCGTTGGAAAAAGTTGCCGCAGAGGCTTGCCGTTTCAGCCCTAGTTCTATCCAAACCCAATTTTTTTTTACAAATATTCCAGTATTTATTATTTTATCTATTTATAATAAAATTTGTATGCTGCCCCCTCCTGCTAAAAGCATCTTGGGGCAGCTAACAACATGTTAAAAACAGATTAAAACAAATATCAAATACAATTAAAATTGAATTTTAAAAATGTAACCCCCTACTCCTCCCTAACCCAACCCACCGACCCCATCTCCCTCGAGAAAGGTATGGCAGAACAGCCAGGTCTTACATTGTCTATGGAAAGAGGGGAGGTCGGTGGTCAAGTGGACCTCCAATGGGAGGGAGTTCCACAGCCGTGGTGTGGCCACAGAGAATGCCCCCCTCAAGGTTGACACCTGAGAAACCTGGGGGACCTTGAGGATGGTGACCCCGGCTGACCTCAGGGGACAATCCTGGACCTGGAAGGTGAGGCGGTCCTGAAGGTAGGTGGGGCCCAGGCCATTTAGGGCTTTAAAGGTCAATACCAACACCTTGAATTGGGCCCAGAAGACTATCCTATTATTTTTATTTATTTATTTAGGCACGGGCTTTCGCCATGGCCGATAAAAACATAATACAAAAGATACAACAACAAGAATATCCTGAAAAGGATGGCTTACAGATGTCAAAATAACAGACTAATAGTCCTATTTGACAAGGAAGTACGCTGAGCAAATTTAGACATAAATAATCCGAAAATCCTGAGCAAGAAATAAAATTATAAGCGAAGAACAGACCCAACCCTCCATCAGATGAAACAATGTTTAACTTGGGTAACATTTAGTTCAAGCATGGTGCCACAACTCCCTCGGAAGACTATCAGCAGCCAGTGCAGAGAATGAAGCACCGGTGTAATGTGCTCACATTGGCCTGTCCCCGTTAGAAGACGAGCCGCCAAGTTCTGCACCAGTTACAGTCTCCAAACCAACACCAAGGGTAGCCCCACCTAGAGTGCATTACAGCAGTCCAGTCTCAAGGTAATTAAAAGCATGGATGATCGTGGCCAGATCAGAGTCTGAGACATATGGCCTAAGTCGACGTGCCAGATGTAACTGGAAGAATGCCCCCATTCTTGACAGCCGCCACCTTGGACATCCATGCAGAGCTGTGGATCCAGGAGCACCCCCAGACTCCAAACCTGAGATACCAGGGGAGGACAGACCCCATCAATGATGGGGGTGACCACTCCCTTGGATTTCCCCACAACCATCGCCTCCATCTTGTTGGAATTTAACTTCAGGCAGCTCGCCCACATCCAATCCCCCACAGCCACCAAACACTGGGTAAGCACTGAGACTGCCGGGCCTGAGTCTGATGAAAATGAGAGATATAGCTGGACGTTATCAGCATATTGATGACACCATACACCAAACTCCCTAACAACCTCCCCCAAAGGCTGCATATACACATTGAACAAAAAAGGGGACAAGATGGAACCCTGTGGGACCCCACATGTGAGACCCTGGGGAGAAGATGAAAAATCATCCAGGACCACATGCTGTGTTCTCCCAGCCAGGAAAGAGCGGAACCATTCAAGAATGGTCCAGTCAATCCCTGCCTGGTCCCACAGCCAAGTCACCAACAACTAGTGGTCAATGGTATCAAACACAGCTGAGAGAACTAACAGGATCAACAGGGTTGAACGACCCTGGTCCAACTCACAGGAGAGGTTGTCAACCAAGGCCACAAGTGCAGTCTCCATGCCATAACCCGGACGAAAGCCAGACTGCAAGGGATCAAGAAAATTGACCTGGTCCAAATGCTCCCACAGTTGCCAAGTCACCACCTATTCAATAACTTCCCCTAAAAAGGGAAGGTTAGAGACCAGCTGATAGCTGGCCAGAACGCTAATGTCCAGTGATGGTTTCTTGAACAGGGGCCGCACCACAGCCTCCTTGAGACAGTCCGGCACCCTGCCCTCCCCAAGGGAGATGTTCTCAATCCCTGCCAGCAATGGCCCTAATGTCTCCTGGATAGCCTTAATCAGCCAGGACGAGCATGGATCTAATTCACAATAAATGGCTCGAACAGTTCCAAAAGCATGCCCCACATCCGAGGGTGACACATCCTGAAATTCATCCCACAAAGTGCTGAGCTGGGAGATGCAATTCTGAGCATGAATTATTAATAAAAATCCTAATAGTCTAGGGCTGTCATGTGGCCTGACATTAGGACTGACCGAGGGTAAAAACAAACATGCACATAACTCCACTTTAACACCACATTAACATTTCTTATGCATGTTGCAGGACTGTGTTGATGCCTTATGCAGTCCTGCAGCATGTATAAAAATGTTGAAGTGGTGTTAAAGTGGAGTTAAGGTGCATGTCTGTTCCCACCCTCTGTCACTGCATGGTTGCTATATGTCTGTATATTAGGAATGTGTGCATGTCATTTTTGTTATTACAATCATGATTATGAAAATTGTCATTTTTGTTATTGTAATAACGAAAACGACAAATAATAATAATGAAAAATAAAATGAAAATGACATTTTGGTTTTGAAATAATGGGAAAACACTGGAAAACGTATTTCTGGCTATACCTTTTTTGTTTCTTATTCAATTCTGATGGAACTTGGGGAGATTATATCCCAAATGGAGGGCACTAAATGTACCAACTTTCGAAATTATTTGATAAAGGGGACCAATTTTAGAAGCAATTAAATGTTGTGATTTTATAAAAAGCTCCATACACATTTCTGTATAAAACATCTTTATCTTTCATCTCATTTGCATGAAACCTGGGAATACTATGTCCATCCACAAGTTTAACACTCCTGCCAAATTTCAGAATGATTGGATAAAGTGTTCTGATGTTATAAGCTATTAACTTGAAAATCCATTTCCGGCTGTAACATTTTTATATGCCATCCTGTTTATAAGACATTTGGCAGAAATGTATCACATATCTTCCCTGTTATTTCAACCAAACTACAGGACAATTTGATAAAGGGCCCCAATTTTATAAGCAATTGATGTTTTCCCCTTGAATATAAATAGCAGCACATGCAGTGCCAGTCAGAAGCAGGCACCTGGAATGGCAGGGGGATGAAGGCTTTAGGAGGGAGCATGGGGAGCAACCTAATAGACTGACAGACACATTCACTGGCCAATTACTGCATGCTTCCAGGTTTACACCACCAATCTGTTGTGGCTTCAAGGCGGGCATAGAAGGGACATAACTGGGAATTGGGGATAGCATCCCATCAGTCAGGAGACATAGTTTACACAACCAGGGTGGCCAATTATCATTGCAATCACATCCTGCACTAAGGTGACAGAGGACATAAGAGAATCTCTATTGGCTCTTTCCAAACAGATGTTTCCAACTTCCCAGTAACAAGTGTGGGAGAGATGTTGGGATGGTCACAGCACAGAATGAGGATATTTGGCTGATATTTCTGCTGGCCAATTGTCATCACAAATCAATTTATACCACAGTGACACGTAAGAGAATCCCTGGCATAGGCTCATTCTCTGCATGTGCTGTGCAGGCATTAGGACCCTTTATCACATCTTTCTGATATTTTGTAGAGATGATTCTGAAAGTGTGAGATACATCTCTAACAAATTTCATGTACACTGGGTGGACTACAAAGATGTTACAGTCAGACATGCATTTATAAGTTAATTACTTATATCACTGGGATAGTTTATCCAATTCTTCTGAAAGTTGGCATAAATAGTAATCATAAGAGGTGGGATAAAATTGCCAAGCTTTATCCACATTAGATGAGACACAAAGTTGTTATAGCCATGAATGTATATGCAGATTTGTTCAAAATAACACAATTTAACTGCTTATAAAATCAGATTCCTGTATCCAATCTTTCTGAATTGTGGTACATCTAATTCCTTCCATTTGGGGCATAATCTCCACAAGTGTCATATAAATATAATGAAAAACAAAAAAGTTACAGTCAAAAAAGTGTTTTCCATTGAAACCAATGCAAATAGAAAACAAAAGCAAAAACAAAAAAGACATTTTGATATTTATGAAAATGACATTTATGAAAATAAAAATGACAGAAAATGAAAAAACGACATGGGTCCCTGGTACACACCTCTACTGTATATCTCAGAGGGCTGTTTACGTGCTAGCCTCTGTAACATTCCAGACTCGTAATGGAGCGTTAGTGAAGCATTTACCAGTCCTCCTCAGTAGTTTAGTATCACAAACACTGAAATCTACAAAATTTGATGGTGCCATACAGAAACAAAACTGGGCCTCTTTGCATGGGTATTTTTCTTCATTCTGTAAAATGCAGAATACTTGGTTGTAGAAATGGAGCTATACATTGTTCCCCATCAATCTGGCTTTCTTCCTCTCCACACCACTGAGACTGCCCTTGCTAAAATCACCAACGACCTTCTTGTAGCCAAGTCTAAGTAAATTTGTTTCATGCTTCACCTTTCTGCCACCTTTGACGTGGTTTATCACTCCCATTCCTTCTCCTTAATTCTTTACTTCCTAGGTTTCTGAGGCTCTGTTTTCCACTAGTTATCTACCTGTCTCTCAGAGTGCTCCCTCAGTGTCTCTCTTGCTGGTACCACATCCCACTCCCTTTCCATCTCAGTCGGTTCCCCAGAGTTCTATCTTGAAACCACTTTTCTTCTCCCTCTTTATCCTGTCCCTCAGCAAACTCACTGGTTGTTTTTACACACACCTTAAAGTGCTGGTCTTTCAATCCTCTGGGTTTAAAAGTCCACAAGTCAGCTCCTGGATGCATTCTTCACACTCTCACTCTCACTCTCACACACACACTCTCACACACACACTCTCTCTCTCTCACACACACACACACACACACACACACACACACACACACACACACACACACAGCCCTGAGGCAGCCTGCAGTAGTGGCACTGGAGAGCTCAGTTTAAGAGAAGAGGGGTTGCCATGGAAACGAGTCGACCATGGCTGCCAGGAACAAAGCAGTTTAGCAGGAGAAATTTTTACACACACACACAAGTTCTAGAAGACACCTGGATGTTACAGGATCCAGATTTGTAAAAACAACAAAGATCAAGGACTTCTTAATTCCATGAGAATATTTGGAAGTTCAAAGAGCTGGGTGTTTAAGATCCGGGTGAGTGATTTAGACACAGAAAGTTGGGTTTGCAGCAACAAACATGCAGGAGAAAGGTGTGTGTAAAAACACCCAGTGAATCTTATGGCTTCCAGTACCACTTGTGTGCTGATGACACTCATTGGGTGTAAACAGATGGAAGTTGACACAGTCTGCCCCCCCCCCCGTCCGCTTGCAGCCCTGTCTGGGTCTGCTTTAGATGGACTCAGCGGTTTCCCTGGCCTGTGGTCTGCCCATCCAGCACCCCTCCTCCACCCCATAGAGTTGTGGGCAATCACCCAATGCTCTAGGCCCTAATGCCCTCTATGGTGCTATCAGGGACAATGGCTAGCTGAGTGCAGAGCTGAAGAGTGGATCCACCTAACAGATGGACAGAAGCTCTGCTTCAGGCTGCTGCCCTGGGTTCGGCCAGCCCACTCTGCTGGTGGTGCTCTGGGATGTTGCGGGGGTGGCTTTAGACAGATAGGCCAGTCTGGGGATGAAGCAGGCTACTAGCATGTGAAGAACTGGGGCTGCCATCTCTCTAAAAGCACCCATTATCTCTCCATTCCTACCCTCTCCACCCAGTCTCTTATCACTAACTGTCTCTCTGATATCTCCACTTGGATGTCCCATCCACAGCTCAGGCTTAACATGCCCAAGTCTGAGCACCTCATCTTCCCATCTAAACCATTTTCTCCCTTGTCGTTCTCTTTCTCCATGCCATTAGTGGTGTGCACCAGGGACCCATGAAGTTTTTTGTTTTTGTTATTTAAATCTTTCATGTTTGTTTTTGTAAATATCAAAATTTCATTTTTGTTTTTGCTTTCATTTTTTATTTTCATTGGTTTCAATGAAAAACACATATATGGCTGTAACATTTTTGTTTTTCATTATATTTGGATGAAACATGGAGGGCTTGTACCTCCACTGGATGGCATAATGTGTACCAAATTCCAGAAGGATTGGATAAAAGGATCCAATTCTAGAAGCAGTTGCATTATGTTTGTAGCAGGGGGTCTTCCCAGGGGCCACACGTGGGTGCTGGGGTGTCAATAGGGGAATTAGTATACCCCACTGCCACACCTATTCATCCCTGTCTTTGGCTGAATCCCCTCCGAGGAAGGGGGTACCCTCCTGTAGGACCCAACACTGTATCAGTCCAGAGGGTTTCAAATCCACAGTTTTTATTAGACACAGTACAGTGCACAGTGTCCACAATCTCTGGGGCTTCCAGCTCAGCCATCTCCACCCTGCAAGTCCAACACAGTCTCGGTCAGGCAAAGGAGCAACCTAGAACAACCCCCCAAAGTCCAGCTAGGCCTCAACCCCAGGCTCTGGCCAAGCCTTCCCCAGGCAGGATGCTCCCTCCTGGGCATAGCCTCTCCCACTTGCCTGGGTCCTCTATGGTTCTCCAGCCTTCAGCACCTTTTATTTATTAATTATTAATTATTATTATTATTATTATCAAGCATTTATATAGCACCAGCAATGTACCTGGCACGTTACAAAGTAATGGAATATAAACAGTCCCTGCCCTAGGGCTTACAATCTGAGAGATTGTGGGGGGGGAGACGAAGGAAGGGGAACCGAGGGAGAGACAAGGAGTGTAACAGTCATTAAGATGCGAGGTCCCAGGTGCACGTGCTTGGCTTGGTTACATCGAGAATGATGGCTGGCTGGTCCATGTGTGTCAGGGGGGAGGGAACCTATACCCCGAGGGCAACTATAGAAATGGCCCAGGGAACCCAAGCAGGGGGAAGACACCAGGAAAGGGAGACCTCTCAGCCAGTCTTTGGGTGGTTCGAGACTGCACTGGTTCCTACAGCCAGGAAACCCAGCCTCAGAGTGCACGGCTCAACATTGAGGTTATAGAAACAGGGAAAGGCAAGGGATTCCCAAGATGGAAAGGAGGCAATGGAGTTCAAAGACCAACAATGGGGAATACCAGTGAAGGAGGAGCTAGGCAGGGACAGTGCCAGGGGGCAGCAAGGAAAGGAGGGAGCACAAGCCTTTGGGAGGAAGGAGACCAAGCAGGGCCACATGGGAACACAAGTTAAGGGAAATGAGACCCAACCGGGCTACAGGGGGACACACGCTTGGGGGGAAAGAAACCAAGCAGGGATACAGGTGTGTGTGTGTGCTTTATAAACAACACAGGGTTAACCACACACTGCCAGTACAGACAACAGGGAAGACTGGACTTAACAATCCGAGGGTAGGTATTAAAGGTTGCACACAGGGAGAGACAAGGGCTGCACTGAAGAGACGTACAATAAGAACGGAAGGGTGAAGGACCAGGAACTCACACACTCAACAGGAAACCAACAGCCCTCAGGGAGGGAGAGAGAGAAGGATCCAACAGATAAAGGGAGAGGAAGGGACGGTCCACAAGATGGCTTGCACCGTCATGTGCACAGGGAGGTAAGAGCAGTTGCTCCCAAAGCTTCCTGTGGCCACACCACAGATTATATGCTACCCTGTGGCCAATCAGGAAACTGGGAGCCAAGGCCAAGGAGACAGGACACAGCTAGGGAAGGGTGTGGCAACACAGGGGGAGGAGGCACAAAAGAAGACACAGGAGTCTAGACCTGGCCATTTGCACCACCCAAAATGGCACTAGTCCTTGAGGTAGCGCACCAGATTCTCCAGGGCTGGGGGTTCAAGACCCAGTCCTGACAGTGTGGTGAGGATATGAGTACACAGACCTCAGGTAACAGATTGTACTGAATGGAGGGTATCAGCAGGAGTTAGGTGAAGGGAGCAAGCAGTCAGGGAGGGCAAAGTGGAAGAGGTGGGTCTTGATAAGGTATTTCAAGGTACAAAAGGAGGGGGCAAGGTGGATGTGGGCAGGGAGGGAGTTCCAGGCATGGGGGGCAGCTAGGGACAAAGGCAGTTAGGGGAGCAGGGGAGGCATGGGAGGGTGAGAGAGGGGACAGAGGAGGAGCAGAGTTAACAGACTGGAGTACGGAGGGAAATTAGCACAGAGAGGTAGGGGGCAGCAAGGTTGTGAAGAGATTTATAGGTGAAGACTAGGAGCTTGTTCAGGAAGGGGGAGCCAGTGAAGAGAGGAAAGATGGGGCTGCACGTGGTTGAAGCAACGGGTGAGGCAGATGACCTTGGCAGCACATTTTTGGAAGGAGATAAGGGGAGAAAGGTCAGAGCAGAGGAGGCCAGTGAGAAGGAGGACAGTAATCGAGGTGAGAGATGATTAGGGCGTGAACAAGGGTTTTGGCAGAGGAGACAGAGAGAAAAGGGTGAATCTTAGCAATGTTATGGAGGGAGAACTGACAGGATTTGGCAACAGAGTCAATGTAGGGTTTAAAAGAAAGGGATGAGTCAAAGATGAAGCCTAAGCTACGGGCTTGGGGAACGGGAAGGTTGGTGACCCCGTCGATGAGGATCGACAGGGAAGAGGCAGAGGAAGGATGAGGGGGGAAGATAAGGAGTTCAGTTTTAGCCATGTTATGTTTGAGTTGACATTGAAACATCCAGGTGGAGATGTCAGGAAGATAGCTGGTGAGGCAAGCTTGAACAGATGGAGAGAGAGAGGGAATAGAAAGATAAAGTTGAGTGTCAGCAGCGTAGAGGTGATATTGGAAGCCATGGGAGACAATGAGTTTGCCTAGGGACAGGGTATAGATAGAGAAGAGAAGAGGGCCAAGGACAGACCTTTGGGAACATCAACAGAGAGGGGAAGGGAGGAGGAAGTGGAGTTGGCAAGAGACACATTGAAGAAGCAGTCAGAGAGGTAAGAGGAGACGCAATCGAGGATGGAGCCATGGAAGCCAAGGGAGTGAAGTGAGTTCAGCAAGAGTGAGTGGTCAACAGTATCGAAGGCAGCAGAGAGGTCAAGGAGGACAATAATGGTGTAGAGGCAAATAGATTTAGCCACAAGAAGATCATTGGTGATCTTAGCAAGGGCAGTTTCAGTAGAGTGAAGGGGGCGAAAGCCAGATTGGAGAGGGTCAAGGGAGGAGTTGGCAGAGAGGAAATCAAGACAGCGTGAGTAGACAATGTTTGAAATACATTCCTTTGGTTGCATCCCCCCTAAGCACCTCATCCTGATTGTTTGCTAGAAACACCAGGAGTAGACAGACAGATCAGGGAATCCTTCCCCCATCCTATCTGTCCTACTCCTGACAGGACCTGATTGGTCAATCTCCTTCCCTAGGAGGTTTCTCATCTCTTTGTGTCTCAGAGAGCTTCCTTCCTCCCTCCTGAACACATCTAGTCTTAGGACTTAGTATAGATGTAGGCCTTTCCTATCCTACATGTTTTTCCTAATAAAGCTACTTAAGCTTAAGTATGCTTCCTGCCTGCTTATTGATGA
>QEPC01011006.1:84905-109494 GCA_003113815.1 Sphenodon punctatus | reverse complement strand
AGGCAGCAGAGAGGTCAAGGAGGACAATAATGGAGTAGAGGTGATTAGATTTAGCCACAAGAAGATCATTGGTGATCTTAGCAAGGGCAGTTTCAGTAGAGTGAAGGGGGCGAAAGCCAGATTGGAGAGGGTCAAGGGAGGAGTTGGCAGAGAGGAAATCAAGACAGCGTGAGTAGACAACATGTTCAAGAAGCTTGGAAGCAAAAGGAAGGAGTGAGACAGGACAGTAGCTAGAAGGGTCAGAGGGGTCAAGAGTGGACTTTTTGAGGATATGAGAGGATAGTGGCATGTTTGAAGGCAGAGGGGAAGGAGCCAGTAGAGAGGGAAAGGTTGATGATGTGCAGGAGGGAAGGGGCAACAGTGGAAGCAATGGAGGTCAGGAGGTGGGAGGGGATGGGGTCAAGGGGACAAGTGGAAGGGTTGGAGGAGGAGAGCAAGGAGGAGATTTCCTCAAGGGAAGTGGGAGGGAAGGAGGACATGAGAGAGGTAGGGGGAGGAGGGCAGGGGGAGTGGTAGGGGGAGAGGACTTGGAAGCGATTTCCAGGCGGGGCTTGAGGAGGGAGTCAAAGCTGAAGAACAGGTGGCGAGGGTCCCAAGAATAGGGCTCAATGCGGGAGGCATAATAATGCTGTCTAGTGAGGGAGATAACAGAAGAGAGGAGAGACAGAATTTGACATGAAGGAAGTCAGCATGAGAGTGGAATTTGCACCAGAGGCGTTCAGCTGCACAGGTGCAAGAGCAGAGGGGGTGGATACTGGGGGGAGCCAAGGATGGGGGTTGTGGGAGCAGGAGGGGAGGGAGGAGAGGGGGGCAAGGGAGTCAAGGGTGGAGGAGAGAGAGGTATTGAAAGCAGAAATGGCAGGGTCAGGGGAGGAGGAAGAAACTGAGTGGAGAAGGGGGGAGAGAGAGGCGGCACAGTCCAGGGGATTAATGGCCTGCAGGTCACAGAAGGAGTGTGGAGATGGGGAAAAGGAGGGGGGACAGTGGGAGACATTGAAAGAGGCAAGGAAGTGGTCAGAGATGGGATGAGGATCGAACGAGAGATCACAGACAGAGCAGTTCCTAGAGAAGACGAGGTCAAAAGAATAGCCATTAGCGTGGGTGGGGAAGTTGGTCCAAAGGTGGAGGCTGAAGGAGGAGGAGAACGTAGAGTGGGAAGGATCTGCTTTGACTTTCAGCCTCTTATGTACCCAGAGTGGGCGTGGCCAGCTCCCCCGGCTGTTTGCCCTTAAAGGGCCAATGTCCTGTCCACTCTGTCCCTCTTTCTCCCAGCCTCTTTCCAACTCAGGCTGGTCCTTTGCTATGTGATGGCTCCACCATGCCCATACGCATGTGCACAGACCTCTGGCTGGCCCACTCAGTCCCCTCTTAAAGAGGTAGCAGCCACATAGGGCTGCTCCCTGCTATGTTATTTTGCAAAGATCTGAATATATATTCCTGGATGTAACTTCTTTGTCTCCCATAAAATATGGATGAAACCTGGCGTGTTTATACCCCTCCCCAATTTTACTATCTATGCCAATTCTCAGAAGGATTGGATAAAGGGTCCTGGTGGTATAAGCAATTCATTTATAAATATATGTCTGACTGTAACATCTTTGTAGTCCAACCAGTGAACATGAAATGTGGCCTGGCTATATCTCATACCTTCAGGATCATCTCTGCCAAATATCGGAAAAATGAGAAAAAAGAGTCCCAATTTTATATGCTGCACAGCATATACAGAGAATGAGCCTATGCCAGGGATTCTCTTACATGTCACTGTGGTATAAGATCTGTTTATGATGCCAATTGGACAGCAGAAATGTCAACCAAATAGTCTCATTCTGTGCTCTGGCCACCTCAACGTCTCTCCCCCACTTGTTACTGGGAAGTTGGAAACATCTGTTTGGGAAAGCCAATAGAGATTCTCTCATGTCCTCTGTCACAGTGCTGCAGGATGTGATTGTGATGATAATTGACCAGTCCGGATGTGTAAATCATGTCTCCTGATTGCTCAGATGCTATCCCCAAAGTCCCAGTTATGTCCCTTCTATGCCCGCCTCAGGGCCACCCCCTATGCCGGCCTCGAAGTCACCACCAATTGGTCCTGTAAAGCTGGAAGCATGCAGTAATAATTGGCCAATGAATGTGTCTGTCAGTCTGTTGGGTTGCTCCACATCCTCCCTCCTACAACCTCCCTGCCACTGCCATGCCAGGTGCCTGCCTCTCACTGGCACTGCATCTGCTGCTATTTATTTATTTGGTCTTCGAGGGGACAACTTCAATTGCTTATAAAATTTGGGCCCTTTATCAAATTGTCCTGTAGTTTGACAGAGCTGACAGGGAAGGTATGTGATACATTCCTGCCAAATATCTTGTAAACAGGAAGGGATATAAAATGTTATAGCCAGAAATGTATTTTCAAGTTAATGGTTTATAACATCAGGACCCTTTAAACAATATTTCTGAAGTTTGTCAGGATTGGTAATCTTGAGGAGAGCCATAATATTCCCAGGTTTCATGAAAATTGGATAGAAGATAAAGAAGCTGTAGCCAGGAATGTGTATGGAGCTTTTCTTAAAATCACAACATTCAATTGCTTATATAATAGGTTTCCTTTACCCAACCTTTTCAAAATTTGGTACACATAGTGCCCTCCATAGGTGGTACAAAAGTGTTAGCATATGGCTTCCAAATTTTGAGTCTGAACAAAGCTGGAGTTGCCAGTGAAGTAATTCCTAAGTTCTAGAATGTCACTTAACTGGGAGACAGGGTTCCTTATTTTTCTGCATTTCATTTCATAATTCCTCCCCACATCCCATATGACTATGTTGCTGCTGCTCCTGCTTCGAAGATGGCAAGGGGAAAGGGACCACAGGTCAAAAAGAAAAGCATGTCACTCTGGGAACCCGCTTCCAGATGTGCACAGAGAATTTCTCATGATGTGAGAGCTCCTGTCACTTTGGGTGTTAACAAATGAGACAATAGCGCCTGGAGTCAAATTCAGTCCTTCCAGCCCCCACTCACATTTTTAGCATGTACAACCTAATAAATGGGCGGCTGCCTACGTGTATTTCTTGTGCATTTGGGCAGCCCCTACTCCCAGGTTTAGCGTAACAAGCCTAACACAGAGACAGGAATGCTTCCCCACCGCACTTAACCCACCAACTCCCCCTTGAGTATCCTGCCCCCTATGATGACTCATGGCTACAGCAAACCATGGTTGGAAATCTCTCTCAGTTCACATAAACCCTCCAGTCAAACATACACCTCTTTACCCCCTCTCTAGCATCTCCTGCATTACCATACAGTTGGGGTGGAAAATATCCCCATTTGCAAGGGTGCTCTGCACTTCAAGTGTCCAAACTTTGTATAGGGCAAGAAACTCTCCTTCAGTTGGTTCACATTCCCTCTACCCCAAGTCACTTGTTTCCCTGAAGAAATTAATTTCTGCCATCCAATTGAGGCATGCTTGGTGGACCCATGATAGCCTCTCATTGTCATCAAGGTAGTGATGACAAAATACCACAGGGAAGGTTCAGAGTCGGTTAGTGACTACCCTACTTTTGGCAATGCACAAATATCCAGAGAAGTCACAATCTCATTCACATCCCACTCTCCCATCTCATCTGGGTCTCCCACTCTTCCATTCTGCTGAACTTGGAAATGCAACAGGGTTGCATGGTGTCTACACTCCATCATGCATACATAGTAGAACCCCATTGTGTGCATGTGCCACTTTATGAGCGCCTAGGTTGCCTCGGAGGATGGGTCTGACAGTTCTCTTTGTACATCAGGCCTCACCCAAAAGTCAACAGAGGCCAAGGTATCCATCATCCCCCTAATTTCTCTGGGCCCCATAATCTGTGAGGTCACAGCACTCACAGACAAAATCCGAGGCCATTTGGATTTCCCTGGCTAATACCATGCAAAAATAGCTTTCTATGGCATTATGATCCCTCATGCTCATTGCAAGTAAAAACCGACTTTCAAAAGATAAGAAAATATATGTGTAGCTTTTAACCAATGGGCAGCTCTGCTCCCACGTACACGAATCCAAGCACAGTGACCTTCACTGCCTTGCAGATCTCCCCCACCTGCCCATTTTTTAACATTCAATAGTTCCCCCCCCCAGCACAATTAAAAAATTTAATGTTTCCGTGGTGCTACATTTGACACATTTTTAGATGAGTTGGCATGTGCACTGACATGCTTCTGACAGAAACATCTATGCAGTTGAAAAGCCACATGGATTGGCAGTGCTGGTGCAGCAACACCCACACCCACACACACAGTATAAGCTTTGCAAAAACTCTGAGCCAATAACTAGCATGTAACCAATAGCAGACAACAGCAACTCACACTCAGCACGCAGCCAGTCCTGTAATATGACCACTAGTAGTGGCCAATAGTTGCTCACATGCAGTACAAAGCCATCCTAGCGGCAGCCACACAACTCTTTAAGCTGTTCAAAATATCTGGTGCATCGTCTGCAGAGTTTGCAGATGCTGAAACTGCAGCCATGGAGATGCATGCTGAGAACTTCCTTATGCTCATTATTGCGCTTCAGGCCTTCCTTTCTGCTGCTAAGCAGAACCTGCAAGTGATCCAATAAATCCAAGTCTTTTGCTGCCATTGCCACAATGTGATATCAAAGCACAAAAAGGCTCTTGTTTGATCTCTAGCAAGGATAGTGGGGCACACCACACCACGTAAACAGCTTCCACTTTGGCGCTGTGCACTTGCCTAACTTCAGAGACAATGGATTGCTCTGGGGAGAACTGAAGCCATGCAAGGGCAGCTGATGTATACAAAGAGGTGCCTGTTGGGAGACACGCCTTCAATCCCCGACACCATGTACAGGGCTGTACCCACTGAGAAGCTGGTCTGGGTGAAGGAGAAAAGCATACGCTGGTGGGAGAACATGCTGTCCTTGTGGGGAAATGCTGAGTGGGTCACAAACTTCAGGATGCCCTATCACCACCTGCTACAGTTAGCCGAGATCCGTAGGCCTCAACTGGAGAAACACAGTACAGTGATGCAGTCACCCCTCTGGAAGCTTGCCACTCCAGACTCCTGCCACTCTCTTGCCCAGCAATTTGGACTTGGAACCTCTATGGTTGGCACCAGACTAGTGGAGGTTTGCACAGTGATTGCGAAGTGCTGCTGGACTGGATGGTGCAGTTGGCTGACCCCATGGAGGCAATGGAGGGCTTTTGGTGGGAGAGGTTCCTGAACTGTATAGAGGCAAGGCAATTGATGGGAGCCATATCACCTCTCCTGAACTGTTCTATAGGAAGGCTCTGAGTGTAAGGCAGGGCAATGGACCTGTACTGGACTAGATAAATTGGTTACAGACATGTTTTGATTAATACAAAGTAGTGGCCTTTAAACCCCATGCCCTTGTGTTTCTTGCTTCCCTCTGGCAGTGTGACAGCAATATTGATAGGCTATGACAGGCAATGAGCTTGAGGGTGATAATTACACTTTTCAGGGAGTCAAAAACCCCTTAGCCCCTAGCGTTATGCATTACAGTATCACCTGAGGCATGGTATAATAACTGAGAAAGGCAGGGCCTGTCAAGTGTTACTGTTTAATTTAAACAGATTAAAGGCAATAAAACAAACATTGATTTTGAATGCATAGTGCTTGTTTTGTATTAAAGATAACTGTATGCAGGAGCTGACAGTATTTGAGTACTGAACATTATGTATTTAAGTTAACAAAACGGCATGGATTAACTACTACAATAATATTTACTTTAAATGAAGGAAGAGGAGGATGAGGAATCCTGCTGTAATTCAGTCCTCATTAGACTTGCCGTCTCTCTTCACTGGTTGACAGCAACAGTCTCTGGTTCTTTGGGCTGAGAGGACCATTCAAAAAATATTGGCCTGAAAGCCTAGGGGAAGAATTAGATAACAGCAGATGGAAGGCTTGGTTTTTTCTATGGCATAAAAGGTCCACTTCTACCTAGAGCTGCACATCTAGATTCTGAAGAAAAATGAATACAGCAGGAAAAGACCTCCCAAAACAGGAATTCTGATTCTAGAGAAACAGTTTTGGTGCACAGCTTGTTTTTGAGCTGCATACCAAAACTGTTATTTCAAATGGTGTATTGAGGGGAGGAAGCTGTCAGGGCTCCGGGGTCAGAGCCTAGGGGAAGGAGGGAGAAGACTGGCAAGTTCCAGGATCAGAGCCTAGGGAGAGGAGAGAGGGGAAGGTAGGGAGGCAGGAGCAAGGTCTAGGAGAGGGGGAAGGAAAAGGTAGGCTGTCAGGGCTCCGGGGTCAGAGTCTAGGGGAAAAGGGAGGGAAGGAGGCCAGGGGGTAACAAAGGAACCTCTCAGCCACTCTCCGATACTAAGGAAATGAAGTGCTCAGCATAAGAGCCAGACAGGCTGGCCTAAGAAAGCATACGGCTCATCATCGAGGTCAAGGGACAGAGAATTGGGGAGAGCAGGAACTGGGAGTAGGGGACCGGAGACAGGGAACAAAGAACCAGCGGTAGGGAACGAGGGATCAAGGGCAAGGAACAGGGAGCTGGAAGCAGGGGTAAGGAGAAAGGGGCTCGAGACAGGGGACCAGAAGCAAGGAGCAGGGGGGCAAGGACAAGGGAACAGGGAGTCAGGGGCAAGGGAGCTACAGGGATGAGGCAGCAGGAAGCCACAGAGGCGAGGCAGCCAGAGACAAGGCACTGGGGAGCCAAAGGGGGAAGGGAGTCAAAGCCCAGAGGAGACGGGAGTAACAAAGTTATAAGAGACAGAAGACAAACACAGAAGAGGGCCTTTCTAGCCAATACACAAACAACAGATAACAGAATACACAATACACTACGAAGAGGGTTCAAGGGGACAGGGATACACATTCACATAAACACAAGGCAGGGTATCCACACAAGGGGAGGGGGAAAGATATAATACACTAGGAAGACAGAGGGGACTCAGACAAGGCACAACCAGGGAGCAGCAAGAGAAAGCGAGACACACATGAGCCAAGCAAGGGTCATGGAAGGATGACCTGAAGCTCTCACACTTACCACAGCCCTCAGTAGCCTTAAATACTACAAGGAGCCAATCAGGCTGTGGCAGGTGGGCCCACACCCCCTATCAGGTGCAAGCAGGACACAGAGCTAAAAGGAAGAGAGGGAACAACAAGGTAGGGAGGGAAACCACCCTCTGCAGTAACCCCCTAGTGGCGCAGGAGGCAGCAAGTGCCTCAGGCAAACCCCTGAGACCAGGGGTGCAAGGCTCAGCCGTGGCAGGAGCACAGTTAGAAGAGGGAGAGGCAGGGAAGGAGAGAATCAAGGGAGGAGGAGGCAAAGTGGTGAGAGGAGTCACCCAATCCTTTGTTGACATAGTGTTCCTCTTCCTGTCAATCAAGTCTGCAGGAGTTTGGGGAGAGAAGGAAACGGTCTTCCTTTTTCCCACTGAAAAAAGTCAGTTATTAATTATTATTAATTATTATTATTATTATTATTTATTATTATAAACATTTATATAGCGCCAGTAGTGTGACCTGGTGCTGTACAGAACATAGAAATAGACGCAGTCCCTGCCTGTGGCTTACAATCTAAAAGACAAGGAGGTGAAGACAGGGAGAGGGGACAGTGGGAGAGACAGGGGAGAAGACCAACAATTACAGTTACAGTTGCACAGTAATTCCTCTCTACTCTGGTTGGGTGGGCACTACTAGACTTCAGACAGGCTCTTTGAGAGTTAGGGCATAGACGTGTCTTCTTCCATTAGAGCTCTGCTACTTTCATTCTTTTCTTCTATTTCATTCATTCATTTTCTCCAAAGTGGCTCAAGGAGCTCAGCGTGGCAGTGATCTGGGGGACACATCGGGCATTTGTACACACATGAACACACAAGTTCCGGATGTTTCAGTCTTCTGGGTTCACAAGTCCACAAGTAAGTTCCGGATTCATTTTTCTCACAAACACTGCCCTGAGGCAGTTCCTGGATGCATTCTTCACTCAAGCACTGCCCTGAGGCAGCCTAAAGTAGCCGCAGCTGTAGATGTGACAGGCTTCCATGGAAACCAAGTGACCACAGCTGCCTGGAGCAAAGCAGTTTACCAGGAGAACCTTTTACACACAAATGTTCTGGGAGAAGTTCAAAGATCCGGATGTTTAAGATCTGGGTGAGTGATTTAGACACACACAGAAAGTTCAGGATGTAACAGCAAACATCCAGGAGAAATGTGTGTGTAAAAACACCCATCAACTGCCTGTCATTCCTCTGAGCTGACACATTGTGGGGACTATTCCTTCCAGGGGTCTGCAGCTGTTGAGAACCATATTTTTTTTTCTGACTGCTGCCTGAGCTTTGGGCTTGTTTGCTGAACATTTATTCAAATCTTTTTCAGCTGCACTCAAACCTTGCCATCCTGTCCCAGTCTTAGGTGGGGGCATATACCTTAGTTTTCCTTTCTGCTGCCCGTGGTTTTGGGGTTCCATGACCATTTATTTATTTATTTATTTATTTCAACATCTTTTTTTTACCTCGCCTCTCCAGTATTAAGCAGTTCCACGAGGCTTTCAAATAAAAAACATTTTAAAACCAAATATAAAATATTATAAAACAAATACAAAACCTAGGAAAATACTACAAATGGGGTTGCCACTAAAAACCACAAAACCCCACCTCCTGTGCCCCCTACCCACCCTACCCATTACCCTCACCAAAGGCCTGGTGGAACAGCCAGGTCTTACAACAACAGTGAAAGGAGGCAAGGTCCAGGACCACCCAGACCTCTGCTAGGAGGGAGTTCCATATCCTGGGAGTCGCCACCAAGAATGCCCCCTCCATCGTTGCCCCCTGAGAAACCCAGGGGACATCGAGAAGGGCATTCCCGGCAGACCGCAGGGGCCAATCCAGAACACGGAGAGTGAGGCGGTCCCACAGGTAATAACCAACACCTTGAATCAGGCCCGGAAGACTATTGGCAGCCGGTGCAGAGCACTGCACCATCTCTGAAGCTCGGATCATATTTGATGATTTAATCTGCACTTTGCCACCCCTGATCTGCTGCTGGGGACCAGAAGCAGACATATATATTACTGCTTTCTGCTGTCTGTGGTTTGGGATTCTCTCTGGCCATTTTTTAAAGCTATATTCTCACTGCTACGTGTCGAATTGGCAGAGCCACAGTGCACTCCTATGCCCCCAAAACCCATTAAAATACAAAAATACAAATAAATATAAATAGTAAAAATACAAATACAGACAATGGACCCTGCACATAGTACTATTTTGGACCTCAGTTATACTGGTGTAAATCTCGATTCACTAAGATAATCGTCTAGCTTGCAATGCGATTATGTCATAGATGCTGTTACATTTTGATATACCCAGACACTAGTCTGTTGTAAATCTAGAGAAACTGTGATAACAATCCGGCTTGTATTGCTGCCGTATATACAAACATACACACATATATTAAAAATGCTTTAGCTCTCTCTCTAATCAGGCCAATGAATGATGCAACAGTGGCTGATCTCCCTCCACCATGCAGAGTGATTGAGCAGTTTGAGAAACCCTGCTGGTAAGCTGAGCATGAGGAGAGATGCGGGGAGGGGTAGGAGAGGAGAAAGTCTTGTTTTGTTAATGTAATACTTTGCAATAGGGCTGAAACAAGATCTTGCAAAAAGTGAGGATCTTGTCCAAATCCCAGCTCTCGACTTTTCTGAGACAAACTGAGAACCAGGACTTTTTTGTGAGTTTTTGTGAGAATTGGGGGTTTCACATGCGCAAATGACTACCAGACTGTTTTGCGCATTCACAAAATGGCTGCCACCCTTAACCAAAAGGGTGGCAATGGCATCTCTGCCATTTTGGTTAAGGGCAGTGACCATTTTGCACATGCACAAAACAGTCTGGTGGCCATTTTGTGCATGTGCAATGACTTTTTCTCAAACAGAAGTTGTTGTAAAGCAATATCTATTCTATCTTGGAAAATCTGCAAATATGGTTCTGAGATTATTATGGCTGCTATTTCACTAAATCGTCTTAATGAAGTTATTGCTAACAGGAATACTGTCTTTAAACCCCCACCCCAGGCAGCATGAATTGATTATATGGAGGGCTCAAATGAATTGGCTATGGGGTGGGGGTTTAAAGACAGTAGGTCGAGAACCGTGGTTAGAATGGCCACGATCCAGGATGGGACAAACATAATGTCTGTTACCTTTGGCCCATCCCGGATCGTGACCCCGACCACAATAAGGGATCAGGCGCAGCAGCCTGATTGGCCACTGCGCCCACCCATCTCCCCAAGGGCGGGTGGTCGGGGGAATGCGGGGGGGTGGGGCTGTGCGGCCGCACGTGCAACCCCGCCCCCGCCAAGATTCCCCAGCATGATGGAGCAAGCACGTCTAAAGGACGGCCAGCTTCATCACAGATTGGGATCTGAGAGAGATCCTGGTCCAGGATTCAGTGTGGCGGGCCAAACGGCCCGTAGGTCTGAAAATACCCCATGTGTGTGTAGTGTGTATGGATGAGTGTGTGTGTGATCAATTTGAATGAATGTGTGAGATTAAAGCATTCTGTACTGTGTCTGAATGATTGTGTGTGTGATCAGTTAGAATGAGTGTGTGTGAGAGAGGTGAGAGCATGTGTGAAGGAGTATGAGACCTCTTTTACATGAGACGCACCCACGCAGTGGCATTGGTGGGTGCATCTTTTATGAAAGCAGTCACTTGTGTGTTCCTGTGTAACACACACCTCCACCCATCACCCCTGCACAGAGAAACCTGCAAAAAAAAAACAGGTTGCTCCATGTGGGGGATGTGGGGGGATGGGTGAGCGCCTGTGTGCACCTACAGTGTTCTTGTGTCTGGGGCCAGCTTATGCATTAACAAAACTATTAAGTTTCAAAAGAAGGGCAAATTACCTAGACAAAACACCTTTGGTTTAAGAAGCTTGTTAAGGCGGCATTACATATACTCAAGCGTTAACATGACAGTAAATTGTATGTTAAGGCAACTTTATTAAATATCAGACCAATCTATACATTTTTCTTTTCTTATTCATTAATAAAAAAAATTATTACTTAACTGAAATTGAACTGTATACATTCCTCATAATGTATATATTTTGTTCAGTCATCATACCACACATATGCAGCTTAATTTCAGTTAAGTCATTTGAAAAGAAAAGAAAAATGTATAGATTGGTCTGAAATTAGACAAAAGCACTGATTCTATTGTGGGTATCTATCCATGTTTCTCAGGCTGACTGGTTAAAAACTGAATGCTTAAGTGTCTGGCTGGGCCTGAACAGCTGATTATTTTATTTGGTGAGAGGTTCAGGCAAGCACGGTTAAAAATGAACTGAAAAAAATTAGAAAGAGAGGGCAGGCCACCAAAGAAGTCGTGGCTAAAAGGTAAGAAGCTCCACTGAGGAAGGAACTTGTGGGTTAGACGTTCTTAGGACAGTTCACCCTGTAGGAAGGCTACTAAGTCTGTGTTAGTCCTTCCAGAAACACGAAGTAGGAGGAGTCATGGAATGTATCCCTGTCTTTCCCTATGTTCTTTTCTCCTTTGTCTCTCCTTCCTTGTCCTTCCTAGATTGTAAACTCCTTGGGGCAGGGACCCTTCTCTAATTAATGATTGTACAGTGCCAGAAGCATTGCTGGTACTATACATTAACAACAACAACAACAACAACAATAATAATAATAATAATAATTAATAATAAAATAATTAATGAAGATGATGATATGATATAATAATGATAATGATAAATAAGAATAAATTAATAATAAACAAATTAATGGAAAATATAGGGTTGGAGCTAATGTGATACATGATCTTGTGTTATGAATGCACTGCTCTGGAAAGGAAGGTTATATTGGAAAAATTGAGCCAGTGGATGTAGGTGAGAGGAAACATTTTACAAGGTTTCAATATGAAAGTTTTGCACATCTTGTAGTAATCTTGTCCTAGTGCATTTAAAAAAGAGAGAGACAAGCTATCTGCATTGTCCTTGTCCACGGCAGCACAGTCTAGTAAACCCACCACTCTGTATGATTTAGATAATCCATGGTGATGACACTAAAACAGAGCAAATCTACTGCATCAAAGATATGACACAACCAAAGGAATCAAGAAAAATGAAAGTCATAGAAAAATTATTTTCCAGCTTCGAGACCCTTCACTGAGGCTGGTGAAACAGTGAAAAAGTACATCAAATGCTAGTACAGTCAAGGCATATTATGCCATATAAGCAAGTCTGACTGATTTTCCCTAGTTTAAGTGATGCCCTACCCTAGAACTGTCAAGTGCTATTATTTCCAGAGCTGCAAATCTCTGAGCACTCCAGTTTCAGTTTATACATACACTTACTTTCCTAATAGGCAAACCTATTTACTAGCAAACTAATTATATTAAAACGTGTAATCCAGAAAAATACATAGCACACTTTCATACTGAACATGGCTGGGAATATAATTGTACATTCTCAACCATGGGGAACAATATTGAGCTTTTTTGCTGGGTTTCCTATGGAAAGAAGGCTTATTCAATCACTCTCCATGTATGTCCTTAATATTTTTCATCTCACTGACTGATCACAACCAAATTTGGTAGATGGGCAGATTTCCCAGAGGTAAGTAAGGAAACAAAATTTCAGAATAACAGGTGCACCTGAAGGGAAGATAAGGCTGATTTTATAGCCAAAAAAGTCCACTGACTTACAGTGAGGATTGGCCTTCCTTTAGGAAAGCAGCTGAGGTGCTTGCAGCAAAGAACTACATTTTTGTTTTGTTTTATGATGTTATAATCTTCAGAGCAAATAATACTGAAATCCTTTTTCTTAGTGCTAAGGAATTTTTCTTCTTGTTGGCAGCAACCCATTGTAGCAAATTGACTTTCTAGTGCCATTAGCAATAGGGGGTTAAAAAGGGACAACTCGCGGCCCGTTAATGAACATAGACTGTCAAAATGAGCATTATTTTGTGTGATGGATAATGCTTCTTTATATAGTGCACTTACTTACTACTTTTCAAAACTAAATTGAACATGCAGATAACACAGTGGGTGCTGTAGTAATGGCACCAAGAGAAGGCAGACAGAATAGATAAATAAAGTGTGTTTTAGCAAACAAGACATCTTTCTGTTCTTGCAATTAAATGCAGATAAATGCTGATTACCTGAAACTCCCTGCTATTGGCAGCAGGGTCACGTCCCTCAACATTTACTAATTACATTGAAAAATCCTTGACTGACTAACAATCGAGGTAACCAGAATGGAACCTGGTTGCTGGCATTAAAAATTAAAAAGGAGTTAGAGCAGCTTTTAAACTAGAATCCAGGGGAAAGCCAACACGCACTGCGGAGCGTGTGGTTCGGACTGAGACATCTCCAAAGGATGCTATTAATTCAGGGAAATTAGAGTACCTAATATAAAGGATAGGAAAGAAGCTGAAGGAGCACAGGTGGAAATCAGTGCAGAGCAGGCAAATATAAATGATTCCAAAATACCTGAAACGGTTACTTAAAATGAGCAAACTAAGAATAAAAATTAAAAGAATACATTTACATGTCTATATACAAATGCTAGAAGTCTAAAAAGTAAGATGAGAGAATTAGAGTGTAAGGCACTAAATAAAGATCAAGACATAATAGGCATCTCAGAGACCTGGTAAAATGAAGATAACCAACAGGACACTGTAATATCAGGGTAAAAACTATATCAAAATGACAGAATAGATTGAGCTGGTGGTGAGGTGGCTCTATATGTTAAAGACAGCATTGAGTCAAGTAGGATTAAAATTTTACAGGAAGTGAACTATACTCTGGAATCTCTATGGATTAACGGGGAAGTGTATAGCAGTGGGGCTATACTATCATCCCCCTGACCAGAACGTTGAGAATGACTATGAGATGTTAGTGAAGATTAGACAGGCTACTAAAATCAGAAACATAATAATAATGGGTGATTTCAATTATCCTAATATTGACTGGATGAATGGAGGTAAAGTTTCTTGATGCCATAAATGCCTGGTTTTTGGAGCAGCTGGTCCTGGAATTTTCTAGGAGCCTAAATTTCATTTCTAAAAATGGCTTAGGCACTTTAGAGCAAAACTCCCATTGCCTTTCAGTGAAACATGAGTTCTAATTTTCAAAGTGATCTTATGGGTAGAGGGATTTGAAGATGAGAGCCTTAAGATTTTAGGACTCCAAAATGTCCACTATAGAAGGGAGTTCGCTATACAGGGGGTTGGCAATATGCAAATTATAGAAATGGTTCTTGAAGCTGGGATTGTTTTGAGCAAGTGTTCATTATAGCAAGTTTATTACAGTGAGGTTTAATTGTATATGCAAAATTTGTCTTGGAAATTGGGATATGCATTCTGTGGAGCTGTCAGGTGTCTGGTCTATGGAGTGCTGTGGAGCTGTGGTTTACGGAAATACGGAATATATTAGCCTAGCCTTGATGTTAAAAATTTCCATAAATGTTTGTAAGACAACACATGCAGTTTAGCACATTTTGGTTTTCTTCCCTCAGACAGATAGTACCCTAATAAGTAAGGTAGTAAGTCACCCTGAACCTTTTGGAAAGGGCAGGGTATACGTTTAACTAGCTAAATAAATAAAACAAAATAATAGGATTAGTTTTCCAGAGTATGCAGTTTGAAACTTGTGGCCTAAAATAATAATCCACCAAACCTTAAATAAATGGAGATGAAACAGCCCAATTTAGTAGGGGTGTGCATGTAAATTTTTGTTTACACTAATGATAATGAAAGTTGTCCTTTTCATTATTGTTATTGCAATAATGAAAATGACAAATAATAATAACAAAAATAGAAACGAAAATACTTTTCTTTTTTTTTTAAATAAAGGGGGGAAATGAAAAATTTATTTCTGGCTATAACGTTTTTGATTCTTATTCAATTCTGATTAAACTTGGGGAGATTGTACCCCCAACTGAGGGCACTACGTGTACCAATTTTTGAAATGATTAGATAAAGGAGGCAGGCATAGGAGGTGGCCCTGAGGCGGGCATAGAAGGAACATAACTGGTGCTTTGGGGATAGCATCCCAGAAATCAGGAGACATAATTTACACATCCAGGCTGGCCAATTATCATCACAATCTCATCCGGCAGCACTGTGAGAGAGGACATAAGAGAATCTCTATTGGCTCTTTCCTAAACAGATGCTTTTGACTTCCCAGTAGCAAGTGGCAGAGAGAGGTTGGGATGGTCACAGCACAGAATGCTGTTGAAATTTGGTTGACCTTTCTGCTGGCCAACTGGCATCACAAACCAATCTTATACCACAGTGGGCATTTTTACACACGTTAAAGTTCCGGATGTTTCAATCTTCTGGGTTCACAAGTCTACAAGTAAGTTCCGGATTCATTTTTCACACACACACTGCCCTGAAGCAGTTCCTGAATGCATTCTTCACACAAACACTGACCTGAGGCAGCCTAAAGTAACCACAGCTGTAGATGTGACAGGCTGCCATGGAAACCAAATAATCACATCTGCCTGGAGTAAAGCAGTTTACCAGGAGAATGTTTTATACACAAAAGTTCTGGGAGATGTTATACGCAGAAGTTCAAAGATCCGGATGTTTAAGATCCGGGTGAGTGATTTAGACACATAGAAAGTTCAGGATGTAACAGCAAACATCCAGGAGAAATGTGTGTGTAAAAACACCCACTGACACGTAAGAGAATCCCTGACATAGGCTCCTTCTCTGCATATGCTATGAAGGCTTATAAAATTGGGACCCTTTATCACATCTTTCTGATATTTGGCATAGATAATTGTGAAAGTGTGATATACAGTGCTTTCAAATTTCATGTGCAATGGTTGGACTACAGAGATTTTAAAGTCAGACATACATTTAAAAGTTAATTGCTTATACCACCAGGACCCTTTGTGCAATCCTTCTGAAAGTTGGAAGAGATAGTAAATATGCGAAGGGGTATAAACTTCCCAATTTTCATCTCCATTAAATGTGAAGCAAAGAAGTTACAGCTAAGAATGTATATGAAGATTTTTGCAAAATAATATAATCCAACTGCTTATAAAATTGGATTCCTTTATCCAATCTTTTTGGAGTTTAGCAAACTTAATGCCTTCCATGGGAGGTAAACGCACTCCAAGTGTCAGCCAAGTATAATGAAAAATAAAAACATTACTGCCAAAAATGTGCTTTCCATTGAAACCAATGGAAAATGTAAATGACAGCAAAAACGAAAACAAAAATTTGATATTTATGAAAACAAAAATGAAGATTTAAATACCAACATTGAAAAAATGAAAACTATTTAGGCTGTGTTTCCTTTCCTTCCTTTGCTT
This sequence comes from Sphenodon punctatus, assembly GCA_003113815.1. Lineage (NCBI taxonomy): Eukaryota > Metazoa > Chordata > Lepidosauria > Sphenodontia > Sphenodontidae > Sphenodon > Sphenodon punctatus. The sequence goes on along the minus strand of QEPC01011006.1, from coordinate 93,193 downwards.
GTTTTGTAAAATTTCCACTTACACACAGAATAATCTCCAAGTTGTGGAGTTTCCTTTCATAATGCAGCCTGAGTCAGCAGCAGCTTCACAAACTACAACCTCACTGTGGCAGATGCAGCCAGCATCCATCCAGCGTATTTGCCTTGTATCCCTTAACTACAAAGGCAATCAAGGTTTATCAAGGCAATAAACAGGAGATCTTTCATTTGCCTTGAGACACCCCATGGCAAATTGTATTAAGATGCATTGTTCCTGAGCTATCCCTATGCTTCCTCTCTGCAAGATTAATGGGTATATACTCAGGAATTTGGATTTCAATACAGTGAGAGATTGCTTGCCACAGCCATTGCCAACCAAAGAGGAAGAAGAGCAGCAGGACAGTAATTAAGGCTATATTACAATGGTGATCTATGTTTTCTCACTATTAAGAGCATTGATGTTGTGCCACAAATGCAATTGTGTCAGAGCATTTCGTCAGATTCATGCACAGTGTGGAAGAGTGCGCTTCCAAGAAGAAACCTTTTTTTTTTTCCCCCTTCAGGGCAGGCAAGATCACATGCTGAGATAAAAGGCCAGTTTACAAGACAACATTGATTTAATGATGTTAATAAAGCATAGTTATTAGTTCAATTATATAAGAGCAGGTTACCCTGCCAAAGCTGGTAAGAGAAGATGATTAATAATACAGATAAAACTTGGGCTCACTACCTTATTCAGTTCTCTGGGCAATGAGTGAAATGTCTGAGTTTGTTGTACTGTAAATGGCTGTGATGAATTGGTTCTGACTTGTGGATGGCCTTGTGGTCAGCTAAGGAACTTTCTCTCTCTCTCCTTTATATTGAAATGAAATTGCCCTGAATTGGGGGTCTGGCTGAGATGTAGAAGCACACAGCAATTATACTTAGGATTTGGCTTCAAACCCTTAAAAGTGAAGGTGGGGAAAACAAAAGAAGTCCTCAAGCAGATAGTTTTTAAAAATATAAATGGGCTGAAAGCAAAGCTGCCAGATTGTCATTGTACCTAAGCAAACAAACATGGAGCAAAACAAGGTCCTCAGCAGTTTGGTGTGGTTTTGTCCATGGAGCACTCTTCTTGTATCTCTGCATTACAGTAATGTCAAGAAGTCCCACTAAGAATCTGGGACTCATTGTACTAAGCACAGTACAAAGACATAATGGATAGTAGTGCCCTCAAACACCATCTAAATTAAATTGAGAACAGACGCAGCAGCAGAATAGTAAGTTGATATCTTCATCCACCTTCCACCCTTTTCTAAAAATGGTATTTAGTTGCATGATGCTGTGGGCATAGGGTCTGGAGGCTATGGTAGATGACAGATTTAATACGAGCCAACCATGCAACACAGCAGCTAAAATGGTGAATTTGGGCTGCATGAATAGAAGTATTATCTCTAAGACAAGGGAAGCTATTGTTCCTCTCTACTTAGCCCTGGTCAGGACACATCAGGGGTACGTGCATTCCGTTTTGGGTGCCTCACTTTAAGAAGGAGATCACTGACAAGCTTGAGAGGGCTCAAAGGAGAGCGACAAAGATAGTAAAAGGATGGCAGGAAAGACCTATGAGGGAAGCTTGAACAAACTGGGAATATTTAGCTTCGAAAAAAGATTAATGTGGGGCATGATTGCAGCTTTCAAATACGTAAAAGTCTTCTATAAACAAAATGGCATTTCGTTGACCTTTGCATTCACTAAAGGTAATGAAGTAACAAGCTTAAATTATAGAAAAGCTGTAACCTGAACATTAGGAAGAATTTTCTCTCTACAAGGACAGCTAGGCAGTGGAATAGTTTGCAAGGGAGGTTGTATAAGCCCCATCACTAGAATCCTTTGAAAATAGGTTAGGCAGACCTCTCTTAGGCATGGTTTAGGTGCTGTGGATCCTGCTTACCAACAGAGAAATGGATTAGATAATCCTTCAGGTTCCTTCCCAGATATACAGTTCTATTATTAATTATTATTGTTATTAGAAAGCATTTATATAGCGCAAGCAATGTACCTGGAGCTTTACAAAGTAATGGAATAGACACAGTCCCTGCCCTAGGGCTTACAATCTGAGAGACCAGGAGGGGGGGATACGAAGGAAGGGGAACCGAGGGAGAGACAAGGAGTGTAACAGTCATTAAGATGTGAGGTCCCAGGTGCATGTGCTTGGCTTGGTTACATCGAGAATGATGGCTGGCTGGTTCGTGTGTGTCAGGGGAGAGGGAACCTATACCCTGAGGGCAACTACAGAAATGGCCCAGGGAACCCAAGCAGGGGGAAGACACCAGGAAAGGGAAACCTCTCAGCCAATCTTTGGGTGGTTTGAGACTGCTCTCGTTCCTACACCCAGGAAACCCAGCCTCAGAGTGCAATCTGAGAGACCGGGGGTGGGGGTGGGGGGGGGGAAGACGAAGGAAGGGGAACAGAGGGAGAGACAAGGGGTGTAACAGTCATGAAGATGCAAGGTCTTAGGTGCATGTGTTTGGCTTGGTTACATCGAGAATGATGGCTGGTTGGTCCATGTGGTGAGGATATGAGTACACAGACCTCAGGTAACAGATTGTACTGGATGGAAGGTATCAGCAGGAGTTAGGTGATGGGAGTGAGGAGTCGGGGAGGGCAGAGCAGAAGAGGTGGATCTTGAGGAGGGATTTGAAGGTACAAAGGGAGGGCTTGAAGTGGATTTGGGCAGGGAGGGAGTTCCAAGCATGGGGGGGCAGCTAGGGAGAAGGGACAAAGGTGGTTAGGGGGAGCAGGGGAGGCATGGGAGGGTGAGAGAGGGCACAAAGGAGGAGCGGAGTTCACGGACTGGAGTTTGGAGGGAAATTAGCACAGAGAGGTAGGGGGGAGCAATATTGTGAAGAGCTTTATAGGTGAAGACTAGGAGCTCCGAGCTTGTGCAGGATTCATTCAGGAAGGGGGAGCCAATGAAAAGAGGAGAGCTGGGACTGCACGTGGTCGAAGAGACGGGCGAGGTGGATGACCCTGACAGCAGAGTTTTGGATGGAGATAAGGGGAGAAAGAGTAAGGCCAGTGAGAAGGAGGTTACAGTAATCGAGGCGAGAGATGATTAGGGCGTGAACAAGGGTTTGGGCAGAGGAGACAGAGAGAAAAGGGCAAATCTTAGCAATGTTACGGAGGGAGAAGTGCCAAGATTTGGCAACAGAGTTGATGTAGGGTATAAAAGAAAGGGGTGAGTCAAAGATGAAGCCTAAGCTACGAGCTTGGGGAACGGGAAGGATGGTGACCCCATCGATAAGGATTGACAGGGAGGAGGGAGAGGAAGGCTGGGGGTGGAGATAAGTTCAGTTTTAGCCATGTTGAGTTTGAGCTAACGTTGAACATCCAGGTAGAGATATCACAGAGACTGCTGGTGAGGCGAGCTTGAACAGATGGAGAGAGAGCAGGAGTAGAGAGATAGAGTTGAGTGTTTTTATATATATATATATATATAAAAGTTGTTATATATAACAACTTTATTTTTAAATAGATATCAATAAATTTCAATCCTGTATATCAAACTTTCTAATTCCACTTCAAATCCTGCTTTTAGAGACGAAGAGAAAAACTACTGAGATTAATTATCTTGGCACTAGGGGGCACCTCTATAATTAGGCTGATAGAATATTTTTCACACAAAGCATTTTGACCAAAAAAAACAAACCTAAAGTTTATTGACCTAGCAACCTTTCAGTTTGACAGCCCACAAGTGAATGTTAGAGATATAGTCGATACTGCCTCTCCAGTGGTTTGAAATGATTTAGCAGGACATTATTGATTAACTTGAAGCTCATTTGTTGGAAGGATTGATTGTAGACTTGGTGAAAGGGTTTCAGATCCAGAACTGGGGGTAAGACATCAGACCACCCAGGTTCTGTTTCCACATCGTTTTCCATGGCACATGCCATGTGCTCTACCTCTCAGCCAGGCCCGCAAGTCAGGACAGCCTGTCTTCTTCCCTCTTTCCATTTTCAGAAATTACTGTGACTGCATTTCAGAATTGAGTCACACTTTCCGACAGTAGTAGGCTCAGCCCCCAGTAAGTCCTGTATTTCTTAGTATCAGGAGTATCTGCTTTGAATCTAATTTGGTTGACTGTGCTTGAGCCTCAATGACTAGCTGGGTTCTGTTTTTAAAAATGTCAACTGTACCTGTGGCACTGTAATAGATGCCCTTCGGCTGCAGGATACTGTTGAAGTGTAAGTCCTCATGGTATTGGTAAGTCCTGTTTTGCAGCACTGAGACGTTATAAGTAATTGCTCCCAGATGGGGATAAAAGGGAAGACTGGAATAGGAATAGGATGGAGACATCCCCACCCAGAGGCAAGGTGATATGGCTCTCTATGAAGAGAAGCCAGAGGTTCTCTCAAACTATGGGTTCGGACTCAAGCAAGACTTTCCCCTTCCCCTCTGCATGTGGGGTCACCATCCTGATTGATAATTACTATAATTTACATGTCTTTGTTGCAGTCTGGGGTCTTAGTTTTTTACTTTAATCTCAAAATAGGATCACACTGGTAAAACTTTTGGGAGCTCTTGCTCCAGGGAAATGAAGCATGTCCCTGCATTCCAGAGACCGCAAGTGGAATGACTTCTAGTTTCTTTGGCCTAAGTTGGCCTGGTTAAAGAAATTCACCTAAAAGTGAAAGCTTTTTGCTTGTTTGCCTCAGACAAATGGTAGGAAAAGAGCTTCTATGCATTTGACAGAAATGCTGGCTATGGAAAGGACATATTTAAGTGTACAGGCACATTGGGTGCAGCCACACGATGCACTGTCTTGGGCAGCCTTACTCCACTCTTGGCAGTTTTACCACATGATGCATTTCATCATGTGGCCACCAGATGTTCCCTGCACTGTGTGGCAGAGCGGGCAGCTAGCTACGGACGCAGCACATAGCAGCCTTACCCAAAATAGGTTAAAGCTGGTCAAGGTGCGGTAGCTCATGTGCCCAATCGCTGTTTGCCCTGCTGCTTGACAAAGTCTGCTGTGTGGCTTTGAGAAGCAGTCACTAGCTCCAGTACTGTGCAGCTAAGTCACAGCCGGGGGCAGGAGAGTGGTCAGGCCAGGGAAGGGAAGTGGGGCAGAACAGGGCACCTGCTTGTGTGACTGGCGCCTCAGCCCATGCCGAACCGTGACGGGAGGTCCAACAGCGGCTCGCCTGGCTTCCCTGTGGGTGGGGGAAGGGTGGTGACCGTCTGCACTGGCCTTGCAGTGTGGTGGCTGCACTTGCCTGCCACGGGGCCATATGGGGTTCAGGACCTCTGCAGCTCATGTGGCTGCACCCATTGCCTGCTCCTCCAAAGTAATTTCTATGGCCTGGGTTATACAGGGTAGGCATTGAGATCAGATGACTGCTCTCTTTCTCCCCTTCTGATTGGTTGATTGCTTCATTCTTTTTTCATACCCTTCTCCACAGTCACTTATTTGAGGTCTCACCCCATTTACCCTCCTTCCTTACTTAATGGTAGTGAAGATGTTTCTGTATAAACTAGATGATTTAGATAAACTAAACACCTCGGCTGGAAGAAACAAAATGAGATTTAATAAAGAGAAATGCATAGTACTACACATAGGAACAAAAAGACTACAAGTATAAAAATAAAATGAGGAATAACTGGTTAGGCAGGATCTGGGAGTTATGGTGGATCATAAACTGAACCTGAGTCAGCAATAAGAACATAAGTAGTGCCATACTGAGTCAGACCAATGGTTCATCAAGCCCAGCATCCTGTCCTCTGACAGTGGCCAATCTCGATCACATGGGAGAAGAACCAATAGTCACAATGGGCAATCCATTCCCCGTTGTTCACTCCCAGCTCCGGGCAGTAAGAAGTTCATCCCATAAGCTACTTGGTTAATAGCCATTAATGGACCTAATCTCTAAGAACTTATCCAGTCCTTTTTTAAACCCAGCTATACTACTGGCCCTGACAACATCCTCTGGCAACAAATTCCATAAGTTAATTATGCGTTAAGTAAAAAAGTACTTCCTTTTATTTGTTTTAAATCTGCTGGCAGCTAGTTCCATGGAGTGTCCCTCAGTTCTAGTACTATTTGAGAGGGAACAGTTATTTACCCTATCTACTCGTTCCACACCACTCAAGATTTTTTAAACTTCTATCATGTGTCCTCTCAGTCTTCTCTAAACTGAAGAGACCCAGTTTGTCAAGCCTCTTTGTACAGAAGCCATTCCATACCCTTGATCATTTTTATTGCCCTTCTCTGTACCTTTTCTAGTTCAGCTATGTCTTTTTTGAGATGGGGCGACTAGAACTGCACACAATATTCGAGGTGCAGTCGCACCATTGATTTGCATAAAGGCATTATGACATTCTCCATTTTATTCTCTATCCCCTTCTGAATAATTCCTAACATCCTGTTTGCTTTTTTGACTGCTGCTGCGCACTGCGCTGTGGATTTCATTGTATTGTCCACAACCACCCCCAGATCCTTTTCCTGAGTGGTAACTCCTAACTTAATACCCAGCATTGTGTACGCATAGTTTGGATTATTTTTTCCTACGTGCATCACTTTGCACTTGTCCACATTAAATCTCATTTGCCATATAGATGCCCAGGCACCCAGTCTCGTAAGATCCTGCTGCAGTACTTCACAGTCTGCTCATGTTTTAACTACCTTGAATAACTTGGTGTCATCTGCAAATTTGATCACCTCACTCTCAACACCCTTTTCCAGATCATTTATGAACACATTAAACAGCACCGGTCCCAGTACAGCTCCTTGGGGCACACCACAGATGTCAAGCTTACCGGTCTGTAGTTTCTAGGATCACCTCTGGATTCCTTTTTAAATATCAGGGTTACATTTGCCACCCTCCAGTCCTCGGGTACAGTGGCAGATTTACAAATTACTAATAGTAGGTCTGCGATTTCATATTTGAGTTCCTTCAGAAATCTGGGGTGAATACCATCTGGTCCTGGTGATTTGCTAGTATTTAGTTTGTCAGTTTGCTCTCAGGCCTCGTCCAGAGTCACATTGATTTGTGACAGCTCTTCCAATTAATCACTTATTATTATTATTATTATTATTATTATAAACATTTATATAGCACCAGCCATGTGCCTGGCGCTGTACAGAACATAGAAATCTCCCTAACATTCTCTGCAGTGAAGACGGAAGCGAAGAACTCATTCAGCTTCTCTGCAATGTCCTTTTCCTCCCTAAGCCCCCCTTTCAGCCCCTGGTCATCTAACGGCCTAGCTGACTCTCTAGCAGGCTTCCTGCTTCTGATGTACTTGAAAAAGTTTTTATTAGTAGTTTTAGCATCTTTAGCAAGTTGCTCCTCAAATTCCTTTTTGGCCGCCTGCCGTATTAACTTTTTACATCTACTTTGGCAATGCTTAGGCTCTTCCCGAGTTATCTCATTGGAACTCTTTCCAAGTTTCCATTTTTTTAAAGGATGCCTTTTTGGCTCCAATAGCCTCCTTCACCTTACCATTTAGCCACACAGGCAGACATTTGGTCCTTTTCCTATCTTTCTTAATTTGTGGAATACATTTAATCTGAGCTTTCAATATGGTGTTTTTAAATAGTCTCCATGCTGCCTGTAGACATTTAATTCTTGCAACTGCTCCTTTAAGTTTCTCTCTAACTAGTTTCCTCATTTTTACATAGTTCCCCTTTCTAAAGTTATATGTTACCCCGGTGGTTTTATTTGGCATTTTCCCTCCTGTGAGTGTGTCAAATTTTGATTATATTATGATCACTATTGCCCAGCAGCTCCAGCACCGTTACCCCTTGCACTAAATCCTGTACTCCACTTAGGACTAGATCCAGAGTGGCTCCTTGACAAATGAATCTTCAGCCCCCTCCCTGTTCTAAGTGAAGCTTGCAAAACACAGGAGAGAACCCATATTGATTATTTTGACACATTGTCTGGTAGCACGATGGAGGGGATCTGCTGCCATCTAGTGGTCTTTGTGCTAGCTAAATAGTTTATATATTGATTTTTTTTCCAAATTAATATGTCACCCTTTCCTCAGAGGCCTAGGGCAGCATACAATCCATAAAAATAACAAAATGTATACAGTGAAACACTCCCACTCTCCCCACAATGTTACCCAATAACCCAAGCAATCTTTATCCCCGCCCGCCAAATGCTTTTTCAGATAAAAATGTTTCACAAAAGGGAATTCCATAAAACTGGGACAGCAACACTACACCCATGGACAAGGATAACAGATGGAACCTGCAAGAAGGTGCTCCCGGCCAACCGTAGGGGCCACAATGGGACATGGTAGGACAGGTGACCTTTCAGATATATG
>QEPC01011006.1:59486-70385 GCA_003113815.1 Sphenodon punctatus | reverse complement strand
GTAGCTTGGGCTTCATCTTCGACTCGCACCTTACCTTCAAACCCTACATTTACTCTGTGGCCAAATCCTGCCGCTTCTCCCTCCACAACATTGCTAAGATCTGTTCAAGCACTCCGCTCCTCTTCCATTCCCTCCCTGACCCTCCCTCACCTCCCCTGCTACCTCAATCGCCTTCATCCCTTCTCCCTCGCTGGCTCGCATGCCTGGACCTCCCCCCGCCCTCATCTGCCTTGCCCTCACCCTCCATATGTTCAAGACCCTCCTCAAAACCCACCTCTTCTGCTCCGCCCTTCCTAACTCCTGCTAATCATCCCCACCCAGGATTATCCCCCACCTGTTATCTGTATACTCCCAATTTACTGTAACCAAGCCAAGAACGTGTACCTGAGTTCTCGCATCCTCGTGAATGTTGCATCCCTTGTCTCTCCCTCTGTTCCCCCTTCCCTGTCTCCCTTCCCCCTGTCTTTAGATTGTAAACTCTCGGGCAGGGACTGTGTCTATCTTATTCTCTGTAAAGCACCAGGTGCATCGCTGGTGCTATATAAAAGCTAATAATTAATAATAATAATAATAATAATAATAAATTCTGCTTCTAAACTTAACTTAGGGCTTCTTCACACAACCAGTTGAGAGGGGAACGTGGAACTGTCAGGGCCCAGGCTTCAGTCATATCCAGGGTTGGTGAACTAGCAGGATTAATCCCAGGAGGTCTAAGTCTGTATCCAGGGCAAGAACATAAGAACAGCCATACTAGGTCAGACCAATAGTCCATCGAGTCCAGCATCCTGCCTCCGACAGTGGCCAGTCATGAGGGCCTGGGAGAAGCACCCAACAGGTCACCATGCTATCCATTCCCTATGGGTCATCCCCAGGCTCCCAACAGTAAAGAGTTTTGTTCCCCAATCCTATCTGGCTAATAGCTGCTAATGGAACTATCTTCCAGAAACTTGTCCAAACGTCTTTTAAACTCAGCTATACTGCTGGTCTTGACCACCTCCCCTGGCAGTAAATTCCACAACCTAATTGTGCACTGAGTGAAAAAATACTTTCTTTTGTCTGGTGCTTGGCAAGGATAAGGCTGGTGCAGGGCTGAAATGAGGTTGGTATTAGGCCAGAACAAGGATGGTATAAGGCTGGAGCAGGACTGGTGCAAGGGGAGGACTGGAGCAGAGGTAGATTTGGACCAGAGAAAGGTTGGAGTACAGAAAGGTTCAGGGTCCAGCTAGCCGATAGGCCCATACCCTTAGACAACTTCCTACTCCATTTGCCCTCCTTAACTAACCCAATGTGGCCAATGGCAATGTATGCTGACTGGCCAATCAAGGTCACCAGGGGAATAGGTTGTTTGAGCTGCTGTACTACTGCAGTGAGCAGCAACATCAGAACTTTTGCCTGGAGCTCAAGAGACCTGTGTTTGAATTTAGACCTGTGTTTGAGGTCTTAAAGGAAGGCAGCCTGTGCTTCATCCCCTCACTGTCAGATGGTGAGCAAGCACATGCAAACCAACTCCAGGCTCCAAACTCTAATCCCATAACAAGCTGGCAGTGTGAGGAAGAAGTATGGGTTGTGCTCCATGTTCCCTCCCCCACTTTCTTTTCCAGCAGATGAGCCCTAAATCTAGTGTCTGGCTGTCACTTGACAGGCATACCAGTAGGACAGAATCGCCGTTCCCCGTGACACCCCCCCCACATACTTAGGGGCGGGGCAGCATATGAGGGAGCGGGGTTCCCCCGCCCCCTGGAGGACGAAGACAGAGGAAGCCGTGGATGGCGCCGCGGCTCAGGAGGGCATGAAGCCAAGTCTCGTGAGGCAGAACTTGGCAGGTGCCATTTTACGGAGCGTGGCTGAATCTGGCCAGTTGCACTGAAGAGGATGGATGTGAAGGAAGCACAGAGCAACAGCTTCGGCTCTCTCCTGTTGTTTCTCAGAGCGGCAGCATGCCAACGGGCCTGCCCCTTCTCCACTGAGCGGCGAGGAAAAGGCAAGGAGGCAAACAACCCCCACAAGCAGCTAGCGGGAAAAGAGGGAGAGCAAGGTCCCCACACACACATGTGGGTCCATCTCCTAGCATGGAGCAGCGCATGCAGCAGGTCCCTGAGGAGCTTACTATACAGGCTTCTGCAGCACACTGCCCACTCATGGGCAGATGAGGTAAGGGTCAGGTGCAGCGCCCTGCTGCCAAGGCGCAGCACCACCCAAACGAAGGGAGGGCAGAGAGGCAGCGGCAGGCAGAGGTGATTCTGGCCTCCCTGCAGTACAGAATAGGGACTGTGAGGAGGTCCTGTGGGATTTGGCTGGAGACCAGCCCAAGCAGGAATCCACCCCAGCCATCCAGCATGTCACCCACCCAAGGGGGGAAAGGGATGCCACACCATCCCCTCCCCATGTGGGTGGAGACACCTCGCCTAATGGATTGGAGGCCCCCACCAACAGGCGGGGAGATAACCCCGTGATGGCGGGTTAATCTGTCAGCCACTCCCAGGCAGGGAGACAGGCCCTCACGGCCACCAGCCGAGTACAGGGATGACCCCTTTCCGCCACCACCACTGAGGTGGGAGGCTAGCCCCCCCCCCGGTGCCCAGGCGACATGGGGAGTGCACACCCCGAGGCGGTCACCCCCACCAGGCACCCCCTCTCTGCCACGGCAGGGAGGGCAGTGCAATTTGTCTCCAGACAATCAGAGTGACGATATGCCACCCGAGGAACAATCCATCACGGGCGATCTTGGAGCAACTATAGGACTTCACTGGGAGGATGGAGTCACTTGAGGCCACAGTGCGAACCTTAGTGAACAGGCACCCATGGCCCCAGCCAGGCGACCAGGCGAGGTGTCGGAGCATGACACGGAACCGGAACCCTCCACATCATGCATTCCCAGTTCACGGCGCCAGCGCGAGCACCCAAGACCGAGCCCAGGTAGGTGCTGCCATGAGATGCAGTCACTGGCGTGGAAGCCCACCTGCAGTGGGTCCTATGCCGCCCAAGGCCTAGGCATCCCATCTGAGCAGGCCCCTCAGCAGAGGCTCGGTTGGGTCGGGTCCTGGGTGCTGTGACCCACACAGGCAGGTCTGGGCCCCCAAGTGAGGTGCAACCACAGCCATGCGGTACATAGCTCACCGTCATGGGTCGGTGTTGGCAGGCAGGTCGCCCAAGTGTGGGCACAACCAGGGTGACAGACTGCACTGGGCCACCTGCCTTGCCCCATGGTTCAGGAGATATCCCCATTGGCTGGTGGTTACGCGGAGGTGAATGCCCTAATAGGGGCCCACCTAATGCAGGCCACCAGGGATAAGATATGGAGAAGGGAATACATGGATGTATTCTCCCTTCTATTTAGTGACCCCGTACCAGATCCCAACTCTAAAGAGGAGAATAGGGACAAAGAAAAGTTTTAAAGGCTCAAGCCTGACTGTATCTGGTCTAACTGGTCAGCGGCCTTTTCGGTACTCATGGGGGTCATGTTGCAGATGTTCCTGGAGCGAGCCACCGAACTAATAAAATATCAAGACATAGTTAGGAGGGCTTTCAACACCAGAACTCCGGGGCCTGGCTATGCTATGATGACATCTTCCAAAAGTGGGCCTCCATTACCCCCGGGCTCAGGTGGGATAGATATGCACAGGACTTATGGCTTGAGTGCATGAGCAAAGTGAATAACGTGCCACGCACCAACAGTGGCCACACTTTGGTTAGGGGCGGGGGTGGTCCGCATCAATGATCCCTTTAGATCGGGCGGGTGCCACACCACCACCACCACCAAGGGGGTGATATGCTGTGAATATAATGGGACTGGGAGCTGCGCCCGCTCCCCCTGCCATTTCAGGCACACCTGTTCCCACTGTGCAGACAACCATGCTGCCTGCCACTGTAACATGGTTGAGCCCACCCCAGGAACAGACCACCAACCAAATACCCACAAGGTGGTCAGGGTGCTAGTGGAAACAAGGGCCTCAACCCCAGTACAACACAGAGCATTGAAGAGAGCCCTACACAACTGCCCACCATGTGGAGAGGTGAAATACGTAGTGGAAGGTTTCAGAGAGGGCTTTAGGATCCCCGCAGGCTGGATAAAGGTGCAAAAATGGGTAAGGAACCTCAAATTCGTGAGAGGCATGGAGCATTTGGTGCATGACAAGCTCCAAAAGGAAATAGTCGAAGGGAGGGTCGCTGGTCCTTTCGAGTCCCCACCTATGGCCTCGCTGCATGTCTCCCCCCTGGGGATAGTCCAAAAAAAGACCCCCAGAGAGTACCAAATCATTCACCATCTCTCCTACCCGGGGGGGGGAGGGGTTGGTCAACGACACCATCCCTGAGGAACTTTGTTCGGTCTGCTATGCGTCTTTTGATGGGGCTGTTAAGATGGCCAGGGCCTTTGGCCCTGGGGTGCTCTTGGCAAAGTGCAACATCAAGTCAGCCTTCCACCTGTTGCCGATCCACTCAGATGATTTCGAGCTACTGGGCTTCCAATTTCAAGGAGGTTTTTACTTTGACAAGGCCATGCCAATGGGATGTTCCATCTCCTGTTCAGCTTTCGAATGCTTTAGCTTGCTTCTCAACTGGCTGGTCCGCTATAGGATGCAATCCCGGTATGTCATCCATTATATCGATGACTTCCTGTTTTGGGGACGGGTGGTCATGGATGACTGTGACAGGTTGCTTTATACGTCTCAGGCCATGGCCACCGAGCTCGGAGTCCCCCTCGCGCCTGAAAAAACAGTAGGGCCGGTCACCGTACTAACCTTCCTGGGGATCGAATTAGAATCAGTTAAAGAGGAGTCACGTCTCCCCCAGGATAAACTAGTCCCCCTACTCGGGGCAGTTAAAGATTGCCTATCATGTGACAAGGTCATGGTGCGACAACTCCAGAGCCTGGTGGGTAGTCTGAATTTTGCCTGAAGAGTGGTGGCACTAGGCCAGGCCTTCCTGTCCCGCCTCTATGCCAAAACACCAGGCAACTTGCCCCCACACCACTATATTCGGATAACGGCGGGGATGAAGGATGATCTCTGGATCTGGAGCCGATTGCTGTTCTCTTTCAATGGAGTGAGCCTCTGGAGGCAAAAAATATTACTCGAGGCTGAGCTACAGGTCCAGTCCAACACAGCCGGGTCCCTGGGTTTTGGACTTTATTTTAGAGGGAAATGGTGCACCGCCCCTTGTCCCCCCTGATGGTTCAAGTTGGGGGTAACTCGAGACCTCATTTTCCTCGAGTTATACCCTATAGTGCTCTCACAGTGCACTTGTGGCCCAGGGAATTTGCCAACATAACCGTGCTGTTCTGGTGTGACAACCTAACGGTGGTCCACATCATCAACATTGCTAAATAACAACATTTTGTTTACAACTAAGCACGTCCTGGGAGTAAACAATGGCATAGCCGATGCACTCTCCCGATGGACCATTTTCACCAACTGGTGCCAGAAGCCAGTGAGGAACCTGAGACCATACCGCCTCACATGTGGCACATTGGACTGTAGAGCTGTACAAGGCAGTGCAAGGTTCCCTAGTGCCCAGCACCAGGGAGGCATACCTGCGGGCATTTTCCCAGTTACAGCTATCAGGCAAAGGGTGGGGGCTGGGCTTTCCTATCCCAGAACCACAAGTATTGCAGTTCACTATGTCACTGCACGCAAGTGGCCTCATGCCAACTATAGCCGGCAAATTGGCGGCAGTCTCGTTTATAAGCAAATTGGCAAGCCACACACACCCAGACCAAGGTTTCTTCTCCAGTAAATTAATTGAAGCCTGGGCATGTCAGCAGGGCCCCAAGCCAGACAACAGATTGTCCATCACCCCGAAAATCCTCACAGTCCTGTCAGTCTCACTCCCCCAGATTTCTAACAGTGGTTTCAAAGCCACCCTATTTGGCATGGTCTTCAAGTTGGCCTTCTTCGGAGCATTCCGGGTCGGCGAACTGACGGTGGCGTCTAAATGGGACCCAGTTGTAAAGTTGGTAAGCGACGGGGACATCTCTTTACAGGGCCATACCCTCCACATCCACCTACGGAGCGCCAAGAATGACCAACAGTCTAGGGGCCACACGATAACACTCCACCGGGCAAGCTCACCTGACCTTTGCCCAGTACAGGCAACATTACAATTCATGGCCATCCACCCCAAGCTTCCTGGTCCTTTTCTCATGCACGAAGACGGGGCACCCTTGACCCGCCACCAATTTTCTTCTGTCCTCCATTGAGCCCTAAGCAAAATACATCAGCCAGCCCACCGTTTTGCATCCTACTCTTTCCAAATAGGTGCAGCAAGCTTCGCTGCGGCACTCAGCCTACTGGATAACAAGATACGGGAAATAGGGAGATGGAGATCAGGAGCATTCCCATCTTATATGCATAGCCTAACCCAATAGGCCCACCTGTATTAATCTTGGTATGTTTTATCTACAGGACCAGGATCTGGAGACCGATGCAAGTTGGTATGGATAGTAGGCCACAGTATTGTTTACTGGACAGGTGAAGCCGCCAGCCGCTCCCATTGGGGATCTCAACTGGGACTCAGTGACAAGGTTGAAATTGCCTGGAAGGCCAAAAGGGGCATGAGATGGGAACAGCTGATGCCACTGATTCACGGGGCCGCCAAGGGGCGGCAACCCGACATAATGATAGTTCATCTGGGTGAGAATAATCTTCCAATATCAACCAGTTTTGAACTAGTAGTTAGGATTAAGAGGGACTGGGTGGAGGCCCACAGGTTGCTCCTTACCACCAAGCTTGTGTGGTCTCACATGATCGAGAGAATCAGGTGGGCCAACGCAATCCCCCCTGGAAAAATAGATAGGGCACGCAGGAAGCTTAATAGGGAAGTGGAGAAATTGGTTCTAGCCCACGGCAGGGACCACACTGGAATTCACTTCTCACGGCCTGAATTGTACTGGGCTGATGGTGTAGACCTATCCGATGATGGCATCCAGATATACCTATCAGCCATAAAAAAAAGCTAGTGCCAATTATATGAGGTCGGGGTGGGGGTGCAAACTAGTCAAGCGTCTGCTGACAGTTTGCTGTGTCAGGGGTTCGGGGTATTAATAAGTTACAGTTGAATTAGCTGTTTATTAAGTCATCTCCTTATGAGATGGGGCCACGGGTGAAGCTAGAGCAGGGGCGGCTAGCTTCCAACGCAGGCCCAGAAGGGAGGGGCAAGCCATACCGGAGGACAAGGGCAGTCCCCGTGGCGGCCATTGCCTCCCTCCTGCTTTGGTGACAAGGGGGGTCTAGTACCTCCCCGACCAGCCAGGAGGCTGGAGTGAGAGTGACCTAGCCACCATTAGAAGTTATGCAGTACCGAGGTACAGCGGGCCGTACAAGTTTCAGATGTTATAGATAGATGTTATAAAGTAGTAAAATATAGTCTAGGCCGGACCCAGGAAGGGGGATGCCCCCTCCCCAACATTAACAATGGTCAATAAAAGTGCGGCCTTTATATCCCAACACATGTGAGTGTCTTCTTCCGGGTGGTGCTGAGGCAAAGCAAAGAAAGATAAGAACATAAGAATACAAGAAGTGCCATACTGGGTCAGACCAATGGTCCATCGGGTCCAACACTTGTCTGAGACAGTGGCCAATCTCAGTCGCTTGGAAGAAGTACCCAACGGGGCAATCCATTTCTTATTGTTTACTCCCAGCTCCTGACAGTAAGAGGTTACATTCCCCAAACATACCTGGCTAATAGCTGCTAATGGACCCATCCTCCAGAAACTTATCCAACCCTTTCTTAAAATGAACTATACTACTAGCCTTGACCACATCTTCTGCAACAAATTCCACAACTTAATTGTGCATTGAGTGAAAAAATATCTTATTTTATTTGTTTTAAATCTGCTACCTGTTAGTTTCATGGATTGTCTCCTAGATCTAGTACTTTTTGAAAGTGCTAACTTATAAAGCATGACTTCCGTTCCCTATTAACTTGTTCCACACCATTCATGATTTTATAAACTTCTATCATATCCCCTCTCGATCATCTCTTCTCCAAGCTGAAAAGCCCCAACCTATCCAGCCTCTCGTCATAGAGGAGACGTTCTATACCCTATGTGCATCACTTTGGATTTGTCCACATTAAATTTCATCTGCCATTTAGATGCCTGGTCATCCAGTCTCGTAAGATCCCCCTGCAATTCTTCACAGTCTGTTCATGTTTTAACTACCTTGAATAACTTTGTGTCGTCTGCAAATCTGATCACCTCACTCCTTACTCCCCTTTCCAGACCATTAATGAATACTTTAAACAACACCGGTCCCATTACAGATTCCTGGGACACTCCACTATTTACTTCTCTCTATTGGAACTGACCATTTAGTCCTACTTTTTGTTTCCTATCCTTTAACCAGTTATGAATCCACAATAGGACACTGCCTGCTATGCCATAACTTTTTAATTTCTTCAAGAGTCTCTCATGAGGGACCTTATCAAATGCTTTCTGAAAATCCAGATACACCGGCTCCCCCTCATCCATTCCCCATATCCCCAAAATTCCAGTAGATTAGTAAGGCATGATTTCCCTTTGCTAAATTGGTGTTGACTCTTCCCCATTAAGTCATGTTTATCAATATGCCCCTTAATTCTGTTTTTAATAATAGTTTACACCATTTTGCCTGGAACAGATATCAGGCTCACCGTGTAGTTTCCAGGATCACCCCAGATGCCCTTTTTAAATATCAGTGTTACATTCACTACTCTCCAGTTCTCAGGTACGGTGGTGGATTTTAGCGGTAGGTTACAAATAACCAGTAGTAGGTCTGCAATTTTATATTGGAGTTCCTTCAGAACTCTGGGGTATATACCATCTGGTCCTGGTGATTTTGTTAATATTTAGTTTGTCAATTTACTCTAGAACCTCTTCCAGAGTCACGCTGATCTGTGACAACTCTTCCAATTCATCACCCACAAATAACAGTTCTAGTGTGGGTATCTCCCCAACATCCTCTGCCATGAAGACTGAAGCAAAGAATTCATTCAGCTTCTCTGCAATGGCCTTCTCCTCCCCGAATTCCCCATTTATCCCCATGTCATCTAATGGCTTGCTTCTGATGTACTTATTAGTTTTTGCTTCTTTAGCAAGTCTCTCTTTAAATTCTTTCCTATTTTCCTCATTAGAAATAGCTTTCCATTTTTTAAAGGACACATTTTGGGTTCAAACCCTCCTTCACCTCACCATTTAGGAACGCTGGCAGGGACTTGGTCCCCTTGCTACCTTTCTTTAACCTGTGGGAATTATGTGGAATAAGCTGGGCTTCCAGGATGGTGTTTTTAAATAGTCCCCACAACCTTCACCACTGCTCCTTCTAGCTTCCTTCTAACTAGTTTCTTCATTTTAGCATAGTTTGCCTTTTTAAAGTTAAATGTTACTGCAATCGTTTTACTTACCATTCTTCCTCCAGTAATTATGTCAAATTTGATTATATTATGATCACTATTTCAAAGTGACTCCATCACCATTACCCCTTTCACCAGGTCCTGCACTCCACTTAGAATTAGATCCAAAGTAGCTCCTCCTCTCATTGGTTCCAGAACCAGCTGCTCCAAGAAGCAGTCATTTATGACATCTAGAAACTTTACCTCTATATAATGCCCAGAGGAGATATTCACCCAACAATATAAGGATAATTGAAATCACCCTTTATTATTATTATGTTACTGGCTTTAGTAGCCTGACTAATCTCCGATAGCATTTCATAAGTCAGTTGCACCATCCTTCTCAGGAGGACAATAGTATAGCCCCACTGCTATGCACTTCCCCCATTACACATGGAATTTCTATCCATAGAGATTCCAGGGAACAGTTCCCTTCCTGTAATGTTAATCCTACTTGACTCAATTCTATCTTTAACATACAGAGCCAGCCCACCACCAGCTTGATCTACTCTGTCATTTTGTCATATTTTGTAACCCAGTATTACAGTGTCTCATTGGTTATCCTCATTCCACCAGGTCTCAGAGATTTCTATTATGTCTATATCTTCATTTAGTGTCATACACACATTGTCTCGTCTTACTTTTTAGCAGGGATGGGCCTTTGGGAAAAGTTTTGGTCAGTTTCAGTTCCCATGAATTTCAGTTCTTTTTCAGTTTCGGTACTATTGGATCTTTTGCACTGATTTTTGTACCGGATAATAATAATAATAATAATAATAATAATAATAATAATACAATTTATTACGGCTCAGCTTCCACCATAGCCAGTTATGGATAACATGAGATAAGAACTTAGGAATTTACAAAAATATATCAAATAAATCCATCCAAGAAAATCTGGAAACATAAGGATAAAACAGAATTAAAAATACATTCATAAGGATGATCAATAATCGATAATATGAAAAATCAGGATCCAAATAGCAAATATAGTCAGAACATGCCAGGTTATAAATAAGTAAATCTTAACTTTCAACATCTAAGTCCAATCAGGTAGAGTACTTTTAAATGTTGATCTTGTTTAACAAACAACCATGGCAAGGAAAAAGAGATACACAGTAAGTTTAACATACTAAATACAAAACACAATAGTTAAGAATTTAAAATAAAACAATAGGCCGTAACCAGTCGGTAGCTGAAAATATGGAACAAACCCCCAGGGAGAGGGGGAAGCACAAAAAATAATGCTCCCTCGAGCATTAAAACCCAGATAGGATCAACAGATAGATTAATGGATAGCCTGGGGTATGAAGGGCACTATCCAAAGGGCAAAGAACCTTCCCCAGCAGATTCAGTGCTTGCTTTACTGGTAAGCCCAGCCAGCAAGGCTATATAGTTTATCCGGGGAATTAGATCTCAGGCAAGATAACAAGAGTTGCCCTGGAGATAAGCAAGGGAGTTAACCTTGGACTGGGACGGTCACTCTCTGGATGAGCTAGTCCAGCATTGGAACAGCTTGCTGGAGGAGGCTAT
>QEPC01011006.1:37161-47412 GCA_003113815.1 Sphenodon punctatus | reverse complement strand
TGTTTTATATGTTTGTAAGCCACCCTTAGCCATTTGGGAAGGGCAGGTTAAAAATTGGAAAAATAAATAATAACTAAATAAAATAAATTAAAGTCCTTAATTGGAAGACCCTCGTGGTGTTTTATAGGTTCTTAGGAAGGAGCATTGAGATGGAGCTCAAGGGAGATAGGTATTTAAGAGGTTTGCCCAGATTTTCTTTCTAGAGTCTGTCTCTCTTGTCTGATGGTAAATGTAACAACTTACGAACTTCTGCAAGGCTAGAATGAGCTGATAAACAAGCAAGCTCTTAAAGGGACATCATTCTCATAGACCTAGCTATATATTAGCCCAGTTTCACAAACATCATCATTGTGGCTATTTGCACTCTCAAACTGCACATCTTTAAGGTGGTCCCATCACACAGCCTTAGGTCAGCAGAAAATTGAACTTTTGTTCCTAGAGGCACCCCATAGCAAAATTGATGTTACATTTCCCCAATGAGATTTAAACATCGAGAGACCCTATGTAAGATCTCCACACATTTTCTTCATTGCCATGTACTTGATTTAATAATTTTTAATTTTAAAAATATTTTTTTGTGTTTAAGTGTCTCTGTGTGAAAACAAATGTGATGGTGATGAGGCAGCTCCCTGGCCTGCCCTGGGGTGAACCACTGGAGCTGCCACTCCTCAGGTTTGTGGGGAAGGGCTGTTTAGCGTTCACATGAGCAGCCCTCAACCCTTAACCCAGGCATGGGGGCTGCTGGCACAGGTCCCTCCACACCCAGGGCAGCCAAGGAACTGTCTACATGGGACAGGACTCCTGGGCCAATGTTGCGCAGCAGATTCGGGCCCAGGAAGAGCTACTGCCAAACAGCTGATGGGTGGACACTCTGGTGTGCTCATGCACAAAATGGTTGCTGTGCCCATGAAGAACGGCTACCCTTTTCCAAAATGGCTGGCAACACTGCGAATGCCATTTTGGAAAAGGGCTGCACATGCACAGAACAGCCACTGTGGCCATTTTGCACATGCACAGTTCTTTTGTCTTTTAAAATGAAATTCTCATCGAGAATGGTGTCAAGAACGGCTGATTCGCAACTTGTTCTTGATCAGGAAAATCTCACCAAGAACCCAATTCTTGACAAGAATCTCAAGAATATAGATATTTTGTTTCAGCCCTAGTTTTTACCCATATTTTAAATGTGTGTAGTGCCCCGAGCCTCATACCGCATTCACACCTGATGCTTGGCGTTACTAAAGTGATGCGCAGGCAAAGACACGTCATTGGGGAGAAGCCCAATGCCGGCAGTAGAGCTGGTGTGAACGGGGATCTGCTGTGTCGAACGGGATTCTGCCACGGCATTGCTCGCGCATTACAGGGCTGGATTTTTGTGCCATCATGCGTGAGGCTAGCCACAGCAGATCCCTGTTTGCACCGGCTCTACTGCAGGCATCAGGTGTGAATGCGGTATTAGTAAGAAATACAGCATATATGGTTTACCTATTGTATTCTACAATTTTTGGGAGCAATCCTTACTCTACAGAAGTCAATGGTGCAATCCTATGGTCTGTGTATCCCCACGTACAAGATGTGTGCGCCGCAGGGGCTGATGTGGCAGCAGCTGTTACTGCGCCGCAATTCCATTCCGCCATTTCAGAATTGCCCGTGACACACCGCAGCTTTTCTGCTGACATTCCGCTAATTCCGCCGGCATTCTGCAAATTCGGAAACTATTGGAAAAATTGTGGAATTGTCGGAAACTGTCAGAAAACCACTGTTCCACTATTTTGTGGGACTGGCAGAATGGTGGAAGTAGCAGAAATGTCATGTTTCCACTATTTTGCAAAGTCTGTGGAAGTAGCGGAATGAAATTAGCGGAACTGCAGAAGTAGCGGAATGAAACTAGCAGAATGAAAGCCTCTGCCATGCCATACCACTAATTGCGGAAACACTGTTTCCGGCAGAAATAGCTACCGCTGTGACATTCCGCTACAGTGGTTTGTACGCAGCACGATGTGCTGGCAATGTGGATGCATGCAAGAGCCACAGTCCATGGGATCGGGGCCATTGGCAATATCCAATTGACTTCACTGGAACCAAGATTTCATTCAGTGAGTCTGGTGTTTTTCGACTGAAAAACCCTAGTGTTAGGTGTGTTTTTCTATTCTTCAATAATATTTCCGTGAGACAATCTTATAAACATAACTGTATTTACTAGATGTATTATGATATATTTACAAAGATTAACTAACAACTGAAGGCATCTACTCTTTAGCACCTCTGACTCCTAGTTCTAACTGATTTATCTGACAGTTCCAACTGCTAAACTCCACCCTCAGAACCTTTATTAGAACTTCCTTTCTGATAGGTATACTCACCACACTGGAGACTGTTTTCTTGCTTCAGTCATGCTACCTTTTAGCTAGCTAAATTTGCTGATGCTTTAGCTGGCAGATTTGCAGATCTCTTAATGATCTTCATTTACAGCCCTATCCTCAATGGGCCTCGCGCCAATGGAGCATTTTGAGAATTGGTTGGCAGGTTTGGATTTTTAATTATTTTTAAAATGCTTACAGTAGTGGTAGGTGTCCTATTTATTTTACAGATAGCATGCGATGGATGAAGCATAAGATGCTGAATAGAATGGAACAATCAGCATGTAAATTGAAAGAAAAAATGAACAATACATATTCTCACCAAGTTATACTACACTTCTGACCGACTCTGCATTTCCTATTCTCAAGACCTTGATCATCCTTCTCCAGTTCATATAAGAGCACACCGGACTTTCTGGTCCATGGCAAAGAACTTAAAAGCAACCAATATGATTTTGGAAGAAATGGTAATGGGCCAATGAGGAATCCAACAGCCAGTTTCTAATTTCCTTCCTCCCTGGCAACAGTTGGTAATGATTAATCATATTACGGCATCACTTGGAAGATGTACTGTCGTTACATAACTGGTACTTAAAGAAACTTCTTTGTGTGAGTGTGGCGAGCTTCAAGAAATTAACCATATAACACAGTGTGACGGACCAATATATTTGCCTTTTCTGGAAGAGTACTGCCATTTTCTATGGCATCTCCTGATGCTCTTGACCAGATTTTGAAACTTCCTCTTTAACTGCAAATGCTGTTGTTCTCAAGACAGAATAGTAATAAATAGTGAAATACCCTCCTTATTTTGAAGTACCTACCAAGCTACCATACATATATTTTAAAACTGGACCTCACTTGATATAGACTGATGTGGCCCCATTGAACACTGTGCCAGTTTACATCAACTAAGAGAAATTATTATTATTATTATTATTAACAAACATTTATATAGCGCAAGCAGTGTACCTGGCACTTTACAAAGTAATAAAATAGACACGGTCCCTGCCCCTAGGGCTTACAATCTGAGAGACAGGAGCTGGGGGAGAGACTTAGGAAGGGGAACAGAGGGAGAGACAAGGGGTCTAACATTCATGAAGATGCGAGGTCTCAAGTGCACGTACTTGGCTTGGTTACGATGAGAATGACAGCAGGCAGGTCCATGTTGCAAGGATAAGGGTAAACCGATCGTAGGTATAGGAATAGTGGCTCAGCAGGATAAAGAGTCAGACAGAGCAGAGCGAAAGAGGTGAGTTTTAAGGAGAGATTTGAAGGTATGAAGGGAGGGGGCAAGGCGGATGTGGACAGGGAGGGAGTTCCAGGCATGGGGGGCAGCAAGTGAGAAGGGACGAAGGCGCTTAGGGGAGCAGGGAAGGCGTGGAAGGGTGAGAGAAGGGACAGAGGAGGAGCGAAGTGCACGGGCTGGAGTATGGAGGGCGATAAGTGCAGAGAGGTAGGGGGGAGCAAGGTTGTGAAGAGCTTTATAGGTGAAGACTAGGAGCTTGTGCAGGATTCGTTCAGGAAGGGGAAGCCAGTGAAGCGAAGAGAGGAGGGGCTGCACATGGTCGAAGCGACTGGCGAGGTAGATGACCCTGGCAGCAGAGTTTTGGACAGAGATGAGGGGAGAAAGGTGAGACCGGGGAAGGCCAGTGAGAAGGAGGTTACAGTAATCGAGGCGAGAGATGACCAGAGCATGAACAAGAGTTTTGGCAGACGAGACAGAGAGAAAAGGGCGAATCTTAGCAATGTTATGGAGGGAGAAGCGACAGGATTTAGCAACAGAGTCAATGTAGGGTTTAAAAGAAAGGGCTGAGTCAAAGATGAAGCCTAGGCTACGGGCTTGGGGGACAGGCAGGATGGTGACTCCATCAATAGTTATTGACAGTGAGGAAGGAGAGGAAGGATGAGGGGGGAAGATAAGGAGTTCAGTTTTAGCCATGTTGAGTTTGAGTTGACGTTGAGACATCCAGGTAGAGATGTCAGAGAGACAGTTGATGAGACGAGCTTGAACAGAGGGAGAGAGAGAGGGAGTAGAGAGATAGAGTTGAGTGTCATCAGCATAGAGGTGGTATTGGAAGCCATGGGAGGCAATGAGTTTGCCTAAGGATGAGGTATAGATCGAGAAGAGGAGAGGGCCAAGAACAGAGCCTTGAGGAACACCAACTGAGAGGGGGAAGGAGGAGGAGGCGGAGTTGGAGAGAGACACATTAAAGGAGCGGTCAGAGAGGTAGGAGGAGAACCAGTTATGGACAGAGCCACAAAAGCCAAGGGAGTGAAGGGAATCCAGCAAGAGTGAGTGGTCAACAGTATCGAAGGCAGCAGAGAGATCAAGGAGGACAAGAATGGAATAGAGACGTTTAGATTTAGCCACCAGAAGATCGTTGGTGATCTTAGCGAGAGCAGTTTCAGTAGAATGAAGGGGGCGGAAGCCAGATTGGAGGGGGTCAAGGGAGGAGTTGGAGGATAGGAAGTCAAGGCAGCGGGAGTAGACAACACGTTCAAGCAGCTTGGAAGCAAAAGGAAGGAGTGAGACAGGACGATAGCTAGAAGGGTCAGAGGGGTCAAGAGTGGACTTTTTGAGAATAGGAGAGACTGTGGCATGTTTGAAGGCAGAAGGGAAAGAGCCAGTAGAGAGGGAGAGGTTGATGATGTGCAGGAAGGAAGGGGCGACAGTGGGAGTAATGGAGGTGAGGAGGCGGGAAGGAATGGGATCAAGGGGGCAAGTGGAAGGGTTGGAGGAGGAGAGCAGAGAGGAGATTTCCTTAAGGGAGGCAGGGGAGAAGGAGGACATGAGAGAAGGAGGGGGAGGAGGGAGAGGGGTGGGAGTGGGAAGAGAGGAGTGGGAAGCGATGTCGAGGCGGATCTTGTCTATCTTGGAGGTGAAGAAGGAGGCAAGATCCTGAGCAGAAAGGGAAGAAGGAGGGGGAGGACAGGGAGGCTTGAGGAGGGAGTCAAAGGTAGAGAACAGGCGGCGAGGGTCCCGAGAACAGGACTCAATGCGGGAGGCATAGTAATGTTGTCTAGCAAGGGAGATAGCAGAAGTAAGGGTGGAGAGACAGAAAGCTCAAGGTAGCTAAAATGAAAGGAAATCCCAAATACTTTAGGGTCAGAATTTGACCTACCTAAAAATTAGGATAGTCTAATGCAGACAGCTTTCTATATTTCAACTATATTGTTTAGAATTTTATTTTTAAACCACCACCTTATAGCCAGAATGAGAAGTAAATACAAAACTTATTTTAATAGGATTTTTACTAACGGGATTGTTACTCCTTGATGCTTCCTCCTACAAGCGTCTTGCATACAACATAACCAGCCTAGCAATATTTATAGGAGTAAGTGAACCTATTCAAGTTTATATACAGTAAGGTTTGCCCTTGACCCCATGTGCTACCGCTGGGATCACATTTTCATAGTGTCTGAAACACCAGGTGACATTTCCTCATCATCTTTGCCCGAGCACCAGCTCCACATGTGCTTTTTGGAGAATGAGACATCAAGCCAGCAATGCTTCCAACTTCTATTTCATGTGAAGATTTCCCTAACAGAAAAGCATCTAAATCCTGATACTGTTCCTCTTGAAGATAATGGCAAAAGGCTCAATGAAATTAATGGTGCAGGATTATTTAGGCCTTAATTGGGGCCTTGAAGAATATAATATTTTTTTATCTCCGAGCTGCATATCACAGACATTAATGAAGATGAATTATGGTTACACCAAAACATTGCCAAGCCAAAATGTCAGCAATGAAACGTAATGAAATTACAAAGTCCGGTCAATGCTCAGGGGATTAATTGCTAATATAGATATTAATCTTAGCTGCACTAACTCTCCCATGGAATGAAAGTCATAATGTAAACCATCTATCCAAGTTCTTCTGGATTCTGCCAAAGCAAGGTCATTAAACTGTATATATCTGAGGTCATCTTAATGCCAACACACAGATTATAAATTTCATTCCTATTGAAAATTTTCACATTCATATATGCAAAAGGGAAAAAAAACACCTGTAAAAGTAGGACACCACTAGCTCTAATTCAGAACTGGCAGCCAAATTCTGCTCTCGGTTACATGGATGTAAATCTGGATCAGCTCAAGAGAAATCAATTTATACTCACGTAACTGACAGCAGAATTCAGCCTACAGTGACTGTACATGACTAAATAATGCCATTCCTGGGCCTTGAGCCTATGGGTATTTTCAGACGTTACGAGATCACAGTCAACCACGCTCAATTCCGGGTGGTGGCTGTGATTTCGGCACGTCTGTTGGGGGAAACGGATGTTTCCCCCCAGATGTTACCATGGCGTGGAATTACATTCACCACGCGAGCGGCCGAAGCGGAGGGACCGGAGGCTGCCGCGTGTTGAATGTAATTCCACGCCGGGGTGAACCCCGGCATCTCATCTGGTCGGGCGCCACGGCCCGGGATCACCGGCGGGATCCCGGGCCGTGGCGAATCCGGCCCGACAAGGCGGCCTCATTGGTCCTGCCACCCGCCTGTCTCCCTGGAGGGCGGGCGGCGGGGTGCGTGGAGGGGGCGGGCCCGTGCGGCCGCACATTGCGCCGCGCGGCCCCGCCCCCTCCCAGATTCCCCGCCGGGATCCACCTGGCACGGCTGATACGGCGTGACGGGGTGATCCTGGCCGGGAATGGATAGGGTGATTTCGGTACGGGGCCAACGGGGCCCGTAACATCTAAAATCACCCTATGTAACTGCCAAGGCCTGGGCTGGATTCTGAGGGCTCTTTTAGATGAGCGGCACTCCGTTGCGCATCGCCATGGCGCATATTTTGAAACCTCCGCCTGGTCTAATTAGACGAGACGAAAGTGGCTTAATATGCGCATATTACGGCAGAGGCGCATTTTTTAAGTGCGCGAATTAAATACCTCGATTATGAGGTATTTAATTCGCTCACTTAAAAAATGCGCCTCCGCCATAATAGGTGCATATTAAGCCACTTCTGTCTCATCTAATTAGACCAGGCGGAGGTTTCAAAATATGCGCGCTGCCGACGCGAAACGGAGCGCTGCTCGTCTAAAAGCGGCCACAGTCACAGTTGAAGGCCAAAGTGGGGTCAGAGCTGGGAAGTCAGTCCAAGGGTGTTTTCAGACATGACACTAACCCCAGTTTAACCACACTTGAACATTCCTTATGCATGATGCAGGGCTGTATTGGTGCCCTATGCAGCCCTGCAACATGCATAAGAAATGTTCAAGTGTGGTTAAAGTGTGGTTAAACTGGAGTTAGCGTCATGTCTGAAAACATCCCAAGACAAGCCAAAGGATAAATCAAGGTCACAGCCAGGAAAATGTGTCAGGATAGAAGTCAGAAGTCATAAAACTGAAACTGAATCAGAAAAAAGAAATGAGAAGGTGAGAGCGCAAGACTGACTCAGGAGCCAGTCTGGCAGAATCAAGAGGCAAGGATCAGATTCAGGACAGATCTAAGAAGAACGGTGGTGACTGAGACAGGAGGAGAGGAATAAAGCAGGAGCCAGCTGGATAGTTGCTGTGTTGCTTAGATACTTTTGTACTGGCCAATCAGGGCATGAAGAGCATGGTGCAGTTGGTAAAGGAAAAAAAGACTGCTAGCACTAGGTACCATAACTCTGTTGTTAGCAGTACTAGGTACCGTAACTCTGCTGATGCAGACAGCTCCCCAATGGCAATGTGATCAGAGTTCTGGCTGCAGCTCTCCTCAGACCTGGTTATGAAATGATGGTCCTGCAGTAATACGGCATATGTAACCCATATGCTTTGGGAGAGTTTCCCTTTAAGACAATGGGCTAGCCCCAGAAAAAGGTGGGGCAGTTGTGATCTAGCTCTCGCGTTGCACATGCCCAGTGAGTAGCAGCTTTGGCAAGTTCTATTTTTGTAACTCCTTGGGTTTCAAATTGGGACTTATGTCAAAGACACCCAGAGACAATCTTCACAACAAAGTTAAAATATGCACACAAGAGTATATTTATTTAGACAATGAATCTATATACTCATGACTGAACTATGTTCTGTTAATAACTAGATGTTCTCATTCTTACATCCACAGCATGCTTTTCAGTCATACAAATGTAATATTTCACAAATAATGAGACTCAAATGTCCACATAACTTTAACATCCAGCTTCAAGGAAACATCTAGGCCTTCTGATCATCCCATTTTCTCTGTTGATAGAAGGCTCTGGTACAGATACTCACTCTTCTCCCTTTGCTCCTGTAGGAGAAGTCCAAAAGAAGCCCTGCTACAGAGCAGAACAACAAAACAGTGCACCAATTCTAATTCCTCTCCTTTCTTTTTCATTTACCCCAATTTAGAACACTTAGTACAATTGGATTTGATCAACAACTCTAAATTGCCCCTTTTTACATGAACTAACCTGAATTAAGTTGTTCCGGGCCTAGCAGAGAGAGCAAAAAAGGCATCAGTCTGCTTCTTCTCTCCACAGCAGCTCCTCTCCTCTCTCTACCTCAAATCTCCTCTCTCTTCCTCAATCCTGGCTTTAGATAGGCCTATTGCCCTCACGTTTGCCCCTAATGGCAGCACTTACCATAGCATTAAAGGGAGCACTAGGAACTTTCCAAAGCTGCTACTCACTGGGCATGTGCAACTCCAGAGCTAGATCACAACTGCCCCACCTTTTTCTGGGATTAGTCCATTCTCTTAAAGGGACACTCTCCCAAAGCACATGGGTTACACATACATTTTCTAAAATGTTTTTTTAGTCATGTGTAACGGGCAGGACGCTGTGTTCTCTGCATTTCCAGCATTGTCTTTGTCACCAATGGTGGAAACTCAGAGACCGTGGGGCCCCGACAATGGTGTGGTGTGATATAAGGCTTATCAGATATCCTACATGTAGCCCCTCCTTTGGGGACTACCAAGTGCTTGGCCTGTACGTACAGTGAGACTGCCACTAGGGGGCAGTAGAGAGCAACTGCGCTATGTGGAGAGGGTTTGCAAAGTGCATGGGAACTGGTGCAAGACACAAGTGAGTGATTGACAGCCAGGTGGAGGAAAATCTAGAACTGTTACCAGGACTGTGGTTATTCTGCCAGAGGGGGAGGGGGGTGTAGGAAAACCTGGGAGTCAATGGAGAGCGAGAGCGGTGGTCAGGGAAGGGACGAGGAACACTGAGGGGTGGGGTGGGGAGCCCTCAGCATGGCTGAGAGTGAGGGGAATGCGGGGAGTTGCCCACTGACCGGAGCAGCAAGAGGGAGGACACTTGGTCAGCAGATCGGCTGATGGGGACCAGAGGGAAGGACGGAGAGGTTGAGGATTCAAAACCCCAAGTATAAGAGGGACGGCGAAGGAGGTCAGCTGGCAAGGCGGCCAGTGGGGAAGACGGCGAGGGAGATCGGCTGGCAGGGCAGCCAGCAGAGGAAATACCCTTTCAGGTAGGGATGGGCGAATGCGGTTCGGAAGTTCGGAGTTTGGCCCAAACTCGGCCTGTTCGGACAACCAAACCCGAATCTGAACACGAACTGACCGAACCGAACTAGATTCCGAATGTCGAAATGACCGAACAGTTCGGTCAGTTCAGATCGCGTTCGGGTGAGTTCAGGTGGCAAAAACATGTCACTGGAAGGCAAAACGTGACAGGGAGGGGGAGTCAGCTGAGGAACAGACTTCCAGGCACCAGAGGTGGAGAGACTTGGAGTAGCAGCCAGCCTGCCCAATCATCATCCCTTTTTGCCTCAGACCACTGGCTTCGCAGTCCGCGATTGGCCACGGGCTAGGCTGCATGGAGCTAATGGGGCTTGCGGTGAGGCGGGCGCAGCAAGAAACAAAACTGATTGCCTCCCCCCCTTCCCAACACCTTCTGAGCTAGTCACTGTTCCTGAACAGCAGGCATTTCAGAAGGCTCCCTCTCTCCCAGAAGTTTTTGTTCCTTC
>QEPC01011006.1:6179-36829 GCA_003113815.1 Sphenodon punctatus | reverse complement strand
AGTTACTAGATAGATATACATAGTAGTTAGCTTAGTTATAGAGATAGTTAGAGATACAGTGTGTTTGTAGGACAAGGTCTTTGTAGTTAATTATTAGGATATTCCATTTAGTTCAATAGGTTTTAGAATAGTTAATAGCAGTTAGATTTACTGTAGAGATAGATATATATAAAAAAAGAAACATCCACTCCAGCCTCAGGACCCACCATCAGAGTTCTGAGGCCTACATTACTGGCAGCGAGGGCTGTGGCCAATATGTATCTAGAAGCTGCCACTCTAGCCCCAGGACCCACCGTCATGAGTCGGGCCATCATTCCTCGCACAGAGGCGATATCATTCCACTGCATCAAGAAACAGCCACTCCATCCCCAGGACCCACCATCAGGGTTCTGGAGCCTACGTTACTGGCAGGGAGGGCTGTGGCTGGCCAATATCTAAAAGCTGCCACTCTAGACCCAGGACCCAATGTCATGAGTCTGGGACCATCATTCCTCGTACAGAGGCAATGTCGTTCCACAGTATCAAGAAACAGTCACTCCAGTCCCAGGACGCGCCATCAGGGTTCTGGGGCCAAGGTACAGGAAGGGAGGGTTGTCCCAATATCCAGAAGCTGCCACTCTAGCCCCAGGACCCAAAGTCATGGGTCTGGGGCCATCATTCCTTGCACAGAGAGCCTTTTTCCGAACGCCCAAACCAAACTGAACATGACTGAACCGAGCTGTTTCAGGAGGGGCAGGGTATAAATACGAATGAATAAATAAATAAATAAACCGAACGGTCAAACCCGAACGCGGCAACCAAACCGAATGGCCGAACTGAACGACCGAACTGAACCGAACAGCTGAACCCAAACCGCGATCTGTTCACCCATCCCTACTTTTGGGCAGCGTAGTCCAGCTTAAACCAGACCAGGATGGAAGAGCCCCTCAGCCTGAGGGGTTGATTTACCTCAAAGATCCAGCTATACTGATCCAGCTGTACCCTGGCCAGATGCTCTTAGTGGCCTCAGCTTACACATCCCCAGCATAGTATTGTAGGGGAGTGTTGGGACCCAAAGAGTCTGTTTGGGGAACAGGAGAATTGGGATAAATGTTAACTGCCTTATTAAGCTTATCTTATGTTATAATAAACCTGTTGCTTATCTTGTTAACCTGCTTCATGCGAGTGTGTCCCAAAAGGGGGGGGGGGATTTTCTCTGAGCTAGTATTAGGCATTCCCACCACTGGGCCCTGGGTTGTGCAGGGGCGAAGTAGCCCACCCCCTTTTTCTCTGCAGGGTCACCATAGCCCTGTATGCACCCGGGTGGAGGCACTGCCATTTGGCGCCACAGGAAAGAATCTAGGAGAACGAGCTCTTGAACCCAGGCACTCTATTCCTTGGACCCCTCTCCCAGAGGGTCAGCGATGGGGGGGCAGCCAAGGGGGCGTTACATACATATCTCACTTAGAGCTCTGTGACTTGTGGCCAATAGAAAGTCACTCAGTTCCCATCCAGATAAAATCACTTCTTGTCCATCTCTGTTTCAGGGACCTTATTACACCCTGTTCTTTAACTGCATGATATTCTATAATGAGTTACTGGGTAAGGTATTTCGAATACTGCATCTGTTTTTCCAGAGAAGAGCATTAGAATGAGTCACTGTAAAAAGTGCCTTTTGTTTCATGTAAGAACAGACTTAATTTGGCATTGATAACACTATAAAGGAATCCTTCAGGGACATAGTAGTGCAGTCCCACCTCCACTCTGGCAGTCTCTGTGCTGCTTTGGAGGAATAAGGCCTTAGGGAAGGGGAGCATCAGACTGGAGTGGCGGGGCCAAGAAGTGATGCTGCAGCTGGGACCTGCCTTCTAGGTGATGTGTTATCCTCTCACACCAAGAATACGTCTCCAGGGATGTGTGCCCAAGGAGGTGGGAATAGGATAACTGTGGTAGTTGGTCATTCAATTATAAAAAAATATTTTCTTGTCGAGAACTCGTCTGAGATGAGCTGAGAACCAGGAATTCAATGAGATTTCTCACTTTTGAAAGATTTCATTTTAGCGCTAGCCTCACATCCTGGATGCTCTCAGGAGATGCTGTTGCCAACTCATTGTGAAGTTTACTGCCTTCTTATAGGTATAAGTCTTCTATAGGTACAGGTAGGGGCTGCTCTCCAAGAATGAGATGAACTCTTGTAGACATTAATAGGGGTTCTTCCTGCATGGCAAGAGATTAAACTCTCTAGCTCTGAAATATTTTTTCCCCATAGAGGCCTTCATGTTCTGTTTAAATTACAGACCAGGATGGTTCATTTGTCGTTTTAATATATTATTTACATACAAAGCAAATGACTGTATAAATAATAATTTACCCATGAATGTTAGTAACACCTAAAGATTAAAAAAAAACCCAGCTCTTTCATTGTGAGAAACCTTGGCGACATGCCCATTGGAATTAGCAATTCGGCAGACCTCCAGTACAGCTTGTGCAAAAAAATTATACTTCCGTTTTCTTTCATTGTGTAAGAGGCTGCAGTCAGTCTTTTCTAAACCTTTATTGCCCTCTGGTGGAATTTGCTGTATTCACATCTGCAAAGCACGCATTAATTTGCCAGCGAGAATATAGGTTTTTGTCGTCACGCTTTATCTGCCTGGACAGTGACCTAATCCTTACAAAAGAGAAGGGGCCTAGCACGCACTAAACGTATAGAAAAATACATTCCTGGCTAATTCTGGGGTGTTTGGTAGAATCCTCTCCCCCTTTCTTGTTAGGTGCTTTTTTTTTTTTTTGTGGACATTGTCTATGGTCACAACATATGGGCAACCCAGAAAGAATTACTAGAGATGGGACTTTGGACAAATTCTCGGTATCAGTTGTATATCGTTATCGGATCATAACTATCCGTATCAGATCTTTAACACTGCAGTTTTTGTCACTGACGTCAATTGGGAAAACCGCAATGTTAAAAATCTGATAATGTAAAAGAACCGATGTTGTTGATACTGAGAATTATCTGTATTATCGGATTAGAACTGAGAGGGCCATTATAGGCCTCTCTCGGTTCTCAGAAATACCGACCAATAGTCCCTACACTAAGAATTGCAGTAAACAAAAGAGCCGTTGACAGAGACAATCAGTGTAAGGTCTTTTGACATTTACATGAACTAATATGTGTTAGTGTAACTTAATGCTCATTGAAAATAGGCAGTCCGATTATTTGAAACCAGGCAGGATCCAGGTAAGTGCAGACTGTAACCACACAGGGTCCCATGCATTTGGGGTGCCACACAGACACCCCACACCCCACCCCAATACACAAGGTCTGTCCAGGGTTACCAGGTATGCCAATTTTAACTGGCCACTAATGAAAAATACATATTACAGGGCTGCACTGGTGGCAGCGCAACCCTGCAACATGTATTTTTCATAAGTGGCCGGTCAAAATTGGCATACCTGGCAACCCTAGGTCTGTGAATAAGCCTGAGATAACAACATGAGTGTGAGAAGTACTGGCATATAACGTGGGCTCACAAAGCCTCAAACACAGATAGTTCTGGCCTATGGAGAACCAGCAGCAGTTCAGGAAGGGGCCCAGAAGACAAGGCAACCACAAATAAACTGGAAATAACAGTATAACATAACACATGGGCCTCAAATGCAGTGAATCCTGGCCCCTGAAGGGAATGTTATATTTAATTAAACATTGAACATTAATTTATGTAACATTTTCTAATGGGTGAGTCAGCGTGAGAGTCTGCAAGGCCCCAGCCTTGAAGCACTGGTCTCCAGGGTGCTGGAGCACTCCACTAGCCATCAGCACTACCACTTGGGCCTGCCTCCAACCTAGCTTCTCTCTCCCTTATCTCTCTCTTTCAGCTCCCCTGCTGAATCCCTGTTGTCCCTCATTTCTGATGCCCTGGCTCTCAGCTTCCTGGTTGGCTGCCAGCAGTATAAAACCATGCTGACTGGTCTCTACTCTCTAGTAGTTACCTGTTCCCCTTGGCTCTGTTTCTAGGCCCTGTCCCTCTGGCCATGTACTGCTGTTTTGGGATTCCTCTTTCCCAGTGACCTCACTAATGAGCCTCACTCCCTGAGCTTGGAGGACAGCTGAGAGGTCTCCCTTCCCTTGCTCCAAATTCCCTCTGGTAGTTCCTTGGCCTGGCTTGTCTCCTCTTGAGCCTTTCCCTCTGGCTCTCTCTGAGCTCTGACCTGTCCTCCTGCCCTTACACTATTTGTCACTTAAGCCTGCCTGTGTTAAAGGGGACCAACATGGCCATTTTACAACTGGGAGCCTAGTGCTACTTATTGCTGCTAGACTTGGGACAATAAAATCCAGAAATCATCAACAAAATCACACTTTCAGATATTACCAGCCATAGTAGAGACACAGTGAGAGAGATGATGATCTCTGGCTGTGTCTACACTCAGGGGTTTTGTGGTCATAACCAGTATCTTGAATTGAATCCAAAAGAGCCACAGGTCTGAATGTAGTCACTTAAGATTCAGAAGGTAGTTGCCACGTTCAGCAACAGTTGGAGCTTCTGGTTCCTTTTCAGTGCTCTTATCTGGGCATAACAAAGGCCTGAATAACAATGGCTAGGTTTGCACCAGAGAAGAGGACACATGTTTTCCTAGTGAGATATAAATGGAAAGCGATATTAAAGTCCTTTTCACTGAGATGGGGTGGGTTGGTCTACAGCAAACAAAGGGCTAAGTACCTTGTGCTTGTGAAAGGCCCTACAGCTGCTGGCACTGATTATTGATCCTCCACACCCAAGTCAGAAGAAACAAAAAGGTTTGGCTCCAATCTCTTTATAAAGAAGTAGGGAGATGAAGTCAGAAGGGAAAGAACCCAGAACAAAGGAAAACAAACCCCTGTTTTTTCAGACTGGGTTTTTTGTTTTTTGGTCATTTTAGTACGTCTGTATGTCATTTTGGCAATATTAACATGATTGCACATGCACAGTTGCTAAAAATGACATAACCAAGAAGATACCCAAATGTCTAGAAGAACAAAAGAGTTGAACTGAAAAACCAAAAACAATTGAAATGGAATAAATTGAAAGTGGCTATGAGAGTAGAGTACTCATTTTGGTGACAGATAGTATTTGCATATTTGGAGGGTTAGCAAAAAATGAGAATACCACCTTCAAATAACAAATATACCACCTCTTTTAATTCCACTGCTCGACAAACACTCTCTTTTCTGCCTGTCTAATAACATATTTACTCACCTCCTGCTAAAACTCTCAAAATGATCCTGCATCAACAGATCCTTTCTTGTTCTGTCCCAGAAACTTTATCCACGGCTTACTTGGACATTGACCAAGAGCCAGGATTGGGCCAATAGTGGTCATTAGTAGTAGTCTCCACAAAGCTGTGGAAGGTGTTGCTGGGGGGCAAGTCTTTCCAAGAGTAGCAGTGAAAGGAGTGCTTTGAATAGTGGCTGGGGAAAAAAGATGAAGGCTTTGAGGCAAAAGGAGAGCTCAATGAGGGGGTGGGAGGGAAGGGTAAAGTCTTTAACATAAGAAACTGGGCAAGATTGTAAATTTAACTGGCATTTTATTGAACTAAGGTGCCCTGTGCTGTTTGGCAAAGTAAAATACTGAGCAGAGCCAGGAGAAATGACTCCAGTGCTACAGCTAGCTTGCCAGTTCTGAACATTCTCTGCAAATATCAATGTATTCAGTTGCCGCCTGTTTCCAAATAGCTGATTACTGTAACTGTAAGCAATAACAATGACTCATTTTGGCGTCTTTAGCATTATGTATAATAGCCAAAGAGAGGCAATGAGGACCCAAGTTGACACTGAGGCTGGAATGTAAAGCTCTATCTAGTCATTATACAGCCACCATGCACAGAAGAATGAATCATTAACAGCTATAAACTGTTTAAATAACGAAATAGACAATTTAAAGTGTGTGGAAGGTTTCTGTTGTTTTGATGTGACTTCCCTGCCAGCTCTGCAAGGGCCTAGGAATGCTTTCTCGAATTCCTTCCACATTTCCTGATGTGAGGACTCACCCCAGCAGGACCCTGGATGAGCAATTCTGGAACAGCCATTCAGGGCAGCAAACGCTGACAGCAACAGAGGGAGAGAGTAAGTTCTGCCCAGGACTATGTCATCTCTCGACGATGGAAGGAGCCTCAGGAGAGGGCTCACCACCCAGAAGGGGGCAGAGTGTGGGGATGAACCAGAAGCCAAAAGCCACTTTGGAGGCCCAGTCTATTTTATTTATTTATTTTCTTATATTTATGAGTCGCCCCAAATGCCTACGGCATCCTGGGGCAACATACACTTAAAATTTATAAAACCATTTCTTTCACAAAAAATCACAATTAAAACATCCAGGGATGAAGAAAAATAAAAAATAAGGGCAGGGAGAATAAAAGCTCTAACCCACCCTTCCCAAAGGCCTGGGCAAACAGCCAGGTTTTACAAGCCCGCCGAAATGTTAGGAGGCTTGGGGCCAGGCGAACTTCCTCCGGGAGAGAATTCCAAAGATGCGGCCCAGCCACCGAGAATGCCCTCTCCATTGTGGGCCCCCGCTTTAACACGGGGGACCTCCAGGAAGGCACCCCCGGCAGACCGAAGAAGCCACTCTGGGGCGCGGAGGGCGAGGCGGTCCCTGAAGTATGAGGGGCCAAGACCGTGAAGGGCCTTATAGATCAATACCAAAACCTTGAACCTGGCTCGGCTCGCTATTAGCAAACAGTGAAGAGTCCGGAGCACAGGTGTTATATGCTCCCAACGACCCATCCCCATCAGGAGACGGGCCGCCGCATTCTGCACTAGCTGCAGCCTCCTAACCAGGAACAAGGGCAGCCCCATGTAGAGCGTGTTGCAGTAGTCCAGCCTCGAGGTGACAAAGGCATGGATGAGGGAGGCCAGGTCCTGCCTGGAGATGTATGGACGTAACCTCCGCACCAGATACAACTGACGGAAGGTGGCTTTCGCCACCACCTCCACCTGTCGATCCAGGCGGAGGTCCAAGTCCAACACCACCCCCAGACTCCGAGCCTGCATTGCTACAGGAGGACTCTGCCTGGAGGACTGCAGGGTAGCCAATGGCATGGCAACTCCTTACTCTGCACAGGCCCTGCACATCAGGGAGACTACAGCTGCCTGGTCCTGACATCTAGCCGGGGGGACTCCATCCAGGAGGCCCGGCAGACAGGTACTTAGTCTAAGCTACTAGATAAAGGAGGGCCACCTGGTTGAGGGACCTGGGGTAGCCATCACCAGGGTCCAAGTGACTGGGTTCGTGTGCCCTCCCAAAGTAGACCGGGGACAAGCCTGGAAGCCCCAAAGGAGGCTTCACATCTGACAGCAACAAAAGTTGCATTTTTCAACCTGTTAGGAATCTGCATAACTTAATTGTGCTCAGTCCAACAAACACCCCAAGGAAGGAATATGCTTGGTTTTATTTTGCTCATGAGCATAGCTGTTTGTTTGTTTGTTTTTTAAAAGGAATGAACTGAAGAAGAAAAATTGTGGATTAGAAATAAACCACAGATACTGAAAACTTGTGTTTGTGGCTTCTCCCCAGGCGTAAGAGCGTTAACTCCAGTGTCCGTGCCAATTGCTAGGTTACATAATTCTGTGTACCTGCCCTCAATTCCTCTAGCAGTTTCATTTCTATGAGTAATGAAACAGCTCCTGCATTCAACCCCAGAGGCAGCTACATTTCACAGTGGGTGAAATGATTTGTGCATATTACAGTTTGTAAAGCACTTTGGGTGGCAAATTCAGGAGGAATGTGATTATTGTTAACTGCTGCTTCTTTTTTTCTGGGTTAACTGAGGAAGCAGTATGCTACCAACTTTATATCCTATATTAATTTTGTTCACTCTGAACTAGTCTATGAACCATATTTTGAATAAAGCTGAAATGAGTATCCACAAAAATGGGTATCTATCACTCATTGGAATGACGGTACCTGATTCAACTTGGAAATGTCAGGTGCTAATCAGTACCTGATTGGTGCCTGATGGGCTACTCGATGTACTGATTTACCAAACTCCTGTATTGATTTAGTGTTTTTCCATTACTGAAATTGGTTGGTAAAACAGAAAATGGTAGCGGTGGTACCCAGTACTTTGGGAAATCATGTGCCTGACTTGGTTTGTGCGTACAGATCCGGCACCAGGCAGACTACTTGAAATTGTGGATATGATCTACTGGTAACAACTGTGCTTCCTGTTTTAGCTCTAATTCTGAACTGATTTACTGATGCAAGTTAAACCAATATAAAAAATAGATATAAATAATATATATATAAACTAGGTACCTAAAATACCACCTCTCCCTTATGTTCTGTCGCAGCCTCTGAGGTTGGCAGAGGGTGTCCTCTTGTGAGTGCCAACTGCCCATGAAGTTTTCACAACGAGGGCATGCAGAGAGGTGTTCTTGGTGGCTGCACCGCACTTATGCAACTCTCTTCCCATGGAGATCTGCTTGAGTCTGCTTACCTTTCAGAAGAGATGTAAAATGTTCTTGTTTGGCCAGGCTGGGACAGGGTTGGGGTAGAGGGTTTAAAGGAGAGGGTTGATGGGTGGAGTTTAGGGCTTCTTTTAATTGCTTTTATATGTTTTTTTATATGTTTTACATGATTTATGTTTATGTATTTCATATATTCATGTATGCCACCCTGAGCCTTCAAGAGAAGGGTGGGATAAAAATGTAAATGAATAAATGAATGAATGAAATCCATTGTTTTCAGGGGCACTGATTACAAACCACAAAATAAACAACTCATCTAATAATCCAAAGTCATCCCATCACAGTACACAAAACATAATATCTTCCATTCAGCAGGGTGACAACTAGAACGCACATCAGTCATCCAGGCCCCACTCACTGACATTGTCCCAGGGCCTCTCATTGGCCGCCCAGCGGCCCTGTAAATGTTATTAGATCTCTCGACTGCTTTTGATACTATTGACCATGAGATGTTGGTGACCTGCTTGCAGGACTATGCTGGGGTGGGCAGACCTGTTCTTGAATGGTTCTGCTCTTTCCTGACTGGGAGAACTCAGCGGGTGCTACTCAGGGATTGTTCCTCATCTCCCTGTGACCTCTCATGTGGAGTCCCGCAAGGTTCTATTCTGTCCCCTCTTCTGTTCAACGTGTATACGTAGTCACTGGGTGAGACGGTTTGGGGTGTGGTGTCATCATTATGCTGATGACACCCAGCTCTACCTCGCCTTTTATTTATTTATTTATTTATTTTCATCCAACCCAGACCCGGCAGTCGCAGTGCTTACCCGGTGTTTGGCGGTTGTGGGAGATTGGATGAGGATGAGCTGACTAAAGATAAATCCTGACAAGACAGAGGTGATACTGGTGGGGAGGGTCGTGGGTGTGACATCCCTCATCATTGATGGGGTTCGTCCCCCGCTGGTTTCCCAGGTTCTTAGTCTGGGGGTACTCCTCAATCCACAGCTCTGCCTAGATCTTCAGGTGGCGGCTGTAACGAGGAGTGCTTTTTACCAGTTACATCTGGTGCGGCACCTTCGGACATATGTTTTGGACTCCAACCTGGCCACTATCATCCATGCCTTCATCACCTCAAGACTGGACTATTGAAATGTGCTCTACATGGGGCTACCCTTGGTGATGGTCCATAGATAGCAGCTGGTGCAGAATGCGGCGGCCTGTCTCCTTACGAGGATGGGTCGCCGTGAGCACATTACACCAGTGTTCTGTGCTCTGCACTGGCTGCCTATAGTCTTCCAGGCCTGATTCAAGGTGTTGGTAGTCACCTATAAAGCCCTAAATGGCCTAGGCCCTGCCTATCTGTGGGATCACCTCACTGCCCTGGATCAACCCCTGTGGTCTGCCAGGAGCGCCCTTCTTGATGTCCCCCAGGTGGTCCGGGGGGCTATGATGGAGAAGACATACTCAGTGTCTGCACCTGAGCTGTGGAATTCCCTCCTGGCGCAGAGGCCCGGGTGTCCTCAGGTCTCACCTCGTTTTGACGTCTGTGCAAGACCTGGCTGTTGCACCAGGCTTTTGGTCAGGGAGATGGGTGAAGGGTGGGTAGGGTGTGGGTTAGACAGGTGGGGTTTGTTTTATAAATTTTATAGATGCTATTTTTATGGTTATTTTTAGTGTTATATTTTAATGGTATATTTGTAAGCCGCCTCGAGCTGCACAAGCAGCTCGGGTGAGATAAAAATAAGGGAAATAAATAATAATGGCCAGTGCCCTTGTGTCGCTGTTCTTTGGCCACTGCCTTCAGGTGGATGGGGCTTGAATAAATACCTGGAATGGAACGGAAAGGCACCAATCAAATCCTCCCCCTCCAAGCCAAGCTCTCAGGCCAACCAACCAACCAATTAATTAATTAATTAAAATGGCAAACGTGTGGCCACATTATGTCATTCAGTTGAATTGGTTTGAAAACTGCTCACCTACATCATCCTTGGTGTCACCTGTTTTCTTTCCCACTTTGCTCCTGCTGTCTGTGAATGAAATAAAGGCTCTGGTAAAGCCCGTACAGTACAACCTTGTTATAACATGGCATTTGGGTGCTGTGCCTTATGCTGCATTATAACTAAATTTGTGTTGTAACAAGGATGTTAAAGTGTACAGTAGTTTTTATTAAATGCATTGGGAACCATGTTGTAATCAAATTTGCACTATAGTAATGCAGTATAATGAAATTACACTGTGGTAAACATTTGTAGTGACCCATAAGCTCCTTATTCAAATTTCTTCATGCATAGAATTTTAAGCATCTGATTGTCAATTTGAAAGCAATATAGG
The DNA here is from genome assembly GCA_003113815.1 of Sphenodon punctatus. NCBI lineage: Eukaryota > Metazoa > Chordata > Lepidosauria > Sphenodontia > Sphenodontidae > Sphenodon > Sphenodon punctatus. Next base: position 26,079 of record QEPC01011006.1, on the reverse strand, counting down.
AGAAATGTAAAGACTGTTGAATGCCATGAAGATAAGGCTGGCCCCCTAGAGAACAAGTTTTGCCCAACTGAGCTCTACCAGTTTTCTTCTGAACTTTTATTTTATTTTTCAGTACTTTTTTGAGACTCTCAATCCCCTCTTCACTCTGAAAGCACTTATTTTGCCTAACCAGAGCTAGATGTCAAACTGTGGCTGCTATTTTGAAGTCACTTACTTGTGAGTAGTACCACTGACTTCAATAGTAAGTGATTTCATGGAGGATGCTGGGATATCCCGGCTGCCCACTTAGGGCCTGGCTACTCAGGATTGTCTCAGCAACAGACTCAACTACTCCATGGTCAGTATTATAAGGTTCTTTTAATGGTCCAAAGGCGTGCCAGGCAGCCACGCTTAACTCCCCAGTTTGCTGAGTAACACAGTCTGAACTTACATGCAGGACCCTGGACAATTCCAAGTCTGAGCTTTGTTTCTAGTGATCTACAGGGCAGCTCTGTCCCAACTGCCTTCATTGTGAGCCACTCCTGTTCTTATACTCCACAAAGGTGCATCCATAGTGGTGGGTGGGCCATCCTAAAAGACCCCGTGATCCACTGCCTCACAGATGTCCATAGCTTTGATTAGTAATTATTATAAATTCTTAGCAAAGATTTCAGTCCAGACGTTGGGAGAAGTGTTTGTGGGAATGGTGTTCCTCTGATTATTATGAGATGTCAAAAATAGGGGTGTGCAGAAATTACCTGTTTCATTTTCGTTTTCATTTCCTGGTTTAAAAAATCCATCCATTTTGGGGTTTTCATGGAGAAAAAAAATTTTTCATTCAATTTTTCATTTTAAAAATATTTCAAATTTTTTAAAAATAAAAATAATTTTATAAAATCATTGGTCATGCACAAAATGGCCACCAGACAATTCTGTGCATGTGCACCCTTTTCCAAAATGGCAGCAGCAGTGTTGTTGCCATTTTGGAAAAAGGCAGCCAGTCCGTATGCACAGAAACCGTGCCTGCTGGCCACCCGAGCACAAATACCAAAAACATCTGGATAGCAAATCTATTCATCAAAAGGTGTGTGTTGAGAGATTACCATACAAATGCACATATGGGACAAAACCTGTTTTGCCAAATGTTTTCTCCTAGTATCTTTTCTAAGTATCTGAACACCTAATAAAATGTTTCATTAAAAATAATTGGGGAATATTATCATGGGTCTATAATATATAGTGTTCTTCAATCACCATGTCGTATCCACGTTCCGCTCCTTTCCTACAGTTCAAGCAGGAAGACTTAAATAAGGCTCATTAAAGTAGAAGTCACTATTCAGTCTTTGGAGATCTCATCGATCTCTGCATTAATTTATAACAAGGGCTCTTGAGTTTGAGCTGAGTAAGTCAAATGCATTGCTCACTCCCTGTTATTCCTTTTTTTGCAATCAAGAAATGCATGAGAGGTGAGGGTTAGTGGTGCAATTTCATGCCTAATCAAGCATCAAATAAGCAGCACTGTCCACTGATGAATTAATTGCATCCATTGATCCAATTCATTGAATTGAAATCTTTTTTTCATTCTGCAATGTATTAGTTGTAATTAGCATATAGCATGTGGTACATTAGGTTGTCTTCATTAAGGCAATCAGTTAGCTTCTTCTGCAAATGGTTAAAACAAATTCCTCAGGGCCTAATACTGCACTCCATAGGTGTGGAAAGTTGTGACTATATACACAAGGTAGCTATTGCTCTGAGGACAAAATGTACAAGAGGAGCCTGAGAGCACTGATGGGTTTCTGCCAAGTTACTCCTTGAAGAGAACTGTATTTGCCCACATCTTCTCTGCTCTGGGTGCTTGTGAGGAAAGACCATACAGCGTTCCTGACCTACCCCGCTAAGACAACATGAATTTTGAATTTTGCCATTAACTAGGGATGGGCAAACAGATGGGGTTCGGCCGTTCGGTTCGGCTGTGTTCGGTTCGGCCGTTCGGTTCATCCGTTTGGTTAGTACTCCGAGTTCGGGTTCAGCTGTTCGGTTCAGTCGTCCAAACAGACCATTCGGTTAGGCCGTTCAGCCGTTCGGTTTGGCCATTTGGGAAATGTTGTTATGGGTGTTTTTTTGTTTTTTATATGGTTTTTTGGTTTTTTATTGGGTTTTATATGGTTTTCTTTTGTTTTTTATTTGTTTTTTTGGTTTTTATATGGGGTTTTTTAATTATTTTTTTATCTAATATTATATCTATCTATCTACACTAAATCTAACTGCTATTAACTATTCTAAATGCTATGAACTAAATGGATTATCTAATAAGTACACAGGCCTATTTCTATAAACACTAAAACTAAATCACTAATGCTATCTCTATCGCTAAGCTAACTCCTACAACTCTGTCTACATCTATCTATCTATCTATCTATCTATCTATCTATCCCATATCCATATCCATATCCATATCCATATCCATATCCATACATATATATGGAGATATATATATGGATATATATATCCATATATCCATATAATGATGGATATATATATGGATATATATATGGATATATATGGATATATATACATCCCATATATATGGGATGGGGGGGAACACAAACAGAAGAGGAGTCTGTAGTGAACTGAATACATACATACTCAATGAGTCTGTACAGTGAAATGCATAGCACAAGGTTTCAGTTTTTAAGTTTCATTTCAGTACAAAACTGAAATGAAACTTAAAGCAATCTAAAAATCCTACTCAACACCTGCTGTTCAGGAACAGTGACTAGCTCAGAAGGTGTTGGGAAGGGGGGAGGCAGATAATTAGTTTTGTTTCTTGCAAACCTCTCCACCCCTGGTGCCTGGAAGTCTGCTCCTCAAAGACTGACACCTCCCTGTCATGTTTGACCTTCCAGTGAACCTTTTTTTGCCACCCGAACTCACCTGAATGCGATCCAAACTGACTGAACTGTTCGGCCATTTCGCTGTTCGGTGTTCTGTTCATTCGGTATGTTCGCGTTCGGGTTTGTGTTTGTGTTCAGTCGTCTGAACAAGCTGAGTTCGGGCCGAACTCTGAACTTCCGAACCGCGTTCGCCCATCCCTACCATTAACTTTAGTGGCATAGAATTGTACCTGTACTGGATTACCATTTGTTTGGAGTTACAGGTCTCTTCTGTACTTATATGCTTAAAAGATAGGCATGTACTTGCGTATTGAAAAGACGGATTGGTGGGTGGCAGGTGGGGGTAAAGGGTGGTGTAGGTGGGATGATGGGGTTTTAGGGAATTTTAATGTACTATTGTATTTTTATATATATATATATATATAATTTCAGTGTTGTGAGCTGCCCCGAGTCTTTGGAGAAGAACAGGGTAAAAATAAATAATAAATAAAATAAAGATGTACTTAACCCTAGTATTAGCTCTTGGGGCATTTTCATAGTCCGGGTGCACATCTCTTGCAATAACTCACAAGGTAGTGGCTCTCCAACTTTGCCCCTTTTAGGACATTGTCACCTGCACACAGGTACGCAATATTCCCAAAGGAAAGTTGGTTACCATTAACCATTTTTTATACGTGACCAAAAAGACCCTGGGGTAGAAACATACCCCAATTCATTTTACCATGGGATATATTTATACCTCAGCCTGGGATAGAAATCTACCCCATTGTATTTCATATTAGGCCCTTTTCACACAGACTCTATAACACTGATAAAATGGGTGTTACATTTGATTATACATGTTGCAGGCCTGCAGGTGTGCTCTATGGGTGCGCTGCAACATGTATAATCAAATATAACACCCATTTTATCAGTGTTAGTGTGTCTGGGTGAAAAGGGCCTTAGTTTACACATCCAAGCAATTTAGGTGTCAAAGGACTCGGGTAAAAATCTACCCCATGAGACACATAATGTTGTCTTTTTCAAGAGGTAAATAAGATGAAGGTTAAACACCTTTAGCAGTTGCGTCAATACACCTGAGATGGGCATAGTGCAAGGAAGAGAGTTGGCTTTAAACATGTGCCACCTTTATCTAAAGTGGTTGGAACTGGTTTAAATCAGTGCGGGGATTTTAATGTAGGGAGGTTTAAACTCTCTCTTGAATGTTAGTTTAAGATGGTTTAAACTGGTTCAGACCACAGTGGTTGAAACTGTCCAACTATGCTCTGAGGGCTTCAAGCAGATGCTCTATCAACTCTGCTACTGGGTAGTCAGTCAAAGACTCAAGCCTCTCCTGTCCAGAAGTCTTTGGCCTGCCATTGGCTACCAATGTTATATAAGGGTGGGATAAGAAACAGGAAGCTGTCCAGACACAGCAGCTACCTAGATCTGCCCTTTAGCAGTTGTGCTAAAGCTACCTAGATCTGCTTTCTGCCCTGCTCCAGCCTCCTGCATCCTGTTGGATTGTGCAACAGTCACAAGTAAAAACCCATTGCAAGCCCTGCAAACTTAATATGGGGCTTGTCCAGTAGGGGGAGGGTCAGGGGATGAAACAGGTTTTTTTTCTCTTCGGTGTTTTCAGACATTACGAGATCATGCTCAACCACAGTGAACCACGCTCAATCCTGCGGTGGGGCCAAAGAGCCCTGAACATCTGTTAGGCAGCCGCCAGATGTTCATCATGGTCAATACCCACATGGGGTAAAGTTCAACCATGATTCCCGGGCTCCCCGGCGCAAAATCTCGGGAAGCGTGGTCAAAGAGATTCCCACCGGGAAACAACAAAAAGTAACATCTGGACACCAATCCCCGGGCAGAAACAAAGAAAATGATCCCCAGCCGTGGACAATGCACGCAGCATCGCTGCCAGGCAACCAGGAACAACACAACCACCGGAGGGAGATTTAAAGGGAAATCTGCAGCAGGGAAGCATGGCGAGATGGAGTGAGGAGGGAGGCAGAAGAAAGCGGTGGGCGAGACAGCGAGGGTGGAGGAGGAGGCAGAGGCAGTGGCAGTGGTGAAGGGAGTGGAGGAGGGGGAGCCGGGGGTCGTGCTGACCATGGAGGAGGTGCAGGGACAACACCCGCAGCTGCAGGCAGGACACAACACCCCGGGGACATCAGCCGGAACAGGGGCAGAGGAGGCACCCAGGAAATGGGTAAGGGGAAACAAGGGCAGGGGAGCAGGGGCATCGGGGGGGCACGTGGCAAGCCTGGGCTCCTGCCAGGGAGGAGGGGGAAGGGGGTGCCCCACAAGGGGCCAGGGCATGCACCAAACCCTAAACCCCCCACCCCCTGCCTCCCGCAGACACGGAAGAGCACCTGGGTGGACGAGCCCCCGGAGAACACCGGACCAACCCGGGCGGAGGAGGAGGTGGAGGTGGAGGAGGAGGATGAACCACAGTGGAGAAGAGGAAGGAAGGCGTACCACAGAGGGGGCCAGTGGGGGCTCCAGGAGACCCGGGACTTCATAAGGATATGGGGGACCCTGGAGTACCAGCTGGAGCTCGCGCTCAACCAGCGCAATAAGCATGTCTACCAGGACATAGTGCGGGACATGGAGGCGGCGGGGCATCAACGCACAGTGACACAGTGCCGCTCAAAGGCCAAGGAGCTGAAGAGAGGGTACAAGGCCATGCGGGACAACAATAGGCGGTCCGGACACAGAACCCGGACCGCCCCATTCTACGATGCCCTGGACCGCATCCTGCATATAAAGGGATCCATATTCGCCCCATGGCTCATCGGGAGCGCTGTGGTCCAGGGCAGGGAACGGGTGAAGGTACCCCCTCCCCTCGCTGCCCCCCTGGTAGACACGAGCTCCAGGGCCCCCGACCACCAGGAGGATCGCCCCCGGGCCACTGGCACCTGCAAGCCCCCGTGAACAGCAGCCCGGAGAGCACCCACCCCCAGACCTGGCAGGCGGAGTCCGAGGCCGGCACCCTCATTACCTTCAGCCAGTGGTCCATGGGAAGCACTCCCACACTGAGGGGCCAGCCTCAGAAGGATCCGAGACCGACATCAAGGGTAAGCGGGCAACCTGGAGGGGGAAGGCACCGGGCCCATGGGGGAAGAGGCTGAGGGGGAGATGGATGGGCCAGCCGCAGTCCCATCCCCAGCCCGAGCCCCCCAATACCAAGGTGGGAGGGGGCCCAGCCCCATGTCACCCAACTGCACACCCCTACACCCACAACCCCCTCTCCTCACACGCAGGCCATGGGGCACCCCGGGACCAGACCCAGACGACCAAGCAGGCAGCTGCCAAGGAGACCCACCAGCAGGCACAGGAACCAGGTGAGGCAGGCAGTCCGGTAGGGAGGACAACCTGGGGTGCAGAGAGGGGGTCCCCGGACAGTCAGAGGGGGTGGGAGGGGCCAGGGTCTGGGGGTGGTGAGGGGCCTGGCGAGCAGCCCGGGGGCCCACAGGACCCCTGCCCCATCACAACCAGGGGGCAGAGGCCCGGGTCAAGATCGGACTCACCCTCCCATACCCACAGGGCAACCCCAGCAGCCAGCATCCCCAGGTCCCGTGGCCCCATCACAGCGCATGAGGGAGCACTGGGCATGGATCCGCAGGAGGAGGGAGGACCAGGCGGAGGAGATCATCCTGACCTCGGAGGAACAGGGGGAGAGGATGATAGCAGCCATGGACCAGATGGAGGCGGCCATCGAGCAGTCCCTGGAGCGGACAGAGGCAAGGGACATGAGGCTCCAGGCTGACGTGCACCTGGAGCGGAGGCGGGAGTGCCAGGAGCACAGCAGGCAGGCGGAGGCACTCGGGAGGCTGGAGCAGGCCATCACAGGCATGGTGCGGGAGCACTCTGCGAAGATGGATAGGTCCCATGATATTGGGACCTCCCTGCTCCTGCACGCCAGCACGATGTGCGCCTAAGTGATGGCAGCTGCACCCCCAGGCACCCTGCCTGCCCAGGGCCCCATTCCAGGCCCCTCGGTGCCCCTGCCCCCTGCTCAGGTGCCCCAGCCATCCCTGTGCCCTCAGGAGCCACGCATCCACCTCCCGGTGCCCCCCGGCCTCAGGAGGGTGCAGCTGCCACGGGGGGCCCCTGGGTCCCACCCCCTCCCTCCATCCATGTCCCACCCTGCCAGACCTGGAGGAGTCCCAGGACACTGCTGGGAACACAGACAGCTGGAGGAGGGGAGATCACAGGGGTCCATGGCCCACACCGGGCGCTCATGGGGCAGACCCCGGAAATGAGGTGGGGGATGGGGAGGGAGCGGGAGGGCGGTGTGAGGGCGGGCACTAGAGGGGCCAGGGCACTACAGGGGTGGAGGGAGAGGTGGAGGGGTCACATATACATGCGGGTGAAATAAATGTTTAGGCACATGTATGCCTGCAGGGCCCATACGTGGGTGACAGGGGGGCACACCCCCATAGGGGCTGCCCCCAGGAACCCCAGGGGGTGGTCCGGGGAGGGGAGCCCCTCACACCAGTGCCCCCTGGGTGATATGCCTCACCAGGGCATCCTGGATGTGCTGGGCTAATGGTACAACCCTGGGGTTCTCGGCGTTCATGTAAATGGGCACGGGGACCCGGTGGGGCTCGGGGTATTCCAGGGCTGCCCCCTCATTCTTGCAGATGTTGTGGAGCACACATCAGGCCCCGATCACCAGGGTGGAGGTCTCCACAGTGTAGTCCAGGCGCCCAGCGAGACTCCTCCAGCGCTGCTTGAGGGCCCCGAAGGCTCGCTCCACCACGGTCCTGCTGGAGCACAGGTGGGTATTGTATAGCACCTCTGCAGGGGTCCGTATGACAGGGTAGACCTTCATCAACCAGCGGCTGAGGGGGTAGGCAGGGTCTCCCAGGATACAGGGGGGCATGGGTAACCCCTCGATCCAGGTCATCCCCATGTCAGCGAAATCCCCCCGGAACATCTGGGCATAGAAGGGGGAGAAGGTCATGATCCGGGCATCATGATTGCGGCCGGAGTTGCCCGTGAAGATGTCTATGAACCGGCCCCAGTGATCCACAACTGCCTGCAGCTGCAGGGAGTAGTACCCGTGCCGGTTCACATACTCTGCTGCCTCCCCTGCGGAGGGGCGGAGGATCTCGACGTGGGTGCTGTCCACGGCTCCCATGCAGTTGGGGAAGCCTCCGGACATGAATCCCACCATCACAGCCTCCTGGTCCACCAGCTGGATCGTCCTGTCCAGGAGCATGCCCTCCACAGCCTCGCATACATCCTGGAGGATACAGGCTACGGTGCTGAGGCCTACCCCGAAGTGCTGGGACATGGACCGGCAGGAGTCAGGCATTGCCAGGCCCCACACCCCTATGGCCACCCGCTGGACCATGGGGATGGGGGTCCTCATGGAGGTGTGCTCTTGCTCTAGCCAGGGCGTAAGGAGCTCTGCTAGCCGCAGCAGGGTGAGCATGTCCATCCTAAGGTGGGCCCTCCAGGCTGCCTCATCCCACTTGGCCAGCGCCCTCGCCCATCAACCCTGTGGGCACTCTGCAACCCATAGGTGCCTCTCAATGGGCATAGCGAGCAGAATAGACTGGCGCATGGTCTCCCTCGCCACCTGGCTGCCTCGCGGAGAGCCACGGGCCGGGGCCGGGCCCGGCTCACGGCCTGCCAGTCTGCCCTGGATAGCCTCTGGGCCCTGAGCCGGGCACGGGCTCTCCTCCAGCCATGGTGTGCCCTGAGGGCCCTTGCAGCTCTCCAGGCCAGGGAAACCTGCAGCCGGGCGGCCAGGTGTACCTCCGCACCAAGGAGGCGCAGCTGCTTGGTGTGGTCGCGGTACCACTCAGATGAGAGCACAAGGTGCATCCAGTAGGCAACTGTCCCATCCCATTCCATGGTGGTGGGGGGCCTGGAGGTTGTGGGACGTTTATTATGGACCTCTGATGGGCGGCCGTGCCGAGGGCCGCCCCCCCCATGGGGTGCATGGGTCTGTAGGTGTGCCCATGGTTACGCATGCTGGCTGCACATGGGTGCTCAGCCCTGCATTGGCGCGCAGTTCCATGCGCTCCTTCTGCAGCTGCATGCCTTCACCCAGCAACCACCCCCTATGCCTGTTTGCAACACCGTGGCCTTGGCGTCCCGATTAGCTGTTATGTGAGTGCTATTGTGTTGGGCAACTGTGCTGGGTCCGCACCCCATGCCTCGCTCTGTTGTGCTACAATGTTGCGGTCCGTGGCCACTTTTCCTGTCCTTGGAACCCCTCGGAGGCCCTCCCAGCCCTGGAGGGTATGTGTGCCCCCCTGTCCATGGTGTTATTCTCCCTGTCTTGCTGTACCATGGCTGGTTGTCTGTCCACTTGGCTCCCGCTCCCCGGCCCCCATGGGGCCCCCCATATCTGGACCTTCCGCGAGACCATGTCTCTGTGCGACCTGTGGCATACCCCGGGCGTGCAGCTGCTACTGGGCAGCCCGGGCAGCCGTGCGCATGCCTTTGCGAGCTTGAGCTCTGGACTTTGCTACTTCAGCTATGAGGTGAGCACTCGTGATTGTCGGCTGCATGCAGACACCCTGGGGCTGATTCGCTTCCCTGATGGATGCATCCCAGACAAGCAGTGTTCTCATGTGCCCTGGTCCGGGGCTGAGACTGTGTCTGCGCTGAGTGTGTGCGGGCTGGGCGCCTACACGCTGTGTCTTGCTGAGGGTGGCCCTGCCTTGGCCGTGTCCTACTTTGCCTGTGTTCACGGGGCGCGTGTGTACCAGCGCACGTGTGCGGTGGTGTATCACCGGCTGCTGGAGCTGGGACATCTTTCTTGGCCCCCTTCTGCTGCCTGCTGTGTGTCAGAGCCTTCCACGGCTGAGCTGTCAGCCCTGTTGGGGGTGTGGTCCCGTTCGGACGTCCATCTGGGTCTCTCCATGCATGATCCCTTCGAGGCCTACTACCTGATCGCCCACCACATGTCCATGCTGGGGTACTGCTGGGGCTTGATCCATTGGCCCCACCTGGTTCACCGGGCAGGGCTCCTGGCCCCTGGGCCTGCAGTGGCCCCCAGTGGCTGCCTGTGAGTCCTGGTGTTCCTCCCGGGCCCCCGGTGTCCTGCCCCCATGTGGGCTCCCACCCCAGTCTGGGGGGGCCGGTCCCCACTGGCTGCTCCCTTCCTGAAGTCTCTGTCATGCTGTGGTGAAGCCTGCATCATGGGGTGCTGCTTCCCCTGCCTGTGGCCCCGGGCCCCCTCTGGGCCCCACCCCCTGGTCTGCCTGCACACCCGTGGTTTCCCTCCGTGGTTTCCCTCCCTGGTGCCTGGGTGCAGCGCTCTGCATGGCCTCACTGACCCGCCTGTGTCCAGCTACCTATCCCCACCTGCCAGCGCTGCCACCTGTTGCCGTTCCCCCCCCCTCTTGGGTGCTTGTGTGACCTGGGGGTTCCGGCACCCCCGGACTGGCCCTCGGTGGTTCCTCTGGGGGTGTGTGTGCGTCCTTGGACCTGCAGCGCTCCACCAGCTGTCCTGGCTGCCCTCCATAGGCCCCTCAGTGAGTGTGGGGTCTCCGTGTGCCTCCTGGACTGTTCCCACCCGGCTCGCTGTGCATTGCAGGCCCCCGCTGTGCCTTGGTCCCGAGGTCCTGGGCCCCCCCCCTTTCCAAGACTGCCTGTGTTGCTGTGGGGGCGCTCGTGTGGACTGTGCTGCTGTGGGGGTTGTGGTTGCTGTTGCCTGTGTCCTGCCCTGCCCCTTTGCGGTTTCCACCCCCCTCTTCCGTGTCCCGCCCCCCCCTTTGCTCCCATTGTGCCTTGCGTGTTGTCTGGGCACCTGTGTCCCCCTTCCCTTCCTTCCCCTTGTGTGTGTGTGTGTGTGTGTGTGTGTGTGTGTGTGCCCAGGCGTGTGCTTGTGCTGTGTGTTCCGCTGTGGCTCTGCTGCCTGTGTGCCTGCTGTTTGTGGTACCTGTGTGACTCTTCTCCCTCTCCCCCCTCCCTTCCCGTTCACCTTGTGTGGGTTTTCTCTTTTGTCCCTTTTGGCTTCGTTTGCCCTCAGGCGGCCATGTCTGTGTCCCACCCCTGCCCGGTGGGTTCTGGGTGTTTTGACCATGGCTGGGAATCGGCATCACATCTGTTGTGCTACCCCGGCCGTGATCTGGCGGCCTGATTCCTGGCTGTGGTCCCGGTCCCATCACGTCTGTTCGGGGCTTTTATTCGCCCCGGGGGGTGGTTGTTTTGTTCACCCCCATTGGGAATCCACTGTAGTGAGCCGGCCGCCTGTAACGTCTGAAAACACCCCAAGTCTCCTCTCTTCTCATCTCTCTGTCCTCCATCTTGTCCCATGCAGTATGTACAGTATGGAAACATGTCTTCTGAGCTCTTAGTAAAGTTCTGTTTTGAAGAAATTTCTGCTGTGTGTTATTCAACAGAAAGCTAACCCTACAATAGGTTATGGATCCAGGACATCTTCAAGGTAATTTTGAAGACTAGAAGCAGCCCAGAAGGAGTACAGACTGTGAAAGAAAACTCCCAGACAGAGAGGCCTACTGACTGTGAGTAAGAAGGCCTAAATCCCAGAAGGGGAAAGGGAGGGAAGCAAGTATGGCAAGCAGCTCAGAGCTCAGACTTTCAGTAGGAAAGCTGAACAATGTAAACTACCAATTGTGGAAGTTTAAAGTGGAAATGCTGCTGTCTAAAGATGATCTATGGGAGGTGATTACCATGAACAGACCAGCAGAAAATCATGAGGAATGGGATAAAAAGGCCAGGTTAGCAAAGGCTACAATAAGTTTATTGGTAGAAGATGACCAGCTAATCCATACAAGAAGTGAGACCACAGCAAGAGGCATGTGGATTGCATTGCAAAACTTGCATGAGAGAACTAGCTTGAGTAGCAAACTGTTTCTACTGAGGAAACTATACAAAATGAGGCTTGGCAAAGAAAGTGAAATGCAGGAGCATACAAATGGCATGTTGGAAGTAGTGGCACAGCTGTGCAGCATTGGAGAAGATATAAAGGATAGCCATGTGGTAGCCCTACTCCCTTGCAGTCAGCCTGAATCTTAAAGTGCCCTCATTAATGCCCTGGAGACAAGACTAGAGGCTGAACTGAAGCTGGAATTTGTTAAAGGTAGACTTGCGGATGAATTCCAGCGCAGAAAGGAGAACCCACAGAATGATCTAAAGCAGGGTAATGAGACTGCACTGAAAACCTCAGACAAAGCTCCAGTCCTAAGAGGGAAACTAGAGTATGCTTCAGATGCAAAAAGGAGGGACATTTAAAGAAAGACTGCTATATATGGAAAGCAGACCAGCAGAAACTCTCTCCACGAACACCTAAGCAGAAGGCTAAAGTTACAAACAGCAACACAGTTGCTCAACAATGGAGTTGGTGCTTCAGAGCAATGCTAGACAACTCATCCCAAAATTGGTGTGTAGACTCCGGGGCAATGAACCACATGACTCGCGATAAAGGATTCTTCATGGGGCTGGATCTGAGCAGTAAAGAAAGGATCTACCTTGCAGATGGGAGAAGCATCAACATGGAAGTAATTGGACAAGGATTCCTGTACTGCAACCAGTCACAGAGAGGCACACTGACCATACCCATGAAAGATGTGATCTATGTGCCCAACTTAGAAGGGGGACTCCTGTCCGTGAGGCACCTGGCAGCAAGGAGGCTCACCATCCATTTCCAGGGAGACGAATGCACAATTCAAAGTGGGACAAAGGTACTGGAGTGGCCAGAGCCACTGCAGATGAGCACCCGTACCGTCTGAGCACAGCAAAAGAACAGGCAAAGCTCACTGTGCACAAGCCACATGATGACTGCATCCACCTGTGGCATAGACGCATGGGACATAGACACCCAGACAGCATCAAGGAAATGCACAGACAACAGTTGACCAAAGACCTTAAGGTATCAGTGTGTCCCATGATCATGAAATGCGACTGTTGTATCAAAGCCAAAGCCACAAGGGCTACGCTTCCTAAGAAGAGTCAGAATAGAGCCACAAAACCACTTGATCTTGTACACAGCGATGTCTGTGGCCCAATGAAGGTTCCCACGCCAGGAGGCAACTGGTATATGGTAACTTTCATTAACTACTATTCAAGGTACACGATCACGTACATCATGAAGAGTAAAGATGAAGTATTCGACAAACTTCAGGACTATGTGACCATGATGAGCAATAAGTTCCAGCGCAGACCAAAGACACTGCGGACTGACAATGGAGGTGAGTTCACAGGAAAGGAAGTAGAGGACTTCCTGAGACTCCATGGAATTGAGCACCAAAAGACAGTGCCATATACACCCGAGCAGAACGGAACAGCTGAAAGGAAAAACAGAACGCTAACCGAAATGGTTAGATGCATGTTAACAGACTCTGGACTACCAGAAAGATACTGGGGCGAAGCAGCAGTTGCTGCTACCTACCTACAAAATCGGCTGTATTCTAGAACAGTGAGGAAAACTCCATATGAACTGTGGCATGGTCAAAAACCTAGTGTGGGCCACATCAGAGTATTTGGAAGTAAGACTTACGTATATATCCCAGAGGAGAAACGTACCAAGCTGCAAAACAGAGCAGTGGAAGGCATCCTCGTAGGATACAGTGAGCATTCCAAAGGCTACAGGATCCTGGATCCACGCACAGACAGAATAACCATTAGTAACAGTGTGACCTTTGTGGAAAACTCAAGCGACAGTGTGATGACTCTCCAAGGTCCAGGCGAAGGAGAACAATCAACCACGGACGAAACCACTGAAAGGGAGCAATCCTCTGAACAAATAGTCGAAATCGGCACAAAGGTAACAGAAGTGCAGGAACAGACACAGCCGGCTGCTGATGCTGAGCCAAGGCAGTCGACGAGGTCTAACAAAGGCATTCCCCCCACTCGTCTGTCCTACAAAGTCAGCACCAGTAAATTGTCAGAGCCAGCATCCTGGGAGGACATCTCGCAGATGTCAGAAGGGGAAGCAGAAAAATGGGTAAGAGCGGCTGAAGAAGAAGTAAAGTCCATGCAGGACAACGCGACGTGGACACTTACTCCACTGCCCGCAGGGAGAAAGACTATAGGTTGTAAATGGACATTTAAAATAAAGTACAATGCGCAGGGAAATATTGAACGGTACAAGGCCCGACTTGTCGCGAAAGGATACTCCCAGAAGTACGGAGAAGACTACGATGAAACATTTGCACCTGTAGTTAAGCACACTACAATCAGAACATTGTTAAGTATAGCTGCCGGAAGAGGAATGCAAGTCAAGCATATGGACGTGAAAACAGCGTTCCTAAATGGTGAGTTGAAGGAAGATATTTACATGGACCAACCACCGGGGTTTGCAGACGTTGAAAGGCCGGATCTTGTATGCAAACTGCACAAAAGCATATATGGGCTTAAGCAGGCCGCCAGAGCGTGGAACACTAAAATAAACAAGGTGCTCATGAGGGAAAATTTTACCAGGAGCAAAGCAGATCCCTGCTTATACACAAAGAGACTAAGGGGCAGGTGGATCTTTGTATTAATTTATGTCGATGACCTTATCGTATGCTTTGAGCAAGAAGGGGACGAGTGCGAAACAATGAGAGCTCTAAATCAGGACTTTGAAACTAAGGACCTGGGTAACATAACGCACTACCTTGGAATACAAATTGAAAGAGAAGATGACGGAAGCTATCTTCTCAACCAAAGACAGGCAATAGAAGAGATGATAGAAAGTTTCGGCATGGGGGGTGCGAAGGCAGCAAATACCCCTATGGAAACCAGCTACCCAAAGGAGATCAAAGAACCGAGCTTATTGCTGCCAGACAATAAGCAATACAGAAAGGCGATAGGAAAGCTCTTGTACATTGCCACAATCACAAGGCCTGACATTGCGGTGGCAATAGGTATACTGTGTAGACAAGTCTCAGCCCCAACCCAAAGGGATTGGAACGCAGTGAAGAGGGTCTTACGGTACCTGAAAGGGACTGTGCACCTCAAGCTACGGCTCCCAGCAACTTCCGTGTCAGACCTGATAGGGTACGTGGACGCAGATTGGGCTGGAGACCATTCGGACCGAAAATCTACCAGTGGGTACCTATTTTTGCTTGGTGGAGGACCCATCAGCTGGTGCAGTAGGAAACAAGCCTCTGTGACACTTTCCTCGACGGAGGCAGAGTACGTGGCAGCGGCACACGCCAGCCAAGAAGTTATCTGGTTGCGACAGCTTCTGAATGATCTGGGGCAAAAATTGGACAGACCCACGCCGATCCTGGAAGACAACCAAGGATGTATAGCGCTGGCGCAAACAGAAAGAATCAACCCCAGAACCAAGCACATTGATGTAAAATACCATTTCCTGAAAGACTCGCAGGAACAAGGACTCATAGATCTGCAATACTGTCCTACACAGGATACGACAGCGGGTGTGTTCACGAAGTCACTAGCAGGGGAACACCATCGCAAGCTATTAAGAAGAATGAACCTAGTGGGTTTGACTAGTGACTGTTGAGAAGGGGTGTTGGATTGTGCAACAGTCACAAGTAAAAGCCCATTGCAAGCCCTGCACACTTAATATGGGGCTGGTCCAGTAGGGGGAGGATCCAGCAGCTATGCTGAAACAGGTTTTTTTTTCTCCTTGTCGCCTCTCTTCTTCTCTCTCTGTCCTCCATCTTGTCCCATGCAGTCTGTACAGTATGGAAGCATGTCTTCTGAGCTCTTAGTAAAGTTCTGTTTTGAAGAATCTTCTGCTGTGTGTTATTGAACACGAAGCTAACTCTACATTACGTCCTGCCATGACTTCTCCTACTTCCCAATAGCATTCGACTTCCCATCTCCTGACTTGGTTTTGGCTACTCGGTTTCTGACTCTTGTGTATTGATTCAGCTTTGGACTTCCTCGCTCGACCTGGTATTGATCTGACCATGATTTTGGCTTGATTTTGGCTGACCTTGTTTTCTGACTTCCCGGATCTGACCCTGCTTCAGCAACTGATGGACTATGGCCTGACCTAGATACCTAGTACATCCCATCCTAATCTTGCATGTAATCTTTCTCCTGTGCGTACTCCATATGCGGATTTCATGCAGGGCCCTGCATTTGCTAAAGTTGGCACTGGCAAGCAATTGTAGGTTTAGGTCATAATGAACAGTACATCCAGGGATAGTTACACTTGCATTTTAGTTAGAGTTGCTTCATATTTTGTGAAATAAGAACTTGGCAACATCTCAAATGGCAAAAATTTCCTTAAACAAATTCAGACATGAGGCTCCTATTTCCTCTAAGCCCATTTCATTAAATCTAATCTTCACTGAACATAAGGCTATGCGATCTCCCTAAATTATTTTTGTTATCCCTTCTGGAATAGTTATTAATATCTCTCTGGCTCAGGTATAGACAAGTATTCAGGAACAATGTGACTCTGCAGCAAATAAAACCTCTTCCCAATTGAATTCTTTTTATTGCTTCTCTTCTGTTCCAATAGGAAACTCCTGGAAAATCAATCCTCTTTGGCTGGAGTGTGTATTTTAAAGTCATACACACTGAGGACAGTTTCTCAGGTGAGTATTAGTCATGCTGGCATTCTATTTTATTCACAGGACCAGATCCAAGCAAGTGAAGACTGTGTGACCACATAAATTCCCATGTGTTGTTGGCCCCCACAATACATGGGGTCCATTAATAAACTTGAAATGACAACATGAGCATTAGAAGCCCTGGTATAAAATAAAGGCTCATGGAGCGTCAAACGTTGGGAGCCTCAATTTATGAAAGGTCATGGCAATTCAAGAGGGCCCCCCTAATACATGGGGCCCATAAGTACACTAGAAATAACGTTGCAATGCAGGAAGCCATGGCCCCTGAAGGGGATGTTGTATTTAACTGAATAAAAAAAATCACAGTAACATTTTCCTTTTTAGTCAGTGAGTGTTAATAAATGTGACAGGGGCCCAGTTTGCCCCCTATGAGCTGCCTGGGCCAGTGCCTCACCCCCACATATCTGTTTCTGGGCCCCCAGATG
Organism: Sphenodon punctatus; assembly: GCA_003113815.1. Classification (NCBI taxonomy): domain Eukaryota; kingdom Metazoa; phylum Chordata; class Lepidosauria; order Sphenodontia; family Sphenodontidae; genus Sphenodon; species Sphenodon punctatus. The sequence continues at coordinate 9,267 of QEPC01011006.1, read as the reverse complement.
TGGGTCCAGTACAGACCCCGGTGGGGTAGGCGTCTGGCCTGGAAACACGGACCTGAAAGGAACCAGGTCCACAGTCTAGCCCCAAGGGCTGCCCAGGTATGTCGCAGCAGGCCAAACCGGGCAGGCGCTTCTATTTCTGCACCAACCCAGTCCCACATGGAAGGTTGCCATGGCTTTCAGCCATGGCTGCCTGTTATTGGCTGCCCATCGGGGCACCATCCACAGCACAGTGGCGGGGTCAGCTGTCCGCACTTCACTTCACTCCCCCGCTGATTCAGGCCAGGGAAACGTTTATTCCAGCCCCCTTAGCTGTCCCAGTCCGGGGGTGCCCACCCCCTCTCCAGGACATGCTGCCAGCATGCCGGCTGCGTGTTTGTTTTTACCCAGCGTGTGTCCATCAAACGTTCTTATAAGAGGGCCCACACCACACACAACCCCATTTCATATGGGAACCCAGCTTCCTTGGATCCAGACTGTGCGCGCATCAAAACAGTACTGTGAATGCCCCCAAAATAATGTTCAAGATACAAAATGAAGGAAATTGATTGAACAGGGCTTAAGATAGTGCATTCAGAGGTTAAGGAGTTTCAGTCTTTGTAGAAAAATTATGAGTAATTATGCTACAGTTTAGGTTCCATGCTAAGCAAAAGCTATATTGTTTAGTGCTGGCACAGAATTTATTTCTTGTCTCACTTCTGAATTGGAATCTTTCTCTAGGAGTTACACGATAGAGGTTCCAAAAGGCCTGTGACAAAGAAGGTATTTCATTCTTTACATATTAATTCTGCCTTTCAAAAGATCTGCTGATGTTTGGTGCTTCATGCCTGTTTCACAGACATCAAAGGGATGATGAGAAAGGGCCTCTGCGACTAGGGAAGACTCCTGACTAAATTAGCGAAAGCTTTTCTTTGAAAAAAAAGAAACTAAGGAAAGAAGTTAAATTGCACTTATTTTGTGTTTGGTGGTGAGAATAGTGTAACATTCAAGACCATTACCTTCTTCAGAGACCCCATATGGAATTAAAACATGTTTAACGTCTTAAATTCTTGCTTTTCTGGCAGACATGCTTCTTTATCCTCTACTTCAGACGCTTTCAGAGGATCACACTGTCACCTGGAAACCTGAAGTAAAAGACTTTACGTAGCTAGGAGTATGTTAGCAATAGTGAGTGACAGGATTTTAAATGAATTATGAAGCTTCCTTTTTAAAAAAAATAAAAATAAATAAAAAGCCATTTACTAATGTGCTGTATGCTCTATTGTCATAATAAGCCTTTCACAGCAGGGAAGCCAGCCATCTGGAAAGCTAATGTCTCCAATCTTCCACTCTGTTAGTCCATAGTTGCACTGAGCGTCAGTGTCTCTGCTCTAAAGAAACTAACTAGGATTCAGATTGTTTTTTGTGTCTGTGTGGATGGACTCCCACCCAACAAGCGGGGTAGGGGTGATGCTATCAGATGTGCAGCCATGTGGAAGGCATTTGTTTCTTTTCAGATGACTCTGTACATGTTTCTTTAAAACTGATAAGAATACCTGATAAAAATGATCTGTGAAGCCATCAGGACCAGGTGCTTTCCCTTTAGCTAGGTTTTTAATGGACTCCATTATTTCTTCCTCTGAGAATAGCTTACCCAATTCTAGAGCGCCTGCAACAGAGGCTTCTGGGAGGTGCATCCCTTTGCGGTATTTGCAAATGTCCTGCTTGACATCCTTCTTTATTGAGGGGTTATTAAAAGAGGATGTATATAGCTTTATGTAGAACAGTTCTAATTCTTTCAAAATATCTTCACATTTAGAAGTTATTTCCCCATTGGACTTTTTGAATACAGAAATTCCTGTTCTAGTTGCTTTAGGTTTAATTAAACGTCCCAGTATTCTGCCAGCCTTGTTACTAAATTCATATAATCTTTGTTTATTATGACAGGGTTAGCATTTTTTTAGTATTAAATCCATGCAAACCAAGGTTCTGGCCCGGGCCAACATCTGGCAGCTGATTTTAGCCCTAACAGCAGCACCGCCTGCTCAAGGCCAGCTCTGCTTGCGGTGCCTGGAGAACCGCAAGTGGTGCAGGACACCCAAAGCCGTAGCACTGGCCAGAGGAAGAGAAGCAGTCTATCTACTTGCAGACAGGCCACTACAGCTCTGTTTCTGTCTGGGGATTGCCCCAGTAACAACCATAGAGCAGCAGGCGGCAGTCTAGAGTGGCTGGCAATCCGCCCACACCTCTCTGGTGTGAGGGTGGGGCGTTGCACAGGCAGACTGTAGGCTGCAGCAGTAGCTACTTCTGTGTAAACCCGCCACAACTATAGTAGACCTGGGGTTGGCCCCGGGTCTGTCTAAAAACACTCCACACACAGAATTTAACATTCCCTACTGTTTCAGATTCCATGTGCTTGAGTTATGAATCTGTATTCCCACCATTCTTGCATTGTCCTGTCATCCTTTTTTCCTAACTGCATATTAAAAAGTGATAACTAGACATTCTACCCCACCAGCATCTAACAAGTGTAACCAACAACTTATAACAAAATATTCAAATGTAACGGAGTGCTTATAATAAACGGTCACCCATTCAACCTCCCCTTGTGCTCATTGTGGGGGACCAGGGATGAGTAAACACTACTGAAGGTGCTAGACTTTGGGTAAAAACAGACATGACTTTGGCCCGCTGTGGCCCAGGCCCCACCAGCACATGTAACATGCACCACCAGATGTTGGCCCAGGATTGCCCGGGGGAATGTTGGTCACTAGCCCGGGCTATGACCTCCAGACAATCTCCAAGGTCACAACCCAGGCTAAGGCACAGCAAGCCACAGCAGGCTAGTACATCTGTTCCGATGCAGCATACCGCCCTGGGCCAAGGGCTTCCATGGCTGTGCTTCATTAGCCACCATGGCTGTCCGTTATGATGGGGGGCAGGTTTCAGAGCAGGGCGTGGGCGGAGATAGCTGCCTGCACATTAGCTGTGCTCCCCACCCTACATGGGCCATGTGAGTGGTGGGACAACTCCCTGGTGTAGTAAATATTAGGTTTGGGCAAACTTGTCAGCTAGGTACTTCTGGATATACACCTCTTTTCCCAGGAATTAA
>QEPC01011004.1:2572-12634 GCA_003113815.1 Sphenodon punctatus | reverse complement strand
AACTCCCGTCTGAAAGTGAAAAAGGAGTCTAGAAAGCACAAGCAAAAGTGGAGAGAAGATTGCTTTAGGGTGCGCAAAGATTCAGTTCCATGATGGATGGGGACGGGGGGGGGATGTTGGAGCTCGAATAGAAATCCACACAAACATTCTATTTTTTATCCCTGATGTGTCACTAAGGTCACAACCACCCAGAGAATATTGTGCCACACAACCACCCAGAGAATGTTCTCCCTCTGTGCTTAACGTAAGGTGATGTAAAGGTTTGGGGATCTCTCGGACAGAGCGAGAGATGCTGCTGCTGACTCTTGTGATCTGCCTCCCACCAGCAGGATAACAATGGGTGTTGTTCAGCTTTGACCTGTGACAAAAATAACAGCCCAGCTTCTTAATTGTATTGTGGTTCTGTTTTAGCAGCAATTTCCTTATTCCAGGAAAACACATCCAAGAGAATTAGTGGGAATTTAACTTTAAATCCTGACCCTGCAGGCCTCCTCCAGAGAGGGGGAGGGGCAGGGGAGGAATAGGTAGGGCATTTTTACACAGGGTGATCTCAGACGTTACGCGGTCCCGATTCACCCAGTGAATTCCAAGCGGTGGCGAGCCACCCAACCAATCCCCGTGGTCCAGGGAGGCTCCGAACAGACGTGTCGGGGACGGGACCACGGCAGGGAATTGGACCGACAGACCACGGCCTGGGGCAGCTCAACAGACGTGATGTCGATTCCCGGCCGTGGTCAAAACACCCAGAAGGCACCGGGGAGGGAGGCAGACATGGCCGGCTAAGTGCAAAGGAAGCCAAACGGGCCTAAAGGAAATGCCCACACAAGGGAAACAGGAAGGGAGGGGGAGGAGGGAGTAGAGACGCTGAGGCGGCACACACAGCAAGCACAGAGAGAATGAGGTCACTCCATGTTCCGTGTGGCCTCCCCCTGTGCCTGTGCTCTGTCCATGCGGGGTCCCCCCATTCCAGGACTGGCTGTGTAGCTGTGGGGGTGCCCGTGCAGGCTGTGCTGTTGTGGGGGTTCTGGATGCCATTCCCCGTGTCCGGCCCTGCCCCTGGGTCGGTTCCCCCCCACTCCCTGTTCCCAGCCTCCCTCCCTCCCCCCTGTGCCCATTGTGCCATGTGTGTTGTCTCTCCCGCTGTGTCCCCCCTTCCCTTCCTTTCCCATATGGGTGTGTATGCACCTGGGCGTGTGTTTGTGCTGTGTGTTCCACCTGCACATCGGAACGAGACCACACACCAGCCAGCGCCGCCAGCTCTGCCCCGGTGGGCTCCAACAAGCCATAGTCAGCAGCTGGGGGCCACGGAAGGTGACCGAGCTCCAACACCAGTGATAGATCGCCCCACGGGACCGCTGGTACCCACGGGCCTTGTGAACACAGCCAAAGAAGGACACGGCCAGGGCGGGGCCCCCTCTGTTAGACAGGCCATGTAGGCGGCCAGGCTGCACACAGAGAGGGCAGATATGGTCTCCGCAGCCCTCTTGTAGGGACCACAGGTGTGTGCAATTGGGCGTCTACTGCCGCCTCACCCCTGTCCCCCTGTGGGATCCAGCCCAGCTGCCCGGGGGGGGGGGTAGAGGTGACCCGAGACCCACTGGCCTGTAGGCAGGTCGTGAAGAGGGGGTGTGGCGACACATGTGCCAGCCTATAACGGGTGCGACTCCAACCCACCCGGGCCAGCATTCACCATGGAGCTGGGCTGGTTGGGTGCCTGCAGGATGCACCTACAATTGGTATTGCTCACACACGAACCGCTTGCGCATCCAGACCACAGAAGTGCACCTAGGCACCCAGCTGTGGGTGAGCATGGCCTTGAGCGCTGCTAGAGCCTGGCCATCCCACCACGGTCGCTGGCACTCCCTGGCCCAGCTCATGGCCCAGCGGGTGTCCAGAACGGCCAGGCAGGCCCTCATCTGCCGCCGCCCGGCTTCCGTGGCAGAGGGAGACCATAGGCCACACTGTCCAGCTCGCTATGCCCATTGCCCGGTGGCTATGAGTCACGGAGAGGGCACAGGGGTGGTGGGCCAGAGCGCTGGCTCAGTGGGATGAGGCTGCCTGGAGAGCGCACTTTCGGATGGACAGGCGCACTGTACTGCGATTCGCGGAGCTGTTAACTCCCTGACTGGAGTGGCAGCACACCCCCATGTGGACCCCCATTCCCATGATCCAGTGGGTGGCCATTGGGGTCTGGGCACTAGCAACATCCGACTCCTGCCGGTCCATCTCGCAGTATTTCGGTGTCGGGGTGCGCACCATCGCCGTTATCCTGCAGAGACATCTGCAAGGCAGTGGAGGGCGTGTTCCTGGACCGAGTGATCCAGCTGGTGGATCAGGAGGCCGTGATGGCCAGCTTCACATCTGGAAGGTTCCCCAACTGCATGGGCACTGTGGACAGCACCCACATTGAGATCCTCCATCACTCAGATGGAGAGGCCGCAGAATATGTCAACAGACATGGGTACCACTCCCTGCAGCTGCAGGCGGTCATGGACCACTGGGGGCGGTACATAGACATTTTCATGGGCCACTCAGGGTGCAGCCACGATGCCCGGATCATGACCATCTCCCCCTTCTATGCCCAGATGTACCACGGGGACTTTGAGGACATGGGGATAACCCGGATCGAGGGGGTGCTGATGCCCCCCTGTATCCTGGGGGTCCCAGCCTACCCACTCACCCGGTGGCTGATGAAGTCATACCCGGTCGCCAGGAACCATGTGGAGGCACAGTACAATGCCCACCTGTGTGTAAGCAGGAGCATGGTTGAGAGGGCCTTCGGGGCCCTCAAGCAGTGCTGGAGGAGCCTCACGGACCATCTGCACTACACGGTGGAGACCTCGGCCCTGTTGATTGGAGGCTGTTGTGTGCTGCATAATGAATGCGAGACCGATGGGGCCGTCCTCAACTACCCCATGCCCCAGTGCCCTCCCGGCCCCAAGCCTCTCTATGGAACGCAGAGAACCCGCGGGAGTACTGGTACGCAATGCACTTCTGTTCAGCCCTGGCTAGGCAGATCAGCTGGGAGGCTGAGGTGTAAGGGCACAAACCCCGGTCTCCACCACCCTGGGGCCCCCACCAACACCCTGGGCATGCCCCTAGATGCCCACCTGCCCCCAGCCCCCGGCCCATGAATAGAACCACGGAGGTGACTGTGGTGCCCATACATTTATTGTGACCACCACCTACAGGTGCCCCACCACCACCACCACCCACCTTCTAGTGCCATGTCCCCTCCCCTCAGGCCACCCCCCCCTTCCCCACATCCCCCCCATCTCTAGGGCCTCCCCCTCGGCCGCCCTGTGGGTGCCGTGGAGCTCTGGGAGCTCCCCTCCCCCCTGCTCTCCGTGTCCCCAACAGTGTCCTGGGAGGCCTCAGTGTCCTGAAGGGCAGGCGGTGGTGGGAGGGCTTGTGGACCCAGGGCCGGAGGGGCCCCCCAGGGTGGCTGCTCCCTCCGGAGACCTACAGGGACTGGGAGGTAGATGCACGGGCCCAGCAGATATGCCCACGGCTTGGGTGGTGGCAGAGGCAGTGGGGGCCCGAGGGGACCAGCATTGGGACTGGGTTGGGCAGATTGAACGGCTGGGCGACTGCCATCATGTACGCGCCCATGGTCCCTGCATGCAGGAGCAGCGAGTTGCCGATGTTGTGGCAGTGATCCACCTTGGCTGAATTCTCCCTCACCATCCTGTTGATGGCCAGTTCCAACTGCCCAAATGCCTCCACCTGCCCGCTGGGCTCCCGACGCTTCCGTCTCCGTTCCAGTCACACCTCCGCCTGCAGTCGCCGGTCCTTTGCCTCCACTTGTTGCATGGCCCTTTCCGTGGCCACCTCCATACGATCAATGGCAGCGATCATCTGCTAGCCCTGCTCGATGGTTGAGCGGACTATGTCCTCCGCCTGCTCCTCCCTCCAGCGTGGTACCCGTGCCCAGTGTTCTGTCATCCATTGTGCCGGGGGCATGGGGTCGGCTTGCTGGGACCCGTTGGGTCACCTTATTGGGGTACACATTAGGGGTTGGTTAGGCACTCCAGCCACCCACCCCCTATCCCGCAGCATGGCTGGGGGGTCGTGCCCCCCCTCAGGTTGGTGGACGTTGCCCTCCACCGGTGTTCCCCTGTGCCCAGGCCCCCCTCCCCCACACCGCATGCCCCGGGTCCCCCGCCCGACCTACCCCGGTGCTCTCCCCCCTCACTTGCCGGTGTGCCTCACCTGGGATCTCTGGCTGCTCCCAGGGCTGATCTCCGCCATCCTTCTTGCCTGCCTGTGGCTGGTGCCGGGGTGTGCCATGCCCAGTGGGTATATGGGAGGGGTTGGGTGAGGTGGGCTGAACGTGTCCCCTGGCAGCCCCTGGGCCCCCTTCCCAAGGTCTGGGGTGCCTGGGGTTACTGGGGGAGGCCCCATGCCCGCTGTAACCCCTCCCCCCACCTTGGCCCATCCAACCTGGACCATCTCCCCTCCCACCTGCTATCTTAACCTTGATGTCAGTCTCAGAGCCCTCTGAGGCCAGTCCCTCTGTGTTACTCGGGTCCCCCTGTGTCCTAAGGGTAACCAGTCCCCCTGTGTCCTAAGGGTAACCAGTCCCCCTGTGTCCTAAGGGTAACCTAAGGGTAACCAGTGTGCCAGCCTCAGATTCTCCTGGTACGGACAGGGGCTGGGGTCTCTTGGGGCTGGTGTGCGAGGGGGGCCTGCTGGTCCCTGAGGTACCAGGGCATTCTTCTTGGCCCCTGGAGCCAGTGTCTTCTAGGGGGGCGGCGAGGGGAGCAGGTACCTCGGCCCATTCCCTGCCCTGGACCATGGNCAGTTCCAGAGGGAGCAGGAGAAAGGCAATTGGTGTTGGGGAAGGCACGGGATGCGGATGAGACTGGGGGATGGGGAGCGGCCGGGTTTGCAGGGTTTGGGTCGCGCACTGGCCTCATATTGGCCGCAGTGGTCTGTGGAGTGCCTGGGTGTGGACGGTTTGGGTGAGGGGTGGGTGGGGGTGGGCCTACAGGGAATGGGCAAGGGGGGATGAGGGTGGGGAGGGGGAATGGGCATGGGTGAGAATAAGGCGTAGGTCCGCTGGAGAAAGGCCACTGGAGGCGGAAGAGGGAGAAGGAGGGGGGCCATGAGAAGGAGGGAGGAGATAGAGGGCGAGGAGGTGAGGGAGGTATGGGGAGGCATCATAGGTTGCTGCCCTAGGGAGGTTTTCCCGGAAGGGGCCCTCCCAGGATGCCCCCCAGTGATTTTTGAGGATGGGGGTTGCTCCCCCCGAGCCTTGACAAAACTGCTCTGGCAAGCGGGGTTGTGCTCCCCGGAGCCAGCCAGACTGGGGGGAGATCCGTCTGGAGCGCAGATCATTTTATGAAAGTGATCTCATGTCAATTTGCTGTGTGCCAAATCCCACTCACATTGAAGTCGATCAATGTTGGACGTGGATTGACACCTCCAGCCTTTTGACGGGGCCTTGGACCCAACAGATAATTGCTGGCAGCTCTCATGGATGTTCCAGTAGCGATCGATGCTGGTTCATCCCAGAGGAGCAGGCCGCCTCGCTCAACACCTACGGTTGCTGCATCTCTAAGCTGAGACCAGCTGGAGCGAGTCTGTTGCCTCTGTCCAAACGGGTTGACTTATCCTCCCTGGAGAAGGGAGTGAAGCAGGAAGCCAAGGCCAGGCTCCTAGAACACGAGTCCAGCCTAGTTGGGCACCTGGCTCCCTATGGGGGCCCAGTGCTCTAGTAGGGCGGGCCCAAACTGAAATCAGGTTGAGTTGCTCTCCCAAGATACCTATCCGGAGAAATCCATGCTGGCTTCTANGCCAGCATTCACCATGGAGCTGGGCTGGTTGGGTGCCTGCAGGATGCACCTACAATTGGTATTGCTCACACACGAACCGCTTGCGCATCCAGACCACAGAAGTGCACCTAGGCACCCAGCTGTGGGTGAGCATGGCCTTGAGCGCTGCTAGAGCCTGGCCATCCCACCACGGTCGCTGGCACTCCCTGGCCCAGCTCATGGCCCAGCGGGTGTCCAGAACGGCCAGGCAGGCCCTCATCTGCCGCCGCCCGGCTTCCGTGGCAGAGGGAGACCATAGGCCACACTGTCCAGCTCGCTATGCCCATTGCCCGGTGGCTATGAGTCACGGAGAGGGCACAGGGGTGGTGGGCCAGAGCGCTGGCTCAGTGGGATGAGGCTGCCTGGAGAGCGCACTTTCGGATGGACAGGCGCACTGTACTGCGATTCGCGGAGCTGTTAACTCCCTGACTGGAGTGGCAGCACACCCCCATGTGGACCCCCATTCCCATGATCCAGTGGGTGGCCATTGGGGTCTGGGCACTAGCAACATCCGACTCCTGCCGGTCCATCTCGCAGTATTTCGGTGTCGGGGTGCGCACCATCGCCGTTATCCTGCAGAGACATCTGCAAGGCAGTGGAGGGCGTGTTCCTGGACCGAGTGATCCAGCTGGTGGATCAGGAGGCCGTGATGGCCAGCTTCACATCTGGAAGGTTCCCCAACTGCATGGGCACTGTGGACAGCACCCACATTGAGATCCTCCATCACTCAGATGGAGAGGCCGCAGAATATGTCAACAGACATGGGTACCACTCCCTGCAGCTGCAGGCGGTCATGGACCACTGGGGGCGGTACATAGACATTTTCATGGGCCACTCAGGGTGCAGCCACGATGCCCGGATCATGACCATCTCCCCCTTCTATGCCCAGATGTACCACGGGGACTTTGAGGACATGGGGATAACCCGGATCGAGGGGGTGCTGATGCCCCCCTGTATCCTGGGGGTCCCAGCCTACCCACTCACCCGGTGGCTGATGAAGTCATACCCGGTCGCCAGGAACCATGTGGAGGCACAGTACAATGCCCACCTGTGTGTAAGCAGGAGCATGGTTGAGAGGGCCTTCGGGGCCCTCAAGCAGTGCTGGAGGAGCCTCACGGACCATCTGCACTACACGGTGGAGACCTCGGCCCTGTTGATTGGAGGCTGTTGTGTGCTGCATAATGAATGCGAGACCGATGGGGCCGTCCTCAACTACCCCATGCCCCAGTGCCCTCCCGGCCCCAAGCCTCTCTATGGAACGCAGAGAACCCGCGGGAGTACTGGTACGCAATGCACTTCTGTTCAGCCCTGGCTAGGCAGATCAGCTGGGAGGCTGAGGTGTAAGGGCACAAACCCCGGTCTCCACCACCCTGGGGCCCCCACCAACACCCTGGGCATGCCCCTAGATGCCCACCTGCCCCCAGCCCCCGGCCCATGAATAGAACCACGGAGGTGACTGTGGTGCCCATACATTTATTGTGACCACCACCTACAGGTGCCCCACCACCACCACCACCCACCTTCTAGTTCAGCCCTGGCTAGGCAGATCAACTGGGAGGCTGAGGTGTAAGGGCACAAACCCCGGTCTCCACCACCCTGGGGCCCCCACCAACACCCTGGGCATGCCCCTAGATGCCCACCTGCCCCCAGCCCCCGGCCCATGAATAGAACCACGGAGGTGACTGTGGTGCCCATACATTTATTGTGACCACCACCTACAGGTGCCCCACCACCACCACCACCCACCTTCTAGTGCCATGTCCCCTCCCCTCAGGCCACCCCCCCCTTCCCCACATCCCCCCCATCTCTAGGGCCTCCCCCTCGGCCGCCCTGTGGGTGCCGTGGAGCTCTGGGAGCTCCCCTCCCCCCTGCTCTCCGTGTCCCCAACAGTGTCCTGGGAGGCCTCAGTGTCCTGAAGGGCAGGCGGTGGTGGGAGGGCTTGTGGACCCAGGGCCGGAGGGGCCCCCCAGGGTGGCTGCTCCCTCCGGAGACCTACAGGGACTGGGAGGTAGATGCACGGGCCCAGCAGATATGCCCACGGCTTGGGTGGTGGCAGAGGCAGTGGGGGCCCGAGGGGACCAGCATTGGGACTGGGTTGGGCAGATTGAACGGCTGGGCGACTGCCATCATGTACGCGCCCATGGTCCCTGCATGCAGGAGCAGCGAGTTGCCGATGTTGTGGCAGTGATCCACCTTGGCTGAATTCTCCCTCACCATCCTGTTGATGGCCAGTTCCAACTGCCCAAATGCCTCCACCTGCCCGCTGGGCTCCCGACGCTTCCGTCTCCGTTCCAGTCACACCTCCGCCTGCAGTCGCCGGTCCTTTGCCTCCACTTGTTGCATGGCCCTTTCCGTGGCCACCTCCATACGATCAATGGCAGCGATCATCTGCTAGCCCTGCTCGATGGTTGAGCGGACTATGTCCTCCGCCTGCTCCTCCCTCCAGCGTGGTACCCGTGCCCAGTGTTCTGTCATCCATTGTGCCGGGGGCATGGGGTCGGCTTGCTGGGACCCGTTGGGTCACCTTATTGGGGTACACATTAGGGGTTGGTTAGGCACTCCAGCCACCCACCCCCTATCCCGCAGCATGGCTGGGGGGTCGTGCCCCCCCTCAGGTTGGTGGACGTTGCCCTCCACCGGTGTTCCCCTGTGCCCAGGCCCCCCTCCCCCACACCGCATGCCCCGGGTCCCCCGCCCGACCTACCCCGGTGCTCTCCCCCCTCACTTGCCGGTGTGCCTCACCTGGGATCTCTGGCTGCTCCCAGGGCTGATCTCCGCCATCCTTCTTGCCTGCCTGTGGCTGGTGCCGGGGTGTGCCATGCCCAGTGGGTATATGGGAGGGGTTGGGTGAGGTGGGCTGAACGTGTCCCCTGGCAGCCCCTGGGCCCCCTTCCCAAGGTCTGGGGTGCCTGGGGTTACTGGGGGAGGCCCCATGCCCGCTGTAACCCCTCCCCCCACCTTGGCCCATCCAACCTGGACCATCTCCCCTCCCACCTGCTATCTTAACCTTGATGTCAGTCTCAGAGCCCTCTGAGGCCAGTCCCTCTGTGTTACTCGGGTCCCCCTGTGTCCTAAGGGTAACCAGTCCCCCTGTGTCCTAAGGGTAACCAGTCCCCCTGTGTCCTAAGGGTAACCTAAGGGTAACCAGTGTGCCAGCCTCAGATTCTCCTGGTACGGACAGGGGCTGGGGTCTCTTGGGGCTGGTGTGCGAGGGGGGCCTGCTGGTCCCTGAGGTACCAGGGCATTCTTCTTGGCCCCTGGAGCCAGTGTCTTCTAGGGGGGCGGCGAGGGGAGCAGGTACCTCGGCCCATTCCCTGCCCTGGACCATGGCACTCCCCACAGGACAACAATGGAGTCCTTCATGTGAAGGATGCCATCCAGAGCATCATAGTAGGGGGTGGTTGTTGTCCCTGATGGCCTTGTACCCCCTCTTGAGCTTCTTGACCTTCGAGCGGCACTGGGCCATGGTCCTGTGGTGTCCCGCCAACTCCATGTCCCACATGATCTCCAAGTAGATGTGTTCATTCCTCTGGTTGACCACTAGCTCCAGCTGATGCTCCAGGGTCCCACAGATCCTGATGAAGTCCTGGGTTTCCCAGTGAACCATTGCCCTCCTCGGTGGTATGGCCGTCTCCCGCGTGGGCCCTCCTGGTCCTCCTCCTCCTTCTCCTCTGTCTGGCCAGTGCCCGCCGCCTCTGGGGGCTCGGGCTTCAGGGACCATTTCTGTGTCTGTGGGTCATAAGGGGCGGGGAGGTTATTAATTAATTATTATTATTATTATTATTATTATTATTATTATTATAAACATTTATATAGCACCAGTCATGTGGCCTGGTGCTGAACAGAACATAAAAATAGACGCGGTCCCTGCCTGTGGCTTTCAATCTAAAAGACAAGGAGGGGGAGACATGGAGGGGGGACAGTGGGAGAGACAGGGGAGAAGACAAACAAACATTCAGGTGGATGCAAAGTCTCAGGTGCGTGTGCTTGGCTTGGTTACAATCATGTTGGTTGCAGCAGTCTGCAGAGGAGGGCAGACAGTAGGTATGTGGGGAACGTCTAGCAGGCATTGGGAAAGGCGGTGAGGAACAGGTAGGTGTTGAGGAGGGATCTGAAGGAGCGGAGGGAGGGGGCAAGGCGGATGTGGGTAGGGAGGGAGTTCCAGGCATGGGGAGCAGTGAGGGAGAAGGGTCGAAGGCGGTTAGGTGAGCAGGAGAAATGAGGGAGAGTGAGGGAGGGGACAGAG
>QEPC01011002.1:82145-94068 GCA_003113815.1 Sphenodon punctatus | reverse complement strand
CTCAGCTATATAGTGCCTATTTTCAAAAAAGGTAAAAATACAGATCCCACCTGCTATAGGCCAATTAGCCTGCTGTCTACAGTAGGCAAGTTATATGCAAAACTTCTTTTGGAGCGTCTTGAGCAGTGGGTGGCAGAGAAGACTATATTACCGTTCCAACAATTTGGCTTTCGGAAAGGGCACTCTACTTCCGATTGCTGCTTTATCTTACAGCATCTAGTTTGCAAATATTATATGATAAAAAAATCTACCTTACATCTTGCCTTTGTGGACTTAACAAAGGCGTTTGATACGGTCCCTAGGGAAAGGCTGTGGCACAAGCTAAGGATTCTTGGTATAGATGATTCCTTGTTGAATGCCATAATCCAGCTTTATTCTAATAATGAAGCCTACATTAAATTTCAGCGGGGAAGGCCCCAGAACAGTGGTATCCCTATTGAGAGAGGGTTAGGCAGGGGTGTGTCCTGGCTCCCCTACTCTTTAGCTTGTTTCTCTCCGATTTGCCACAATGTGTCTCGAACTATGATACCCACCCCCCAAAAATCAAACAACTCCACGTATCTTTCATCCAGTTTGCGGATTATATTGTTTGGTTGTCACAGACAGTAGTGGGTTTGAGGAGGGCAATTGTCCAATTCCATCAGTATTCCCAGTATTGCCAGGCCAGTGGATTAATGATAAATGCAAGCAAATCAAAAATAATGACCTTGGGAAAGAAAAAGACTCCAGGTATATGGAAAATGGCAGTGGGTGACTTCGAGGTGGTCAAATCATTTGAGTACCTCGGGGTCATCTTCTCTAATCGAGGGACCTGGGGTTTGCACGTGCGGAGGCGAACTATCAAGGCCAAGGTGACTTCCCGGACCCTGTACAGGGCTGCTGCTATTTCCAAGGGGGTTCCTATTTCAACCTTCTTAGCGGCATATTTAGCTAAGGTCCCTTCCATGGCAACATTTGGGCTAGAAGTTGTCACGAACCCAGATTATGCTACACTTGAAAGTGTGCAAAATGGTTTCCTGAGGAATCTCCTAGGAGTTGGCCCAAGTGTCCCTGGGGAGATTCTACGGGCAGAAACAGGGGCTATTTCTATCCAAGCCTATTCTAGGAAGATATTTCCGGGATATTGGCTAAGGGTAATGGGCCAGCAAGATTAATCATTGTCACTTAAATGTCTCCGGGAAGAATTAAATTATACAGGGGTGTGCTCCTATCCGTGGGTGGACTTCCTGGGTCGGACAATTGGACTCCTGGGGTTTTCCTTTGATTATTTTCAAGGGAGAAGCATTCCTGATATCAAGTTCCAGATCAATTTCAGGGTGTGGGACATTGCCAAGCAAGATGATCTGGCAGGTGTGGCCAGTTGGAAAGTGGCTCCACTATAGACACAATTCAAATCCTCTTTTGGGTTTGAGGTATATTTGGATGCTATAAGGGATCAGAAGCTCCAGAAATCCTGCACCCAGCTCCGGTTTCAGCTGGTTCAATCTGCCATGGTTGAAGGCAGATATAAAAATATCCCCTACCAATTGAGATGTTGCCTTTGCAGGTTAAATGAGATAGAGAACACCACTCATTTTTTGTTGAGATGCCCATATTATGCCAACTTGTGTGCAACTTGGCTTCTCCCTTTGCTGATAAATGGACCTACTGCTGAGTCAGAGAACTCTTACGGGTATCTGCTCAGTTTGGAATGTAGGGAAGCAAAAATGGCACTGTCTATATATACTTGGCTGGCATTGAAGGAAAGAACCCAGATTTTGAATAAAATTATTGTGAGAGATCAGGGGTTTAACCCCTAGCTGTGATTGATAAATTGATTGTATTGGGTATCTGATGTATTGTTGGTGTTGTTTTCAAAATTTTGATGTTTGATGTTTATAATTTGGCCATAGCGAAAGCTCATGCCGCAATAAAGCTTACTACTTACTACTACTACCTAATATCCAAAATGAAATGACCAAAAATACCAAACAAAAACAAACAAAACAAGAACCACTCCTCTGCCTCTCAAAATCAGAAATGAATATCTGATAGGGATGGGCAAACACAGTTTGGAAGTTAGGGTTCGGCCCGAACTCGTCCTGTTCGGACGACCGAACCTGAACCCGAATCCGAACACGAACTCATCGAACCAAACTCAGGTCCGAACATCAAAATGACCAAACACTTCGGTCAGTTCGGATTGCATTCGGTTGAGTTCGGGTGGCTAAAACGTGGTCTGCTGTCAGGTCACTGGAAGGCCAAACGTAGCAGGGAGGGGGAAATCATCTGACTCAGCTAGGAACAGACTTCCAGGCACCAGGGGTGGAGGGTTGAAGACTGGCTTGGAGTAGCAGCCATCCTGCCAAATCACCATCCCTTTTTGCCTCAGATCACTGGCTTGGCAGTCTGCGATTGGCCACGGCTAGGTTGCACGGAGCATATGGGGCTTACGGTGAGGCAGGCACAGTAAGAAATAAAACTGTCTGCCTCCCCCCTTCCCAACACCTTCTGAGCTAGTCACTGTTCCTGACAGCAGGCAATTCAGAAGGCTCCCTCTCTCCCAGCAGTTTTGTTCTCATCAATTCATTGCAATCTTCCTCCTACTTCACCCATCCAACCCATCTACCTCCATATTATCATTTATTTAGCTTAGCTTAGATAGATTTAGTTGTTATTTTTTGTTTTTATCCCTCCCTGTGTTCCGTGTTCAATCTTCCTTCCTCCCTCCCCCCTCCATTGAATCCTTTCCCTCTCCCTCTCTATATATTCCATCACTGATTCCCTTCCCTTCCCCTGTTTTTTGGAGAATTATTATTAGATTGATTTTGGTTTCATTTCAGTTTTGTACCCCTCCTTGTGTTGTTTGTGATTCCCCCTCATCAGATAGATAGATAGATAGATAGATAGATAGATAGATGGGTTAGAGACAGTAGACAGTTGTAGGAGTTAGTTTACTGATAGAGAAAGCATTTATTGATTTAGTTTTAGTGTTTGTAGGAGTAGTGTGCACTTTATTTAATCCATTTAGTTCATAGCATTTAGAATAGTTATTAGTTAATAGTAGTTAGACTGACTGTAGATATATATATATATATATATATAATATTAGATAAAATATTTAAATAAAATATTAATTTTTTCTTATATATAAAAACATTATTTTGGAGGGAGAAATGGAGAAGGGAAGGAGAGGCCATCTGCTGCCTGTAGGGGAGGCAATGGGGCACATGCCAGAGGCGGGTGGGGCCGTACATGGGGAGTGACAGCAGCAGTAGCCAGAGGCAGAGCGCATCAACCCCCTGCTTTAGGGCAACAGGCTTCAGTGCCTCTGCATCACCTTCTGCTAGTGCCCTCCTTCTCTGCCACGCAGGGCACTAGAAGGCCTACAGGAGTTGAGGCTGCATCTGTCTCTGCTGCTGCTGGTGCTGGAGCAGGTGCTGGGGCTGCATCTGATGTTCTTCCAGGGTCACCAATGTCCCCCACTGTCAAGGCAATCCCCAGCAGTCCAGAGCTGGTGGATCTCACCCCGGCTGCTAGAGGCAGGGCCCGATCCCCGGGCAATATCAGTACAATATCAGGAGAGGAGCATCAGCAGCAGCAGCAGCACTAGCAGCTACAGATGGGGGGCACAGGGAGAATGCCAGAAGCATGGCGGGCACGGGCAGTCTAGCCTCAGGGTCACAGTACTCCACTTCATGGGACATCACCGTGATCGCAGACAGTGAGGAAGAGGCAGACACTAGTACCGCAGAGGAGATGTCTGTACCCGAGGCGATGTCTGACCCTCCTCCCTGATCTGCGTTGCCACTGCCAGTGCCACGAACTTCTCCCCCTCCCAGCAGCACAGCAGCCGAGGTGGGCAAGAAGGCAGGAGGGGTGGGGGAATCCTCAGTCTGGGATCATTTTAAGCCAGTGCGGGCAAATGATCCCAGAGAGGTGCAGTGCACGCTGTGCAATAAGGTGGTGAAGTGTGGGCAGGTGCTTGCCAACCTTGGCACAACTGCAATGGCCAGGCATCTCAAGGCATGTCACAGTGCCGTGTTGCTGAGCGGGAAGGCAGGGGAAATGCATGCCAGCAGGTTCCGGACTGCAGCGGCCAGTCGCCTGGCTCATTCATTGGGCCAGTGTCCTGCACCAACTGCTGCTGCCTCTACCAGCAGGAGCAGTATGGGGGCAGAACAACAGCAGGAGCCTCCCCAGCAGTGCCATCAGTCCACCATGGAGGACATGGGGTGGGGGGATGTGTCAAGGCCATCAGCAGGGTGCTGTGACACAGGCTTCAGGGAGAAAGCCAAGCACCTGGTGGCTGAGATCATTGCCCTGGATGGCCAGCCCTTGTCCATTGTGGAGGACAAGGGCTTCCAGCGGCTGATTGGGTTCCTGGCCCCCAACTTTAAGCTGCCTTCCTGCTCCACCCTGAGTTGGACTGTGGTGCCACACCTCTATAGGGCTTTGAAGAGCGGGTGAGGGAGCAGCTTTCAGGGGCTGGGGGGGGGGGGCAATGGTCCACTTCACCACGGACCTGTGGTCCACCAGAAATGCCCAGCATGCCTACCTGGCGGTGACTTCATACTGGTGGCATGATGCAGAGGCAGCGCTTGGCAGTGGCAGGGGGGACCTGAAGCAGGGTATAGGTGGGCCCTGCTTCAAGCCCAGGTTATGGACAGCTCCCACACCACGAGGAACCTTGAGGAAGCCCTGTCCACCATGGTGAGGGAGTGGGTCACGGCAGACACGGCCTTCACCAAGGGATGTGTGGTCATGGACAACGCAGTCAAAATCCTAAAGGCAGTCTGTGACGGGGGCTTCACACGCATTCCTTGCGCCGCACACACCCTCCATCTCGTGGTGAAGGATGCTCTGGGTTTGGGGGAGAAGGGGATTGGGCCAGGCCCCCTTAGCTCCCTGGTCGAGCAGGGGAGGAAGCTGGCGGGCTTTTTCAACTGGAGCGTGAAGGGCAGCGAGCTCCTCTGGGAGGAGCAGGCTGAACAAGGGTCCCCAGTGCACACCCTTATCCAGGATGTCTCCACCCGGTGGAATTCCACCTTCCTGATGCTTGAGAGGCTTCTTGAACAGAAAGCCACCCTGCATCAGGTGGAACTGGAGACAGACATAGAGGCACCTCCAGGGTACAACAAGGAGGAATGGGATATTATATCCCAAATAGTCTTTGTCCTGAGACCATTCCTGGGCATCACAGAGACATTGAGCAGCTCCACCACCACCCTCAGCCAGGTGACCCTGCTGGTGCATAGTCTCCACAGCAGCCTGGATGAGATTCTGGAGGTGAGGGGGTAGGATCGTGGCCCTCAGGGCAGGAGAATGTCCAATGAGGCGATTGACCTTTCTCAGACGTTGAAGGCGGGGATGAGTGCATGCTTCAATGAGCTCCTGCGCCGGGATGAATATGTCCTGGCAACCATGCTGGACCCCAGGATCAAGGGCAGCATGGCACGCGAGACTATGGTCTATGGCCAACGGAAGGTTACGCTGGTCCAGAAGGTCAGGCAGGCAGAGCGGGCCATGCAGCAAGATGCCCCTGGGGATGGTGGGAGTAGGAGTACCAAACCCTTCCACCCATCTGGGTCTATCACTGCTCCCAGACCTAGGGGTAGCGGCAGCAGAACCAGCAGGACCCCTACTGCCAGCAGCAACTCATTTGTGCAATCCACTCTGGGGAGCATGGGACCCAGCACAAAAGGGTAAGCAGTGTGGCTGAGGGCAGTGGGGCAGGTGGTGCCCATCCAGAGCTACCAGAGGTAGTATGATGGCACCTCAGCAGCAGTGGAGACCTATCTGGAGGAGGAGTCCTACATTTATCCCAGCAGCGATTCCTTGGCCTACTGGGTCAGCAAGGCCAACATGTGGCCGGCTCTATTGAAAGTGGCCAAGGGTATCCTATCCTGCCCACCAACCAGTGTCCCCAGTGAGAGGGTGTTCTCCATTGCGGGGGACATATGTGCCCCACACCGCCTGAGACTGGGGGCCAAGTTGGTGGAGAAGTTGCTCTTTCTGAAGGTGAACCTTCCACTGCTGAGATTCCCTGAGCTGCCCCTGAGCAAGGAGTGATGATGCAGTGACACATGCCATCCCATGCCAGCTGCAGTCTTGGGACAGGCCGACAGGGCTCCTCCTCCTCCTCAATCTGGGCTAGGGCTACTGCTCCTGTGTGCTGCTGAGGTGCTGTACCTCCCTCCTAATGCCTGGCACTCGTCCTGTCCCCCCCTCTCTCTCCATCTCTCTCTCTCTCTTTCTCATACTAAATGGCCTCGGCTGCCTTATCTGAGCCGGCCTATGACTAGCTATATGATCTTGGCCCGCCTATGTGACGCTGACTGGTTCTCGCTCTCTCACACTGCCCAGTCTTTGCTAGCCTATCAAATTGCCCTGCTGCCAATGTTCCAACCTGCCTGCCCTACTGCCTCTCATGCCACACTGCCTGTCTGCCCACCAAGCATACCGCAAAGCTCAAAGTAATATGCCTCTGTCTGCCTTACTGCCTCCCATGCCAATGTGCTTGTCTGCTCACCCAGGTTGCCTAGCTCAAAGCCTGTCTATGCCCGTCTTCCCTACTGCCTCTCATACCATGCTGCCTACCCACCCGCCCAGGTTGCAAAGCTTGAACCCTGCCTCCCTCGGTCTGCCCGCCTTCTGCTCATGCTGCTCTGCCGGACAGTCTGCCCGCCTGCCCTGGTGGTCTAGATCAAAGACTGCCCCAGTCTGCCTGGTGGTCTAGATCAAAGACTGCCCCAGTCTGCCTGCCTTCTGCTCATGCCATGCTGCCTTCCTGCCCGCCTACCCACCCGCCCAGGTTGCAAAGCTTGAACCCTGCCTCCCTCGGTCTGCCCGCCTTCTGCTCATGCTGCTCTGCCGGACAGTCTGCCCGCCTGCCCTGGTGGTCTAGATCAAAGACTGCCCCAGTCTGCCTGGTGGTCTAGATCAAAGACTGCCCCAGTCTGCCTGCCTTCTGCTCATGCCATGCTGCCTTCCTGCCCGTCAGCCGGCCCACCCAGGTTGCAAAGCTTGAACCCCACCTCAGTATCCCATCCATATGCTGGGACCCATTTTGCCTTCCATCTTGTTACAGGTAACTTCCTCCAGCTGCCCTGCCCCCCCCTCCACCTCCCTAAGGAATCCAGCCTGAATTTCAAGTGTGGGAGCTGCCTGGGAGGGTGCCTGAGTGGAATTCTCCTCCATCCATGTGCTGGGACCCATTTTGCCTTCCACCTTGTTACAGAAGAGAATTAGTGGAGACAACAGATGATTCACCTCTAGGCTTTCCTGCCGCTGCCACTGCCGCTGCCGCTGCTTCCACCAGGCCCGATCCTGTGCCAGCCACCCTGACTGCTCCAGTTGCTCCCCGATGGCTCCCCCGCTTGACACCTGTGGGAAAAAGATCACCACTGTAAGGACTGGGGGGGAGGGGAACCCTAAATCCCACCCCCACCCAAACCGGAAACTGGAAGTGCCTCGGGGGCACTAAAGGGAGCCACCTGGGGCTCCTGGACAGGACTCACCTCTAGGTTTTCCTGCAGTTGCCGCTGCCACTGCTTCCACTAGACCACATCCTGTGCCAGCCACCCCAACCGCTCCAGTTGCTCCCTGATTGCTCCCACGCTTGACACCTGCGGGGAAAAGATCACCAATGTAAGGACTGGGGGAGAGGGGAACCCCAAATCCCACCCCCCACCGGAATCAGAAACCGGAAGTGCCTCAGGGGCACTAAAGGGAGCCGCCTGGGGCTTATCCGCAGGTGGGGGCCGCAGACCGAATGGCCATGGCCAAAGGCCCTTTGGGGACTGTAGGGGCATGGGGGGATATTATGTTGATTAGTTTTGTTGGGATATTGTGGGTCAGTAGATCTGTGGGATGGAGATGGTATGAGTTATTAGATTTGTGGGAAATTTATCCTTGCCTCCTTTTGTTGATATTATAGTAGGGTGTTCTGGGATTAGTTGTGTTTGGTAGATAAGAGGGAGGGGAATGTGTAATATTATTGATGAGCTAAAGGTTGAAGTTTCCTCTCTCTCTCTAGTGAGAGTAGAGTAGAGGGGGAAAGGTCCCCTCATGGCAGTAGGGGAATAGAAAGGAGATTGAGGGGCCCGGTGAGAGCGGGATATAACGAGTTGATAGTTAGGATGGGGGGTTATGGGTTTTTGTGATCCCCTGTGTGGGATTTTTGTTTTTCTACTTTGTGATAATGATAGGTGATACTGTTTATTGATATGTATTGTATGGGTTGTGTTTTTTTATAATAATTGCATATTGAATAAGGTTTTTTGATAATTGTATGTTGTATACTGTTTTGTAAATTGTATATTGTATATTGATATGGATGTTGTTAGCTGCCTTGAGTCTGCCCGAAAATGGCAGAGAAAGAGCGGGGTATAAATTAAAAGTCTAAGTATGCCTGCCTCTCATGACACAGTGCCTGTCTCTGCCTACCCTGGCAACCATGGGTGATAAGCCCCTCACTGCCCCACTGGCCTGGTAATCCCACTGCTGCTGTCTGCTGGTCCATGGGTGTTCTGCCCTGGCCAATCCAAATGTGCCAACACAATCCTGCTGCTGCCATCTGCTGCTGTATTGGGAGTGATTCCCTGGCAAATCCAGGGAGGCTGTGTACAGGCAAATCCTGCTGCTGCTGTCTCTGCGGTTCCACGGGTTCTGTGCCCAGACAACCCAATGTCTGCTGCTGCTCCGAATGCCACCCATGCTGTCTGTGCCACAGGTTCTTGGACCTGTCATTCCTCACACAGAGCGCTGTCATGCCACCACATCGAGAAACAGGCACTCCTGCTCGAGGACCCACTGCCAGGGCCCTGGGGCCAAGTTACAGGCAGGGAGGGCTGTGGCCAAAATCTAGAAGCTTCCACCTTAGCCCCGGGACCCACTGCGATGGGTCTGGGGCCGTCATCCCTCACACACTGCGATGTCTTTCCACCTCATTCAGAAGCAGCCACTCCAGCCCCAGGACCTGCCATCAGGGTCCTGGGGCCAAGTTACAGGCAGGGAGGACTGTAGACAAGATGCACAAGCTGCCACCTTAGCCTCAGCATCCACCGTGATGGGTATGAGGCCGTCATTCCTCGCACACTACAATGTCTTTCCACCTCATTAAGAAGAAGTCACTCCTGCCCTGCCCTGGGACCCTCCACCAGGGTTCTGGGGCCAAGTTACAGGCAGGGAGCGCTGTGGCCAAAACCCAGAAGTTGCCACCTTAGTCCCGGGACCCACCGTGATGGGTCTGGGGCCATCATTCCTCACACACTGCAATGTCTTTCCACCTCATTCAGAAGCAGCCACTCCTGCCCCAGGACCCACCATCAGGGTCCTGGGGCCAAGTTGCAGACAGGGAGGGCTGTGACCAAAACCCAGAAGCTGCCACCTTAGCCCCGGGACCCAGTGTGATGGGTCTGGGGCCATCATTCCTCGCACACTGCAATGTCTTTCCACCTCATTCAGAAGCAGTCACTCCTGCCCCAGAACCCACCACCAGAGTTCTGGGGTCAAGTTACAGGCAGGGAGGACTGTGGCCAAAACCTAGAAACTGCCACCTTAGCCCCGGGACTCACCATGATAGATATGGGGCCATCATTCTTCGCACACTGTGATGCCTTTCCACCTCATTCAGAAGCAGCCACTCCTGCCCCAGGACCCGCCGTTACAGACAGAGAGGGCTGTGACCAAAACCCAAAAGCTGCCACCTTAGCCCCAGGACGGGACCCACTGTGATGGGTCTGGGGCCATAATTCCTCTCACACTGCAATGTCTTTCCACCTCATCCAGAAGCAGCCACTCCAGCCCCAGGACCAGGACCAGACCCAGGGGCTCTGCCTGCCCCTCCTGTTCCCACGCACCAGCCGGTCCCTTCACAACAACGCCCGCCTATCTCTTTGGATCAACTGTCTAAGAGATCTTTTGCCTATACGCTATCCGTGCCAATGGTTCTGTACCATGGCCACCAATGTCTGCTTCTTCCAGTGCCAATGGCCCCCAGTCCAGGCCTATATGCTATCTGTGCCATGATGCCATGGCATAAAGAAACAGCTGCTGCTTCCAGACCTATATGGTGTTTATGCCAAGTGTTCTGTACCCCAGGTTGCCGCCAAGCTCAAAGCATGCCTCAGCCCACCTTCCTGCCTCTCATGCCAAGGTGCCTATCTGCCTTCCCAGGTTGCTGCTAAGAGAGAGAGAGAGAGAGAAAGTCCACCCACTGCTTGAAGGAAAGAAAGACACTATCGCACCCATGCTGTCACCAGCACTATATGGCCAGAAAGAGATACAGAGAGGTTCCCATTCCCAGCTAGAACTAGGGAGATGGGGGTTAGAGGGGGAGAGTTAGGTATACCCTGACTGTCACCTGCTGGAACCAGGAACAACTCCCATCTGTGCTCATGCGCCACATCCAGCACACAGCAAACCTACCTTAATGAGATGGAATATAACCCACAACTTATTATATGTGCCTGTCTGCCTGCCAGTGCCTGCCTGCATGCATCCATGTACCTACCTGCTGCCTGCTACTACCTATCGCCTGATCAAATGAAGTGTGCCCCATAGGCTTTAGGCTGTCATTCCATTATCCCTGATTCAGTCATGCCCGCCCATCCCAGAGACCATCAACGAGATTATGGGACCATCATTCCAGTCACTGAGGGCTGCATTCCATTCCATTGCATCCAGAAGCCCGCTGCCTGCACGCCAGCCTGGACCTCCTCCCCGAAAGCCTACTCCTCTGTCTGCACCCACCCGCCGATGCCCGATGAATCTGGCTGCTGCTACTAAAAGACCCTCTGACCACCAGCTCCCACCACCTGCTGCCCGCTGCCTGTCTCTCTTTCTCTCTCACACCTACCCACACAAACACAAGCGCTGCACCTCCTGGGGGGCTTTCTGCTAGTTGAGACCCTGCTACTGGCACAGCACATCTTTGGGTTAATAACTATGGTACATGAGGTGGCAGGTGCTGCTGGAAGGGATTGACAAGCTGTATGAGATTCCGCCACCTGCCAGCCAGAACTTCAGCACCTAGGGATAAAAGATTGGGCAGGTAAAACGAAGCTCATAACAATAAATTTAAAAACTTTACTTAAAACTATTTACAATACAAGAAAACAACAACAACAACAATTAATAAAACAAAAGCAAACATGTAAAGGAACTTATTAATTAAAGTAAGAGTCACTCTCTTTTGCCACTGTGCCTGTCCCCCGGTAATTGGGGGAAAGGCAACAGGCCTTGGGACGCTTCACAGTCCTGAGGGATGGCCACCTCAGAGGGGTCCACCATGCCGTTGACCACAGCAAACTCCACCACCTCTTTAAGCTCACTATGCCACCTGGAGACTTCCCGGTGGTACAGCTGCAAGCGACGCAGCTAAACGGAGATATACTGGCCCTATGCCACCACCTTCAGCGGAGCGCCTGGACTGCCTGCAGCTCCTCCACCAGGCACTTCTCCAGGTCGGCAGAGGAGCACTGGACCTCCTCCACATGGCCCAGGGTGCACCGCTGCAACCTGGCCCAAAGAGACTTGACCTCTGCATCCTCCGGGGGCCCTGGGGTCTCCACGTCGAGACTGGAGGCGGGGGGAGGGGAAGGGCTTATATGCCTCCTTTTGTGTGCTGCTTTCTCCCCCTTCTTATGGTGCTGAGGCTCCATGGGCTCCGCTCCATAGTCCTCCTCACCCGTCCGCCTCACTCTCATGTCATGTCGCTGCTCAGTGTGGTTGATGAGCCCCGATGTGGTCTCCTCCCTCTTCTGGCAGATAACTTTATTGCAGATCTAAAAAGAGCAGAAAAAGATAGGAACATACGAAGTGCCATACCGTGTCAGACCAATGGTCTGTCAAGCCCTGCCTGCATTCTGTCTCCACAAGTGGGTGGACTGGGTGGCCATCCAATCTCTCTCTGCAGGGGACTTCCATTCCTAACAGGTCA
>QEPC01011002.1:53441-69322 GCA_003113815.1 Sphenodon punctatus | reverse complement strand
TAATATATATATATATATATATATATATATACGCACACACACAATATTACACAGGGATGGGGGGCGGGACACAGACAGCTCAAAACAACACAGGGACGGGTACAAAAACTGAAATAAAACCTAAATCAACCTAATCCTACTCTAATAAATAAAAAAAACAGGGGAAGGTAATGGGGAATGGAATATTGAGGGAGAGGGAGAGGGAAAGGAATGGATTCAACGGGGGGTACAGAGATAGAACACAGTGATGGATAAAAATAAAAATAACAGCTAAATCTATCTAATATAATCTAAATAAATGATAATATGGAGATAAATGGGTTGGATGGGTGAAATAGGAGGAGGATGGCAATGGATTGGGGAGCTGGGAACTGCTGGGAGAGGGAGCCTTCTGAAACACCTGCTGTTCAGGAACAGTGACTAGCTCAGAAGGTGTTGGCAGGGGGGAGGGCAATGAGTTTTGTTACTTGCTACGCCCGCCTCACCGCAAGCCCCATTGGCTCCATGCAGCCTAGCCCGTGAACAATCGAAGACTGCGAAGCCAGTCTGGTGATGGTGATTGGGCAGGCTGGCTCCTATTCCAAGCCTCTCCACCCCTGTTCCCAGGAAGTCTGCTCCTCAGCTGACTCCCCCTCCCTGTCACATTTTTGCCTTTCAGTCACGTTTTTCCCACCCAAACTCAACCGAACGCGGCCGAACACGAACAAACTGTTCAGTTGTTTTTTAGGTTTGGTACGAAAGTTCGGTTCGGATGTCTGAACAGATCGAGTTCAGTCCGTACTCCGAACTTCTGAACCGCGTCGCACATCCCTACTGTACTGGGCTCAGACACAAGCAGCTAATAAAAGCTGAAGTCAAATTGTTAAGCACTAAGGAACATCCTGCATGGCAGTCATGTTCACAAGTCTGTAGACTCCTGTCAAACCTCTTTGTTTATTGATTGCTTTGTAGCAGAAGCCTGGAGTTGGCCAAAATCTTGGCAGAGGGCAATGAGCTCCCATGGCTGCCTTGGTTATGGGTCTGTCCCAATGTATCATCACTTAGGCCACATTTAGATGAGCGGGTCAATCTAGCGGATTGAAAAATTCACTATTAAAAAAATTGCATGAGGAGCATATACAAGCACCAGAAGTCACCAGCTGCCATTGAAAACAGCGGGGCCCAACAGCTCGCACATTTTTTTAAAAAACGGATTTATCAAACCTCGATATCAAGGTTTGACAAATCCGATTTTAAGAATAATGCGCGAGCCTCCAGATCCCACAGTTTTCAATGGCAACTAGTGACTTCTCATACATGTAAACGTTCCCCACGCAACTTTTTTAAAAGTGGATTTTCCAAACCATTAGATTGGCCTGCTCATCTAAAAGCAGCATGAGTGTCATCTCAGGAAAACTACGCTTTCACATGCAGCTGAGCTGACCAAGAAGAAACCTTGGAAAACCAAGCTCGGGTGGGGGATGGGGGGAGTCTTAGAAGTGATTATTTGTTTACTTATTTATATTAACAATAAGAGTTGACACCAGGAAGGGTTCAAAATCAGCCAATTTCTAGACTGGTACAATTCCTGTTCATTCACATATCCTCCATGCAATTATCCCTTAGGCAAAATATTTTTGTTTCTTTGTTTTTAAAATGTTTATGTAGCAGAAGAGAGTAGTTGCTGTGTTTGTCCAAAATGAAAAAGATGGAGTCAAAGTACTTCAGAAGATATCTTTTGTTAGACCAATTTCTGTTGGTAAGAGTACACAAGCTTCCTTAGGCAAGTAAGAAGTCAGAAGAACTATAGAGTGAACAAACAATGCAAGACAGGTACAGATATGAAAGCAATCTCTTGTGAGGGAGCTGTTGGAAGAAAAAAATCATTAGCATTTCCAGCATTTAAATACAATGAGGGGGAAACAAGAAAAAAATTCTAAACAAAATAGATGTAGGCAGGATAGATAATAGTAAGGGATGCATTCCTTTTGTAGGTGATCTTATAATCCAATAAAGACTTGACAGAGGTAACAAAAGAAGGAATAGGTGAAGTGTGGGGATTACTAGAGAAGGTGAAGAAATACTGGAGGAAATGGATTTAAATGAGGAATCTCTAGAGAAACTAAGGGGTACTTGGCAATTTTTAAGAGAGAAACTGCTTCAGGAATATGACTCAGTATGAGTGAAGACAAACTGAAACAAGAATGGCTAAAGCAAGTGTGCCAGAGGAGGGGTGGGAAAACTGATCCACCATGGGTGTTAACTTAAGTGACGTGACGGGAGACATAAGTTATCCCTACCTGGGGGGGAGGGCTTCCCCCGACTGAGTGCGCTCCAGTTGCAGGAACACACATCCCCGCAGCCAGCCTCAGTGGGGGAGAAGGGGTGGGAAGCACCATGTGGCCAGCCAGCTCCACCTCCGTGCTGTGACTGGCACCCTGCCCCCACCGTAACAGGCAACCATAACTGCCAATAACAGGCAACAATGGCTGGCTGCAATGGTGACCCTGGACGCTGAGCCCAGTGGGCATGCAAACGGAAGTGCCCATCTGCCCGGCTGCCACCCCCGCCAGGGTTTGTACTGGGCCCACATCTTGTGGGCCCGGATCAAATGTACGGGGAATGTTGCTTGCCCAGGCGGGCCCAAGTGGGCCAGCTGGGCCAGCATCATGTTTGTTAGCGTCCCTTCCTGATGTGACCACACCCCTTTTTCAAGTGTCATGACATCACAATGCTCAGAAGGGTACAATCCAGGTGGGAGCCATGGGGTGCAGCTGTGCTCCTCTGCTCCCCTCTCCCAGCATCCATGAGGCAAAACAAGGCATAGAGCGGGAATACATTTGCAGGTGCATGCTGATGAACGGAATTCACATTAGTGCTGAAGCGGTTCAGCCCTAATGATGTTTACCTCTGTGGATTTAATCTGCTCTTTTGAAATGGCCTGTGGAGAGTTGGCATGGATCTTTGGCCATGCTGGATCTCCTGAAACTGTTCCAATTGCTCCATTTTACAAATGTACAGTAGGAAAACCTTTCTATGTGTAAATAAATAAATAGAATAAAAGTTGTTCAATACACATTGAACAAAATACTGTTTTTCCCACATGCAAAGAAGGGTTGT
Source organism: Sphenodon punctatus (assembly GCA_003113815.1). NCBI lineage: Eukaryota > Metazoa > Chordata > Lepidosauria > Sphenodontia > Sphenodontidae > Sphenodon > Sphenodon punctatus. Next base: position 66,223 of record QEPC01011002.1, on the reverse strand, counting down.
GAGTTTTGATTTGTTTAGCATGCATGGGGAAATGGTGTGATTCAAGGGGAGGGGAAGAAGGACTGCTGATTTGGATCTCTGACAGAATGGGGACTGGATTACGGCCAGCTCTTAGTTTTTTCTCAGGTCCTAGATTGGACTGGGTAAACCAATGAAGATGGAATCCACCTGGATTTTCCTTTTCATCGTTAACTGAGATATTTGTTTCTGGAAATGAATGTCTGATTTTAAATTCGTTAAAGTTGCAAAATGTGTTTATGTTCAATATGGTTATGTTCAGTTTGGTCATCAGCCACAAACCACTTTCTCCAGAGTTAACTACATTACAAAATTACAAGTAAAAACAAAATTTACTATTAAATACACAAATAACGAATACAGAATACTACTGCTGATGACAAAAGTAACAAAATATTGAATATGAAGTAATGAATACTGAAGTACCAGCTAATGTTATATTGTATTGCAACATTCCAAATAGCAACACAAGCTACAAATCACAAGATAACAAAAATGGGAACAAATGAATTTTGAAACAAAGATATATTATTATTATTATTATTATTTCAAATCTGGTCTTGCAATTTATGAAATTCAAATTCAAGTGAATTTCAGTTCAAAATTCATTTAAAATATACATTTCATCTTAAGTGCTATCTTCAAAGCACTCCACTGACTTCAGTGCGGACTTGGCCAGTGCAGTACTTTGAAGACTGGGCTACTATGACCAAAGAATGACCAAAGAAAGAATATGAAGAGACAATAGATTAGGGGTGTGTAGAACTTGCCTCATTCATCTTCATTTTAGTTTTAGTTTTCTGTTTCAGAAAACCTTTTGTGTTGGGGTTTTCGTTTAAAACCATTCATTTTTGTTCACTTTTTCATTTAAAAAATAATAAATACATTTTAAATAAAATCACTGCACATGCAAAAATGACTTCCGGACCATTCTGCATATGTGCACCCTTTTCCAAAAGGTCAGTGGCAGCAGCACCACCATTTTGGAAAAAGGCAGCCAGTCTGTACAAGTGCAGTGGCCATTTAGCGCATGTGTAGACTGTGGCAACGCCGCAGGCGCCATTTTGGAAAAGGGCAGTGCATGCACACAATGGCCACCCCGACCATTTTGTCCATGCGCAGTTCTTTTTTTATTTTTAAATGAAAATGAATGAAAGAAAACGTAGATTGTTTGCTTATTCATTCATTTTCATGTCCTTAGCTACTAAAAAACTGAAATAAATGCATATCCCTACAACAGATGAGACTTTGGGGGAGTCACCTCAAACTATAGTCAGTAGAGCAAGGACAAAGGTGCTTATTCCATCTGAATGGGACCATGTTCGTGTTGCCTTCCCGTGTGTTGATAGTGGGGGAAGCAATGCTGTGATAAAGAGAGAGGAAAGAAGAGGGACTTGGAGCAACCCCTACAATTTAGAACAAGTGGCACTAGAAATTAGAGAGGAAAAAGACACATCCTCCCATCCATAACCCCTGCCAATGCAGAATTGTTGCCTACCAGATTTTTTGTACAGCTTTATTCTGATACTGATCTGCCAGTTGGAATCACTAAGCTCTGTAGAGTAAGAGCCCAGGTGAGAAATGGCCACTCATGCATATAAATACCTTTTTAGTGCAGATACACAATATCCACTGTGTTGTATGCTGCACCATCAACTGATCAGCTTGCAATGCGACTCTAATCTCTGTGTCTAACTTCCACTGACAAATGATGCATTATGCTCACCATCTGGCTGCGTTGGGGCAGCCTCACACCCTGGCTTCCCGTTGCCTATTTCAATCATGCCATCTCAGGAAAAAGCCTCAGACAGAAGCAAAATAACTGGTTTACAAATCTGTGTCCCTTCTCTCCAGCTCCCTGTTATCATCATAAATGGACACATGTTCCTCTTTGTTGTCTGCCTATTGTGACTATGTTCAATGAGTCCTTTCCTACTGGGAAATTTCTCTCTGCAGTTGTACTGCAATTCATTATTCACTATTTTGTTTTTGACTTCCCTGATAACCTAACCTTAGATATTTAAAAGAAATGTACATTCCAATCTGTTTTCTCATTTCTTTTATCATGCTGTCTAGTCCGTGCAATACTTTGTACCAATCAACAAAGCTGCATTGAAATTTGCTGGTCTTGCAGGGCTTACTCCAATGAAATTAAGTGGAGTCCAAATAACTTCAATGGGAGCTGGTTCATACTGTTAGGACATGTCCTCTTCTCTCATACACAGTGAAGTAGAAAGCAGCCTACATGTCTAGAGAAAGAAAAGGAGGAGTGCCCATGTGGAAGTCAGTGGTAGCCACACAGAATATTTCAAGCCTGCTGTCCACTGCAATCTTCAGCATCAGTCCATGGGTTTTCTATGCACAAAATGTGTAGAGGGCTGAGGAAAAGAGGCAGACTTCATTCAGTGTCAACAAGGCATTAATAAAAGGCAAGTATATTGGAGCATCATTCACAGGTTGATTCTTGTGACGGAACTTGGTTATTCCTATATATTACCTTATGCAGAATGTTAACACCCTCATTCCCCTATCAGCTGTCCACCAAGGTGAGGGGGGCAGCAAGTAATAGTGACAATAAGAGAGAGGTATCGTTCTATTTCATCCATTTGAGAATGGGATAAGAGCTGTGGAGCTTGTCAAACTAATATTCAGTTCACTCCTGCAATTTCTGTTTGCTTTCCCTCCTCTTATTTATGAAGTAGATTTTCACCCTTATATTATAGATGTGCCGCCACAAACTCTTTTGGTACATTTTGATTTCTCTCAAATTCAGTTTTCCATAAAAATAAAAAAATTAAAAAACACCCTGAAGATGCTTTCTGTAATACTTACTTAAACAATTGGTGATGCTGTGATCACAAGAATCTAGATGTTCCCTAGTTACAAATTATTTATCATATTTGCCTCATTTACTATGATTACATCTATAGATACCTTAGACTATGGGTGTTTTCAGACGTTACGGGGCTGCTTGGCCCCGTACCGAAAACAACCCTTTCATTCCCCGCCGGGGTCACCCCTTCACGCCATATCAGACGTGCCGGGGGGAACCCGGCGGGGAATCTGGGAGGGGGCTGGGCCGCGCGGCGCAACGTGCGGCTGCAAGGCCCCGCCCCCGCCACGCACCATGCCGCCTGCCCTCCAGGGAGACGGGCAGGCGGCGGGGCCAATGCGGCCGCCGCATCGGGCCGGATGTGCCATGGCCCGGGATCCCGCTGGGGATCCTGGGCCATGGCAACCGGCCAGACGTTACTTTTTTTTGGTCCCCGCTGGGGATCTTTTTGACCACGCTTCCCGGGACATTCCCCCGGCTAGCCCGGGAAGCGTGGTTCAAATTGACCCCTTCTGGGTATTGACTGTGGCGAACATCTGGCGGCCGCCAAACTGCTCAGACTCCCTAAGCACATGTGCTCTGCTCCCTCCCTCCTGAATTTCAGATCCCTCCTAAAAACCTCTCTTTTCACCAGACTTTCTCTTCGTCATCACCCCCATAAACTGTTCATTTAGGCTTCTTAATACTCCTTTTGCCCCTGTGTTAATGGAAGAAGGTACAGATACACACGACTGGGTGGCAATGGCCACAACTTTATTAACATCACTTGTAACAGGGGTTCAGTGCATTTTAACTCCAGCTTTACCCAAACCAGGGTACCACTCCATCCCTGCAAGTATGGGTCTGGAGGAAGGGACAAGGATCCCTGTACTAACCAGGGATCAGTAATATCCTGTGAGGTGGTGTTGCTTCCATTCTCCTGAAGGCCTGCAGAGTAGGGTGAAACTGCAGGTTGCTAATATTGTCAATGGCCAACACCCCTAAGCCTCATGTCTTATGGAGATGCCTTCCTTTTTCCTCCAGCTTGACAACATTCCCTGTACCTTTCCACCGTGCAATAAGGTGGGTGGTGGCTGATATTTTGCTGCAACCACCACCCAAGTTGCAACAAATACTTAAAGTAAAAAAATCTTAAACCCAGATTGAAGCGGATGAACGGTTGCTCAATTAGCTCTTGGGGGCAAAGGCACTGCAGGGAAGGCAAAAAAATAAAATAAAAAAACAACACACTAGTGCTCAAGTCAATATACGTATGGGGGAGGGACTCCTTCCTGGCCCCTAATTAGCAGGCAACCAGCTGAGCCTGCATTGCCAGTCTAAGAGGCTGGGTGAGTGCTTTCTCAGATCAGGGTAAATACCCACTTCTACACACAGCTGCGCTCCTGGAGGGTGGAGAGGTGATATGACATGCCTACCCCCCTTCCCCAGGCAAGCCCAGTATGGCCCTGCATTGCCATTTCAGTCCCACCTTCCACCTTGCTTGCCCAACAACATCTTGTCCCCTGCTGGACCCTGCCTTACCTTGCCTTCCTCTAAGGCAGTGGGGAGAAAAAACATTCCATTCCTCCCATGGAGGGAAGGGGGACAGGCATTCTTCAGGATTCCCCTCCTCCCCTGTAACTAAGCTGAGTACGTGCACCTGCAACTTCTCAACTTCATGAATGTATTGCTGTCCCTCCCTTTGTTCCTCTCCTCTTAGGACCTGTCACTAGTCACACTGTACAGCACCAGCTTGCACTATATCATTAGTTTTCTGATGCAGTCATATGAGTTAAAGATAATTGTCCCAAAATATAGGGGAGAAAAAATAATTCCATTTAAAGAATCAAGCAAGAACATGATAGCTGTATTTTGTACCATAGAGTGAAGATTTTCATCAGGAAGCATTCCTTTAAATACCCTATTAGCTGTCTGTGAAGATAAAGCCCCTGCTAAGTGCCTTGTGTGCTGCAGGGGTTAATTTGTGCCCGCCCCATCAGGGGAATCAGGCACGGGCTGTTGCTGGGCAGGCTAGGACCTGGCCAGGGCGGGAAACAACTAGCATGCAAGCTGCTCCATTCGGGAGGCTGCAGCTTGCAAGGGGATCTGGTGCAAGAATGAGCCCTTGTAATAGGACACTGAGTGTCCACGTAGTGTTGCTGGGCCGAGCAGCCTTCATTTGGCTGCAGGCAAGCAACTGAAGCCCACCCACCCACCCTCAGACTGGTGCTGTGGATTTGTTCCAGTCACCTATGTTATTGAGGGACCAGGAAGTAATTTTTCCCGAAAAGGGTTTCCGGCTTCCTCACAGTGCTGATCCATTATGGGAATCTGAGGTGGGAGTTTGGTGTCTGTATTTCATCGAATTCGTCACAACCGGCGGAGTTCAGTATCATTGGGGAATTAAACAGGTATTCGGAATTGGCTGGCATTATGGAAAACATCAGGTCATGGTGGATGCTGATAGGCATCCAGGAGGTGGGACTCGGGAAGCAGTCAGGGGATGGGTGCCCCACTGCTATCCCAGAGAAGAAGGACTGGCGTCAAGGGGCATATGGGAAGGATCTAAGCGGTCCCGACATGGTCACTTGATCGACAGTTCTTTCTGGCTTGGATCAATTCTGGTCCAGTTGAAAATGGGGATTGGACTGGTATCTCCAATCCAAGTGGTCATACATTATGGTACTGAATGCGGGGAGTGAGGGGCGTTAGGGACGGAGATGATATCAGAAGGTTGGACTTAATGCCCAATCACTCTCCTTATAGTCTCACCCAGGCTGATCAATTTGACTTTACTATTCAATTCTTGATTGGCTATTGGGGTAATTATATATATATTAATTATATATATTAATTGGAAATCAATTTGGCAACAGAGCTATCCACCATTATCACGAATTGATTTGATTGGTTTATTAATTGGTTCTTGCTTATCAACAGGTTTCTGGTTATGCTGGTTGTTTTTAATAAACGGTTGCAGCCAGTTTTACCCAAGCTCTCTGTGTCTGTGCCTTATTTCCTGTCCGGGGGCAAATGGAAAGATGAATGAAGGCGGCTACTTAAATCCAAATATGCAATAAAATGAGAGGCATATACTCATCATCATCATCATCATATAGTGCCCCCATCATGGCACTCTGAACGCTTAATAAAGAACTAATTAACAACTTTTTAATCCTCACAGCAGCCCTGTGAGGTAGGTTAGGCTGAGAATAATGTGACTAGCCCAATGTCACCCTGTGAGTTTCTGACTAAGACAAGACTTGAACCAGGGTCCCCCCGGTCCAAGTACTGTGCACTTAGCCAAGTACTGCACTCTTCACCATTACCACCATGATCGGAATGTGTCACCGCAGCCCTGTAAGCCTATATTTTTTAATCCTTTGGGGTCCTATACTATCTGTAGGCTACAGGTTTTGCAGTGCCGAGTTCAATTTGCCAGGCACTACTGCAATACAAATAAGTAACTAATAGTAATAATTGTTTCCTCATGAACTTCAATTTAACTCATCAGCCAGGGACTGTCTGCTGTAGAGGGAATTTATAATAACTACAGCTCAAGTATGTATTTCAGTTTTACTGGTAAAGTACAATAGACTTTGGAGTGGGAAAAAGTCTGTTAGGTCATCAACTCAAACCTACTGGGCACCAAAAGAAGAAAATGTTGACTCAGACCTTGCTATCAGTGGCTTCTTTTCCAACTACGGAGTTAAAAGCTGGGCTTTTAGCGAGTGAAGAATTCTTTTGTTGGACAGGGACTCCTTGAAGATTTAAAATCAGTTGTACTAGCTGCTTACAACTTGGGCCCTGCACACATGATCAGGGACTGACTGCCATATTTGCAGTCAGGAAGGAATTTCCCCCCAGGTCCGATTGGCAGTTGATTCCAGGGCTGAAACTTGATTCTTGCGTTCTCACTTTTCTCAATGAGAATCTGGGTTGAATGAGTGTAGAATTGCTTGAATTCTTACTAAGAAAAGGCAAGAAATTAAAGAACAGCCCTCCACCTACACTTGCAAAAAAGCGGGGACAGGAGGGCCCTTTTACTCATCTGACTTCCTCTTCGAGTCCAGGGGGACTGCCCCAGCCACAGTGTTTTGCCACTGGATCTCTCCCCACTCAGCTTCTCTGCAGGGGAAGCCTCCAAGGAGGAGGCAAAATAATAATATAATTAATAAACTGAGCATGTGGGCCATTCCCACCACTGGGGCCATTCTGAGCATGTGCAGCCCTTTTCCAAAATAGTGCTGGCTGCCCTCTTCCAAAATGGCGCAGATGCTGCCAGCATCATTTTGGGAAAGGGATGCACATGCTCAGAACGTCCCAGGTGGCCATTTTGAGCATATACAGTTATTTATTAATTATTATTATTATTATTTTTATTATTATTATTTATTATATTTTATTCTTTTATTTTGCTGCTTCAGAGGTTTCCCCCATTCTCGCAATGAGAAGCAGAACAAGGAGAGATCCAGTGGCAAGAACTAGTAGCTGGAGCAGTCCCCCTGGACTCAGAGAGGCAGCCAGGTGAGTAAAGTGCCCAATCTTTTTTTGCAAGTACGAGGGGAGGTTTTTTTCCTGAGATATCTCACAAGATCTTGAACTGTTAGTGAGATCTCGAGATCTTTCAGCTTGTTCTCAATTCTTGCAAGATTCTTGTGAGAACAATTTGGATTCTCATTTCAGCTTCTAGTTGAATTGAGTTTTTTACTTTCCTCTGTAGCATGAGGAACATGCATGGCTCCCTTGTTTGAGTCATGTGGATATATCTCATCAGCTGGGCTGGTTTAGACATTATATGATGAATCCTAGATGACCCTTGAGATCCTTTCTTGCCCTATGATTCTGTGATTCCACCCACCCCTTTTTTTCCTCGGCCTAGATAGAAGCAAAGGGAAAGAAGGTGTGGTGATGTCAGTGCTACATTTACAGTGCTGATGATCCACTGACATTAAGTCCCCCAGACCGATGTAGCTAGGACTGGACTGCCACAGAACCAGGGGCCAGTGACCGCTGATACCATTCTCCTCAGCTGCTGGAGAGGCTCAAGAACCACCATTATTAAAAAATAAGAGCATGGAATATATAAATAGCGGGACATCTGACCACTTGAACCTCTTCATTGTCCCTCCTTCCACCCGGGTAACCAGTAAAAAGGGGGGCTGCTGGCCAGGGGGTGGCACCGCCAAAGGGTGAAGACCTGTTGGCGGCCCGTTAGCAGAGTGGCAGTGACAGCCAGGGTATTTTCATCTGCACCCTGGAGGTGCAACATCTGCTTACCCCTATCTCTGGGAGCTAAGTCTCAGTGAAGATGAGCAAGGACTGACCTTTCTTTTGTTTGTTCTGGTTTTATGGTGGGTTGAGGTATTTGATTATTGGGCTATTGTTGGCTAATCCATTGTTTTCTGGCATGATTGACTGAGGGGATTCATATGGTTTTTAGTTGTTGTTTATAATTATAGTTAGATTTTTATTGTTTGGGCCGTACTGCTTGTTTTAGATATTTATATATATTTTAAGTTTGATACGTTGATTTTTATTATTTTTTAATGTCTGTATACACTGGGGTTTGTTCTTCTCTGTATTGCTTTTTTAGTATTTACTTTGTAATGCACTTTTTAGGAATTGCTCTTGTTTTTATCATAGTACCTCAAGATTGCTTGGTCATAAAGTTGTTCATGAACTATTGCCCTCATTGCTGCTAGAATAACTTTTGGGAGGAAGAGAGTTGTATAAGCGCCACACCAGGACAAGAAAGGGCTAGAGCTAGTCCTCCTGTATGGCATCCCTTCTGGCAGCATGCTGTTCAGAAAATATTAACTCAGGTTAAAATAACAAGGTATGTGGTCAAAAAGGGTCCTCCGATTTGGAGGCCCTGTTTAGTCAGACCCAATTTTCATATTACAAGCCTCTAAGGATATGGAGCATCATTGGAGAGGCTTCCAGTTTCTTCTACCCTGGTAACTGTACTGGGAGGAATCGATATGGTCAAACACTGAAGTTCTCTATTATTACAGTCTAATGCGGGCAATAGTTTCCTCTCCTTTTTGGTTAAAATCACTCCAGAATCCCCCCAATGCCTGAACAAGGTAGTTAATCCTCTGATAGTGTCTAAATTGTCCTCATCTTTCTTAATCAAGGGTGTGCCTCCTATGGCACGTGTTGATCATAAATTAGATAAATTAATATAGAAAGTGGATGGAATTAAGATCTTTATCCATCGTGAGCTTCTGGCATTAAAAAAAATGGTGCAGAATTGGGGGATTGGATTAATGAGGCCGGTGTTGGTATTAGGGCTCTCTTGACTGAACCTAAAAATGGGAAATCAAACCCTAAGGCTCCTTATGGTGGCTTAGTGGTTTCCCCACATCACAACAAATTTGCCAAAGTGCAGCAGATACAACCCAATACTAGTACTAGTTCTAGTTCTAGTATAATCCCGCTGCCTGCCCTAATTACAACTAATAAATGTGAGGATTCCATAAACTTGTGGAAGGGTATGTCGAGCAGAGAAGGAGGGAGCAAAATATTATACTTTATGATTTTATGATCCCCTATTACATGTCACATTTATTAAAAATAATGTGATATATCTGTCAAAAAAGGTGGCCGTCCCTTATAAGCAGCTTCAGGAAAATATGGTACACATATCTGGACTTCAATACCATAGGGGAGCTTTTAGGTTTTCCCCTGTGAGGGTGGGGTTTAGGAGCCTGTATTTGAGGCATCTTATTTTGACTGTGGCTGAGTCCTCTCAGCTAGGTCTTGAAATTGGGGAGGCTATATTTCCTATAACTCAAAGGCAGACGGTATTATGCCCAAGTAAGAGTTTTATTCTAGAGGGCAAAGGCAGCTTACTGAGAGAGGATTTTGGAATCTCACCCCACCCCACCCCAATACAGTGGACTCCCTTGATATAGAAGAGATAGGGGAGCCAGACAATCTCCCAACGTTGGTGGTAGCAAGGGGCAGTGTTTTTAAAAGAGACATTGGCAAGGGAAGAGAGTTGTGACTATCATACTCGCATGTACCTAATATATTGGATTTGCAGATGTTGTCCTGGAATATAGCTGGATTGAATTAAACTGGATTGAATATAGCTGGATTGAACTAAGCTTATTGATCATGATTGGCTCCAGTATCATTTGCTTTTATTTCAGGAGACGTGGGTCATTGGTGTTCCCATGCTTAATGGCTATCAGTCATTTGTGTTTGAAGCTTATAGAGTGGCAGGGAAAGGTAGATATATGGGTGGCTTGGCTATTTTTGTCTCTAATATGATTGAAGGAAGTATCTTGCAGCTGAATCTAGATTCACATTTCTTGTTGGCTCTCTTAACTGATTTCAAAGTAAGGACTCCGTTGATAATAGGGGTTTGATGGGAGGTCAGGTCTGGTGGAAGTGTCATTTGATGGAATCATTGGAGTCACTGCGATCAGAACATCTGTGTGCTGAAGTGATTATGGCAGGCGATTTCAATGCAAGAGTCACTCAATATCATAAGGAGGTGGAGGATGATATTGATGCCTTATTAGGGATTGATACTCCCAATATGCTTGATCAGAAAGGCAATAAGGCAGGACAGTATTTGGTTACCATTATGTATGAAAATGTATTGAGAATGCTTAACGGTAGAGCTAACCTGGATAGACCGGGAGCATTTACCTGTTGTTCATTTAGGGATAATAGCACAATCAATTACATTTTAGTGGATTCCTGCTGCCTCCCTCAATATGATCAGATTGAGGTAGTAAGTAGAGAAGAAAGTGATCATCTCCCATTAAGACTGACTATGCCAGTTCCTCATGGTGATCCAAGGCAATCTTTGCCCTGCTCTATGAAGGGCACAGTAAGGTGTTTGTGTATTGAATTAAGTTTATGGTAGGAAGGTTGAATGTGCCCAAAATATGTTTTTGAGACTTCTACTTGGGTTACATCAGAATACCCCCAGGGCTCATTTGAGGCTTGAAACTAGTTCCTCCAGTATAAAGGTACTGGCAAGCTTACAACAGATCAATTTTGGCTGAAAATTAGAGCTCAGTCCCCAAACAGTGCCTCCTAGAATATTGGAGTTCTGTAAATCCCCATTTTACATGGATGGAGGAAATTAATAAGGCTCTGTTTGGTGCTAGTTTGGGAGACAACTGAAACACAGTGGAAAAATTTCTGTTCCCTTGTGATAAAGCTACTATTGCTAGGGATGGGTGAACATGGTTCAGAAGTTCAGAGTTCGGCCCGAACTTGGCCTGTTTGGACAACCGAACCTGAACCCGAACTGACCGAACAGAACTCTATTCCGAATGCCAAAACAACCGAACAGTTCAGTCAGTTCGGATCGCATTCAATTGAGTTTGGGTTGCAAAAATGTGTCACTGGAAGTCAAAACGTGACCTGTCTCTTATACACATCTAGATGTGTATAAGAGACAGCTTCAGACGCCTGAACCCGAACTGACCGAACTGAACTCTATTCCGAATGCCAAAACAACCGAACAGTTCAGTCAGTTCGGATCGCATTCAATTGAGTTTGGGTTGCAAAAATGTGTCACTGGAAGTCAAAACGTGACAGGGAGGGGTAGTCAGCTGAAGAGCAGACTTCCAGGCACCAGGGGTGGAGAGGCTTGGAGTAGCAGCCAGCCTGCCCAGTCACCATCCCTTTTCACCTCAGACTACTGGCTTCGCAGTCTGTGATTGGCTACGGGCTAGGCTGCATGGAGCCAATGGGGCTTGCGGTGAGGTGGGCGCAGGAAGAAACAAAACTCATTGGCGTCCCCCCTTCCCAACACCTTCTGAGCTAGTCACTGTTCCTGACAGCAGGCGTTTCAAAAGGCTCCCTCTCCCAGCAGTTTTGGTTCCTTCCTATTCCTAATCCATTGCCATCCTCCTCCTATTTCACCCATCCAACCCATCTACCTCCATATTATCATTATTTAGTTTAGATTAGATTTAGGTGTTATATTTTGTTTTTACCCCTCCCTGTGTTCCCTGTGTTCAATCTCCCTCCCTTCCTTCCTCACCCCTCCATTGAACCCTTTCTCTCTCCCTCTCTCTATATTCCATCCCTGATTCCCTTTCCCTGTTTTTTTATTCATTTTGAGTAGCATTAGATTGATTTAGGTTTCATTTCAGTTTTGTATCCCTCTCTGTGTTCTTTGTGTTGCCCCCCAACCCATCCCAGATAGATAGATAGATAGATAGATAGATAGATAGATAGATAGATAGTAGAGTTGTAGAAGTTAGCTGAGATAGAGATAGTGTTTAGAGATTTTTTTAAAGCGTTTGTAGGAGTAGGCCTTTGTACTTATTGGATAGATAATCCATTTAGTTGATAGCATTTAGAATAGTTATACCAGTTAGATTTAGTGTAAATAGAATATTAGATTAAAAAATTTTTAAAAAAATTTAATTTTAAAAATAATAATAATATAAAAACATTATTTTGTAGGGAGAAATGGAGAGGGGAAGGAAAGGCTGGTCTGCTGCCCATAGGGGAGCCAGTGGGGCATGTGCCAGAGGTGGAAGGAGCTGTGCCAGGAGAGTGGCAGCAGGCAGCAGCAGTAGCCCGAGCACATCACCACGCCCCAAACTTAGCAGGCCTGCTTTAGGGCAACAGGCTTCAGCAGTTCAGCATCACCTCCTGGCACTGCCCTCCTCTACTGCCACTCAGGGCACTGGAAGGCCTGCAGGAGTTGAAGCTGCATCTTTCTCTGCTGCTGCAGAGGGCACAGCTCCTAACCCCCCCAAAAAACACATGACAAAGCAGAAGGCACAGTTCCTAACCCACCCACCCCCCAAAACACATGGCAAAGGAGAGGGCACAGCTCCTAACCCCCCACAAACACATGGCAAAGCAGAGGGCACAGCTCCTAACACACACCCCCAAAAACACATGGCAAAGCAGAGGGCACAGCTGAAAACACATGGCAAAGCAGAGGGCACAGCTCCTAACCCAC
>QEPC01011002.1:0-45676 GCA_003113815.1 Sphenodon punctatus | reverse complement strand
GCTGGCACGTGCAAATCCTGCCCTTCTTTGGGTGCTAGTAGCGATGGCAACTTGAAGTACCTTTGGTGGCATGTGAAAATCCTGCCCTCCTTGGGGTGCTAGGGGATTCTAGGGATTGCAACTATAAAGGCCCTGGCTGGCACGTGCAAATCCTGCCCTCTTTGGGGTGCTAGGGAATGCTAGAGATTGCAACTAAAAAGGCCCTGGCTGGCATGTGCAAATCCTGCCCTTATTTGAGGGTGCATAGGGAATGGGATGGCAACTGGAGAGTGGAGACCCTTGCTAGCCTGGCACATGTTTGGGTGGGGGTGCTGCTCGTGCTCATGCCTGACTTCTGGAAGAGCCCCCCCACACTACAGTACCCTCTCTCTCTGTGGCAGACATCCGCAGCTACCCGCTGATGCCCACTGTTTGTGCCTGACTGATGCCCATCACCCACGCACCCACACACACACCAGTGAGCTCGCTCTAACGGATAGAGTCTTTCTTATCCTCAAAGTAAAAAAAAAGTTTACAAACCTGGCAGCACTTCCTGTGCCCGCCGCTTGCTCCTCATCCGAGGAGCCGGCCACCACCACCACCAAAGGTCCAGGGGCAGCGACCTCTTCCTCCTTCTCCTCTGAGAGCACCACATTGGCCCCCAGATGTTGCATCAGCACAACAGCCTTCTTCGTGTTTTTTTTAAAAACATCCAACCAACCAAACCAAAACACACAGTCACCCACCAACCAGCCAAACAAACAACACAGCCAAACCTAACAAAAACAGCCAAAACACACAAATCGAACAGCCACCCAGGCAAACACACACTCTTTCACCACACAGCTCTGCACACACTCGAATTTCCGGTTTCCGGCGTGATCACGCGCTGTTGCGATACTTTTCCTGAACACCCAAACTGAACACGACCGAACCGAACAGCCGAACCCGAACCGCAACCTGTTCGTACATCCCTAACTATTGCGTTGAGGATGACTGACATGGCTATTCATTAAGATTTTGCTGTAATTAGACATGTGAAATGTTTGCTGCTGTTTGGCTTATTTAAAATCGAGGTAGGCCTTCCCCCTTATTTGGCACTAGTGCTGCACCATCGGCATAGAAGATTGATTGCAGAGTTGAGATTTAATCAAATTAAATCTGCAGTTCTTGTAGGGAGATGGAATAAAATTACCTACAACAAGCGTCTCTGTACTTGCTCAGTGGGTGTAGCTGAGGACACAGAGCACATTCTGTGGCATTGCCTCTTCTATATCAAGGAAAGGAATGCTTTTCTTTTGGTTCAAATTTGTGGTTGGTCAGACCACTGGAAGACAATCTGGCTCTTACAAAACAGCTCATTTTCTATTTTGGCTGCATTGGGCAACATCTTGATTTCACTGGAGAAGATTAGAAAAATTAAAGGGCTTGATATTTAATGACAGCTGTCCAGGTCAGTGTGATTCCTTATAGTATCTTCTAGATTATGAGCATATTATTTACATTTATGAGTTCCACTCTGCTTTGCTGGCCTTAGTGGGATTCCACCACTCCCATCATGGGTTTAGTTTGGTCTTTGAATGGCATACACTTTTATAAATAGGTGGATAGATTCTAAGTGTGCCATTCAAGTGAACTAACTATTCAGGTGGGGGTAGGTGGTTGGTTGTATTTTGATTCCCTGGCGTTAGTATGCTACCTGTTTATTAGTTTGCAATACTCTTGATTACAGCGAAATGTATTGATGTACAATATATGTTCGTAAACTTTGTTTGTTTATATTTTGATTTGGCTTTTGGCCATAAATAAATAAACATAAATAGTCACAAAGTACAAATCTTGGAAATCTTGGATTATCCTGATGACTGAACATCTAATAAATCTTTTACATCCAATAAATATTTCATTACATTTTGTATTCAAAAAGAGAGCCTAATCTCATAAATAAGATAGTTTTATCCATTCTTAAACATTTTGTATTAGTATTATTTCCCTACCTTATACTCCTGAATTTTTAATACATTCTAGCTTTAGAGTTTCAGCTAGGACTGTTAACCCTATTGTACAAACACTTCTCCGACCCCACACACACACAAGGGTAAGACAAACATTTTGGCATTCTCAAGCGCATGCACCTCGGGTAGGAAGGGTTGTTCCCGGTAAATTCCAGTGGTAGTTCAAATATCATGTTACTGAAATAGATGCTGGGAATGGAAAGGCTATGGCTATATAGGTTATGATTCTGTGCAACATTTTATGAGAGGTCTTAGGCCCTTTTTAAATGGACCGCAGTGGGTGGGGGGATGGGTGTGCAGATGTGGTGGATGGAGGTAGGTGTGCACCTATTCCCACAGGTGCACACCCACCTCCACCCACGGAACCTCCTCCAGATTGCCGGATGGCTCTGTGGGTAGGTGATGGGTGAAGGTGGGTGTTGCATGGCAGCATGCATGCACCCCACCCACCACCCATGGTGTTCCCACAGGCACACAGCCATCCCCCCACCGCTACGGCATTTAGACGGATGAGCCCCCACCTCACACTTGCCTGCACACCCAGTGGAGGGTGGGGGCGGGGGGGAGAGGGTGTCCATGTAAAAACAACCATAGACTGTGGTTCTCAGATTTTTTTTTAATGAATTTGACCAATACCACCTCTATGCTGATGACACTCAACTCTATCTCTCTACTCCTTCTCTCTCTCCCTCTGTTCAAGCTCGTCTCATCAACTGTCTCTCTGACATCTCTACTTGGATGTCTCAACGTCAACTCAAACTCAACATGGCTAAAACTGAATTCCTTATCTTCCCCCCTCATCCTTCCTCTCCTTCCTCACTGTCAATAACTATTGATGGAGTCACCATCCTGCCTGTCCCCCAAGCCCGTAGCCTAGGCTTCATCTTTGACTCAGCCCTTTCTTTTAAACCCTACATTAACTCTGTTGGTAAATCCTGTTGCTTCTCCCTCCATAACATTGCTAAGATTCGCCCTTTTCTCTCTGTCTGGTCTGCCAAAACTCTTGTTCATGCTCTGGTCATCTCTTGCCTCGATTACTGTAACCTCCTTCTCACTGGCCTTCCCCGGTCTCACCTTTCTCCCCTCATCTCTGTCCAAAACTCTGCTTCCAGGGTCATCTACCTTGCCGGTCGCTTCGACCATGTGCAGCCCCTCCTCTCTTCACTTCACTGGCTTCCCCTTCCTGAACGAATCCTGCACAAGCTCCTAGTCTTCACCTATAAAGCTCTTCACAACCTTGCTCCGCCCTACCTCTCTGCACTTATCGCCCTCCATACTCCAGCCCGTGCACTTCGCTCCTCCTCTGTCCCCTCTCTCGCCCTTCCACGCCTTCCCTGCTCCCCTAAGCACCTTCGTCCCTTCTCACTTGCTGCCCCCCATGCCTGGAACTCCCTCCCTGTCCACATCCGCCTTGCCTCCTCCCTTCATACCTTCAAATCTCTCCTTAAAACTCACCTCTTTCGCTCTGTTCTGTCTGACTCTTTATCCTGCTGAGCCACTATTCCTATACCTACGATCTGTTTACCCTTATCCTTGCAACATGGACCTGCCTGCTGTCATTCTCATCGTAACTAAGCCAAGTACGTGCACTTGAGACCTCGCATCTTCATGAATGTTAGACCCCTTGCCTCTCCCTCTGTTCCCCTTCCTAAGTCTCTCCCCCAGCTCCTGTCTCTCAGATTGTAAGCCCTAGGGGCAGGGACCCTGTCTATTTTATTACTTTGTAAAGTGCCAGGTACACTGCTGGCGCTATATAAATGTTTGTTAATAATAAATAATAACAAAACTGAATGAAGATTAAGAGGTAAAGAAAGACAAATGTTTTCTTTTCACTGGGGAAATGAGTATAAGATGGTTGAGCTGGGAGCTGGCCTTTTGAAAAACTTACTGTAACTCAGCTCCAGATGCTTCTCAACCCTAACCTGATAAGGGGGAACTGCTGGGCTAAATATAGAAAGGCTGCTGCTCAGCTAAGTGTGGGTATTGTCAAGGAGAATGATTCAGAGCAAAGGTAAAATGAATGTCTGTGTGATAAAAATAAGTCCATCCAATTGCACTATCATATTCAAGCCCAATGATGTGAGTGGTAGCCACTATTTGTTCATGCTTCATCAGATATCTGCTTCAGTTATATCCGTGATTTGGTTGTTTTGGTATTTCATTAATGCCATTTTGGCAATGCAAAATTGCCACCATGGTGTAACTGAAATACCCAAAGTATGATAGCGAAATAAATGGCTATTCTCCAAACAGGCCCGGGGACGCAAACTGTCACCATCAGGAGCTGGGAGTAAACAGCAGGGAATAGATCACTCCATTATGAGCTGTTGGGTACTTTTCAAAGCAAGTGAGGGTGGCCACTGTCAGAGACAGGATGTTGGGCTCAATGGATCGTTGGTTTGACCCAGTACGGCACTTCTTATGTTCCTAAACAAAATAACCAAATAGAAGTATCCAAACAAGTGGATATACAAATACATGTTTCATTTGTGGAAATTGGCTGTGAATTATCAGAAAATATGAATAATAGCAACAAGTACAAAATCTACTATTCACTTCAACTCTAGTTCAAAAGACAATCCATAGACCTGGAATTGCCTGTGGTTTAGGAAAGTAGAGTTTAGCCAGTGGCAGGTAAGCTGAGGGGGTTGTTTCTGATATTTAATTTGTGTTCAGTTCAAGTTAAGTGGTGAATATGTTTATAAAGACTGAACTACACCTTGGTGAAAAGATCCCAGAATGTCTTCTCTTTCTTTTGAGGGCCTAGCTCCTACTAGGGGTGAAACAAGAATAGATTTCTATTCCTGCAAGAACACATGAGATTCTCTCAACCCCAGCAAGATTTCATGCATTCTCACAAGGGTTCTCAAGAATCTCACAAGATTCTCGAGAAACCTCAAAAAAAATTTTTTTTAAAAAAAGCTCTGCGCATGCACCAAATATCCATCATGGCCATTCTGTGCATGTGCATCCCCCCCCCCCCCTCTACGACCGTTTTTCACATGTGCAGAGCTTTCTCTGAGATTTCTCAAGAATCTTGCAAGATTCTCAAAATCCTAAAAACATTTCACCCATGCACAGAGCTGGTTTTCAGCCTTGTGAGAAACTTGTGAGAATGGGTCGAAGCTAAAATTTATCCTCCAGAACTGCCCTCCTATGTTTTCCTATGTCATTGGTACCCACACTGTCTAGAATTCTGTCTAGGTGACATGTGAGGTCTGCTACCTTTGCACCAGGTGAGCAACTCACCATGTAGTCCTCACAGCGACCAGCCACCCAAGTAACTACATTCCTAATAATCAAATCACCAACTACCATGGCTATCCTATTCCCGCTCTCCTGGAAACACATCCTTAGAGATGTATCCTCAGTGCAAGAGGATACTAATATATCATCTGAAAGGTAGGTCCCAGCTACAGGATCATTTCCCACCATAACAGCTTGATGCCCTCCTTCCCTAATACCTTCCTCCTCCAACACATCACAGGGGCTGCAAAAGCGGAGGTCTCTGAAGGTCTCTTCTATAAACATTTTGGTCTGCCACAGCTCCTCCAGCTCAGTCACTCTAGTCTCCAGAGACTGTACTCTTTCTCTGAGAGCCAGGAGCTGTTTGCACCAACTGAACATATACAACCTCTCTCCAAGTGAAAGATATTCATACATGTTACACTGGGTGCAAAACACTGGGTGCAAAACTTCCCTGCTGCTGAACATTTACCTGCATTTCCCTATTTACCTTCCCCGTAACTAGGTATAAACTTAAATAGGTCAAGGACACTTATTACTCTAACTTGTTTAAAAAAATTAATAAATATGCAATTAGCTTCCCAACAGTGAGAATTCTGTTTTTCCTCTGTTTATGGGGTGAGTGTGGTAGATTACATTATTGTCCCCTTAATAAATAGTAATGCTTTTCCCAAATTCTCAGTGATTCCGATACCAGAAAGTGACCATTTACCTTTAACAGTAAGTTCATTATGCTTCTAGCCATAGCATAGATTTGTCTGGCTGGCTGTGGCCATGTCAGAGGCCCCTAGGCAGAACAGAACACAACTCCATAGGTAGGACACAACTCAAATGGTCCTTGGATATTGCCTCTAAGGTTTTGGTTCAATTTAGAGACACGGATTTTATTTGTGTTAGAGACATGATAATTTTTTCTCCCTGGCAATAGAAGAAGCGTATTATTCCTCTTTGATGGATTTGTTGTTGCAGATGGTTTCAAAACCTCTTACTTTTTCATCGCATAGGCCTCTTAGTAGCAATTCTGCCAGTTCTTACAGGTGGTTTCATCAGGAACGTAGTCAAGCTAAGTATGCATTGATTAACCTCAGAAAGGAATTGCTTATAAATGGATCTACTCAAGCTCATGACAATTTTATTGATGCATGAAGGAGCTATAAAAAATTCTCAAAGGCAAAAAGCGTCAATTTGCCGATCAGTTATGGGGAGAACTGGAAATAGTTGCCAGATCTAAGGAGTCCTCTAAGTTCTAGCATTTGGTAGCTTCTGACATTAATTCCTGACTTTCTAATAAAGCCTCCCAAATTAGTGAATCTGAGTGAGTCTCTTTTTTTACACAGGTATTTAATAAACCTCGGACAACTATGAGTCATTTAATATCTGTAGCTTGCAAGCCTTTACTGAGAATGGTAGTTCTTTGTCTCCGTTAGTTACAGAAGAAAGGGTGATACAGTATATTAAATTACAAAAGAGTAATAAGACGGCTGGTATCAATTTCTTACCTACAGAAATGTACCAACTTTGCCATGGTTGGTGAGTTCCTCTTTTGGCCAAGCTTTTTAAATGTATTAATCTTTCCAAGTGGCTTCCTCCAAATTGGAATATCAGTATCATTATCCCTATTTTTTAAAAGGTAACAGGAAAGACCCCAGTTGCTACAGACTGATAAGTTTACTTCTGATCAATGGCAAAAGTTACTCCCATTTTTTGTTAGATGAATTGGAAGCTTGAGTATCTGCTAACAACCTGCTGGCCAAGGAGCAGACTGGCTTCCATGTCTTATCTCATCTGATTGACAAATATGTATATATCAGATAAGGCAAGACTTTTGCTGCATTTATCAACTTTGAAAGAGCTTTCAGTTCTATTAACTGGGAGAAATGATGGGTCAAATTGCATACAATAGGCATTAATTCTCATTTATTAGAGCTTATCATCTTTCTTCATAAAAACCCACAGGCTAAAGTTAGACAATGCAATGGAGGCTTATTCTAATACTATATTTATCACCACAGGAGTGAGACAGGGCTTTTTTTCTTGCCTTTATTATTTAATTTATATATCAGTGATATTGTAGGTGTGATGAATGCAGCTAATTTTTCACCCCCAAATTAGCTGAGCAGACTCTTTTGATCTTTTACGCAGATGATGTCATATTACTTTCACAGACACAGCAGGGCTTACAGGGTTGTTTGAATGCCCTTGGCCTTTACTGTTTAAATAATGACTTGTCGATAAACTACAAGAATTCTCAGCTTGTGGTTTGGGGGATGAATTCTCTGAATTACAGATGATTTCTTGACGCCAGCATCTAACATAGGTTAAATTGTTTACATATCTAGGAATTTCTTTTAGATATAGTATATACAGTGTTGTGGTTCTGCCATAAAATGAGGCTTACAAGACATATAAAATATACTGACATAAATCCAATTAACCCCCCTCCCTCAGCTTCCCACATCTATCCCTGTCTGACAAATATTTGGCCAAATATAAAGTCTTCTGGCAGCATCCAAAACTGGCTCTTACTCAGGCTTTGGCAAACCTCCTGAGCAAGGGAGTTCCATAAAAGTGGGGCAGCCACCAAGGACACTTCTCTATGCATTTTTGGTATATGAACTTGGTGCACTGATGGTATATGCAAGAGGATACACCTGGCTGACTTTATGAGCCACAATGGGACAGAGAAGAACAGAAGAAGGTCTTTCTGATAACTTTTCTCTTCATATTCATACTAAAGCTTGCCTTCACACAAAAGTTGCACCAGTTTAATTTAAATGGTTTAACACCTGATAAACTTAAACTGGTGCAATCCTGCAGTGTGGACAGTGTTAAACATAAGTCACTTATAGTTCATCCTCCACTATTAAAGTCAGTGGCAAAACTCCCATTGACTTTAAAGGCAGAACAGCTCCTTATCAGTCTAAAAATATTATAAAGGAATCAATTGAAGCCAGTTTGTCGGAGTCCATATTGTTTGTTTACACGTTGACTGCAGTCCTAGTTAAGAACATAAGAAGTGCCGTACTGGGTCAGACCAATGGTACAACTAGCCCAGCATCCTGTCTCCGACAGTGGCCAATCACGGTGGCTTGGGAGAAACACCCAACAGGTCACAATGGGGGATCCATTCCCTGTTGTTTTCCCCCAGCTCCCGTCATATTCCCTGATCCTGTCTGGCTAATAGTTGCTAATGGACCTATCTTCCAGAAACTTGTTCAAACCTCTTTTAAACTCGGCTATAGTACTGACCCTTACCACAGCCTCTGGCAGTAGATTCCACAACCCAATTATATGCTGAGTGATATGGAAGAATCCCAAAGCTATATAGTATATTGGCCTATAAATCCTTGAGAATGCTTTAGGCCTAAGATTCCATTACTATGCAATGCAGCTTGCCTTTTGCTCTAATAACCTATTAAGAAAATAATGCTGCAAAGCTTTCCAGGAGGTTTCCTGTTGTCATCTTTGTGCTGGCCCTTATCTATATCTAATGCTGACACGTGTGTGTGTGGGTTAGCTACACTCCCTGACAGATGTCCCGCTCCACCCTTGGGCCCCCTTATCTCTAGTTCCGAGGAACTGAACTTGCTTGCGTCAGCAACCCAATTTCTGCCTAGTAATAAGAGGTATTTTCTGTCAGATATGGTTATGTGTGTACATGTATGATTAGATCCCGACCACGTGTGGTTGCTTGTTTCCTGCTGGGTATAAAAGAAATCTCTCTGCTGCAAGGCAGGGTCCATTGGTAGAAATACCAGTGAGACCCACAGCTGTGTATCTGAATAAATCTGATGGAACGTTCCTGGCAGCCGCCTCTCATTTCAGCCTGAAAATCCACGACAGTGAACAAATATTTTCTTTTATTTGTTTTAAACTTGCCACAAATGAGTTTCATGGAGTGTCCCCTAGTTCTAGTACTAGCTGACAGGGTAAATAACTGCTCCTTGTTTATTAGTTCCACACCACTCCTGATTTTATAGACCTCTTTCATATCTCCTCTCAGTCGTCTCTTCTCCAAACTGAAGACCCTCAATCTACCAAGCCTCTCCTCATACGGGAGCCTTTCCATGCCCTTGATAATTTTTGTTCCCCTTCTCTGTACCTTTTCTAGTTCAGCTATGTCTTTTTTGAGATGAGGCGACCAAAACTGCACACAATATTTGAGGTATGGTCGCACCATTGATTTGTATAGAGGCATTATGACTTCCTCAGTTTTATTATCTATCCCCTTCCAAATAATTCCTAATATTCTGTTTGCTTTTTTGACTTTTGCTGCACACTGTACTGTGGATTTCATTGTATTGTCCACAACCATCCCCAGATCCTTTTCCTGAGCGGTAACTCCTAGCTTAGTACCCAGCATTGTGTACGTATAGTTTGGATTATTTTTCCCTACGTGTCCACATTAAATCTCATTAGCCATTTAGATGCCCAGGCACCCAGTGCCATAAGATCCTGTTTAGTTGCTCACAGTCTGCTCGTGTTTTAAATACATTGAATAACTTGGTGTCATCTGCAAATTTGATCACCTCACTCTTAAAACCCTTCTCCAAATCATTAATGAATACATTAAACAGCACCGGTCCTAATACACATCCCTGAGGCACACTACTTTTTACATCTCTTCATTGTGAAAACTGACCATTTAGTCCTACCCTTTGATTTTTATCTTTTAACCAGTTTCTGATCCATAGTAAGACACTACCTCCTATCCCATGACGGTTTAATTTTCTCAAGAGTCTCTCATGAGGGACCTTATCAAATGATTTCTGGAAATCCAGGTACATGATATCTACTGTGTTTCCCTTGGCCACATGCTTATTTACACCCTCAAAGAATTCAAACAGGTTAGTGAGGCATGACTTACCTTTACTAAATCCCTGTTGTGTCTTCCCCATTAAGCCATGTTTGTCAACATGCCCTGTAATTCTGTCCTTAATGATGGTTTCCACCATTTCCCCCAGCACAGACGTCAAGCTTACTGGTCTGTAGTTTCCAGGATCGTCTCTGGATCCCTTTTTAAATATCGGGGTTACATTTGCCACCCTCCAGTCCTCGGGTACAGTGACAGATTTTAGTGACAGGTTACAAATTACTAACAGTAGGTCTACAATTTCATATTTGAGTTCCTTCAGAACTCTGGGGTGAATGTCATCTGACCCTGGTGACTTGTTAATATTCAGTTTGTCAATTTGCCCTAGAACATCCTCCAACATCACATTGATTTGTAACATCTCTTCCAATTCCTCGCCACAAAAGCAAGGATCCGGCATGGGTATCTCTCCAAAATCCTCCACAGTGAAGACCAACACAAGGAACTCATTCAGCTTCTCTGCAATGTCCTTATCCTCCCTGAGCACCCCTTTTACTCCCTTGTCATCTAATGGTCCAACTGACTCCCTATCAGGCTTCTTGCTTCTCATGTATTTGAAAAAGTTTTTGTTGATTGTTTTTGCCTCTTTAGCAAGCCTCCCTTCAAAATCTCTCTTGACCTGCCTTATTAGCACTTTACATTTATGTTGCCAGTGTTTATGCTCTTTCGTATTATTTTTACTGGGACTAACCTTCCATTTCTTAAAGGATACCTTTTTGCCTCTAATAGCCTCCTTCACCTCCCCATTTAACCACAGTGGAAGATGTTTGGTCTTCCTGCTTCCTTTTTTAACATGCGGGATGCATTTAATCTGGGCTTCCAGAAGGGTGCTTTTAAACAGTCTCCACGTCTTTTGCAAACTTGTACCCCTTGCAACTGGACTTTTTCTTTTCTTTTTAACTAGTTTCCTCATTTTGTCATAGTCTCCTTTTTAAAGTTAAATGCTACCGCTGTACTTTTGTTTATCTTTTTCCCTCCAGAAATTATGTCAAATGTGATCACATTATGATCGCTAATGCCTAGTGGCTCTGCCACAGTTACTCCTTGCACCATGTCCTGTGTGCCATTCAAGACTAGATCTAAAATAGCTCCTCCTCTCATTGGTTCCAGAACCAGCTGTTCTAGGAAGCAGTCATTTACGGCATCTAGAAATTTGTCTTCCACGTCCCGCCCCGAGGAAATATTCACCCAGTCAATATTAGGATAATCAAAGTCACCCATTATTATTATGCTGCCGACTTTAGTAGCCTGTCTAATCTCTTTTAGCATTGCTTTATCAGTCTCTCCTTCCTGGTCAGGGGGATGATAGTATAACCCTACTACGATACTCTTCCTCTTTATACCTGGAATTTCTATCCATAGAGATTCTAGGGAACAGTTTTCATCCTTTAACATTTTAATTGTACTTGACTCAATGTTGTCTTTTACGTATAGAGCCACCCCACCATCAACTCTATCTACTCTGTCATTCCGATATATTTTGTCCCTAGTATTACAGTGTCCCATTAGTTATCCTCATTCCACCATGTCTCTGTGATGCCTATAATGTCTAGATCTTCATTTAGCGCCATACTCTCTAATTCTCCCATCTTACTTTTTAGGCTTCTAGCATTTGCATATAGACATTAATGTGTAATGTTTTTATTCTTCTTACTGTGCACATTATAGGGCACTGTATCAGGCACCCTGGACTTGTTATTTGTCTGTTCTCCAGCAAATTCCACCTGAAGTCCCGTATTTTTTACCCCTCCGTCAGTCTTAAGCAACTCTAAATCCCCTAAGTTAACATCATCCTGCATAGATGCCACAGTCTGAACTGTGCACTCCACAGTGCCTGTCAGCTTTCCCCCAGGTTCTAGTTTGAAAACTGCTCTATCACATTTTAAATTTTTAGTGCCAGCAGCCGGGTTCCATTCTGGTTAAGGTGGAACTCATCCCATCTGTATAGGCTCCCCTCTCCACAGACGGCTGCCCAGTTCCTGATAAATCTAAAGCCTTCATCCTTGCACTATTGTCTTATCCACACATTGAGACATTGGAGCTCTGCCTGCCTCTGGGGTCCTGCACGTGGAACAGGCAGCACTTCCGAGAAGGCTATCCTTGAGGTTGTGGACTTGAGTTTACTACCTAGAAGCCTAAATTTGGCCTCCAGAACCTCCATCCTATATCTACCTATGTCATTGGTACCAACATGGACCACAACAACAGGCTCCTCCCCAGCGCGCTCTAGGATTCTATCTATGTGTCGTGTAAGGTCCGCTACCTTCGCACCAGGCAGTTGGGATCCGCATGGTATCTGCATGGTTTCTGTGCGGCTCAGTACAATCCCTATGGGGATGTGTATGCGCGCGCATGAACATGGAATGTGCACGGTGCATGCGGAGCATGGGATCAGTCCCACTGAATTAGCTGCATCACGTTAAATCACATCTTTAATTAAACTGGAGTAGTGTTTTGAAGACCAGGCTTCAATGATCAGCAAAACCATAAGTCTCATTAAAGTTCACAGGACTGATTTTCCATTGTAAAAAGCTTGGTAGCCTTTCGTAAAATACAACCAGAAAAAAGAAGATATTGCTGTCAGGTCCTGCAGAGTGCGGCCCTCACAGGTCTTGGATTGGCACCAGCAGTATTCCAAGACCGTGTGCTTTTCACATACTCACACTGGTGTCCATGGAGATCTACTGCTTGTAAAGAATTTGATGTGGTCTCCGATTGTTGGACTGGGTTTGTATCCTGACTCCAATATAACTGCATGGGTCAGTCAAGGACCTTTGTCTAGATTATCTGGACAGTTATCTTGGTGCTGCCTTCACAGACCCCAAAATCCCCTCTCTCAGTCCAACAATCTGGTTGTTTCCAACCCTGCACCATCCTCTGTTCTGGCTCTAGCCTCCAACCACTGATTCAGATCCATTCTACAGCCTCTCATCTCCTGGTCTGGTCCCACATGTCCTTGATTCTGCTCTTGTCTTACCCTTCATAGCTTGATGACCCACTCATACTGATCCACCCACCTAGCTACCTGACTCACCTCAGACTGCATGTCCTGCCACTCCTGACCATTCTGTTCCTTAGACCTGTAAAGGACCATACAAGATAACAAAAGTAGTGGAAAATCCAATCATAAAATGTTTATGAAATTAAATTTAGATTTCTTATGCTACAACAATCCACCATCTAGCCAGCAATAAAAATGGGAAAGGGAAAAAAAATATGAAGTTCATTTGTTCTTGCAAATCAAATGTTGGAATGCACTGTGGAATAGTTTTGAAGTTTTGATGACAATGATGCTTTTGTGTTCATCTCCTTAAATCAGAGACTTACACTGAAGTTCATTCAGGGTTGATATATGCCCTCAGGTAATACAAATATCAGATCTGTACCTAATTTACACTATGTTGTCTCTTCCAGCTAACTAAAGATGTTCTCTTCTTTCTGTATTCTTTAGGAATGAGCTGTTCTGAAGTACTACATTGTGCCTTAAACTACACTATATCATGTTTGTTTGATGTAACAAAAAAGCAAGACATAACTCTGTAGATGTTGATTTATCTTGAGCAAATCAATCTTTGGGCATTGAAGCATTAATTGTGCACAAGCAGAAAACAAATATTTTTGAAAAGTTATTATTACAGCTTTTTCCAACTTCTATGGCTTCTGTCAAAGTTCAGAGACACAATTCCCACAATTCTCAAAATCCCAGCTAAACAGAAACGGTGAACTTCATCATCTGCAATTGTGAGCATAGACCATTTCATTTATTTATTTATTTTATTTGTTTATTTATTTTTACACCATTGAAAAATGAAAATAGGAGTATGTAATTTAATGAGTGGGGGAAAATGTTCAACATTTTTATGTTAAGCACCCAAAAAATGGATTTCCCAGAGGCAGCATTTGCAGCTGGTGCAGACATAGAAGCTGCCACCTTAGCCCCAAGACCCACCATCATGGGTCTGGGGCCATCATTCCTTGCACAGAGGCGATGTCTTTCAACCGCATCAAGAAACAGCCGCACCTGCCCCAGGACCCGCTGTCACGGTTCTGGGGCCAAGTTACAGGCAGGGAGGGCTGAGACCAATATATTTAAGCTGCCACTCTAGCCCCAGGACCCACCATTATTAGTCTGGGGCCATCATTCCTTGCACACAGAGTCGATTTTCCAAAGCATCAAGAAACAGTCACTCCAGCCCCAGGACCCGCTGCCAGGGCTTGTAACGTGGCCCCAGAACCCTGGCGGTGGGTCCTGGGGCTGGAGTAGCTGTTTCTTGATGCAGTTGAAAGACATCACCTCTGTGCGAGGAATGATGGCCCCCAGACCCATGATGGTGGGTCTTGGGGCTAAGGTGGCAGCTTCTAGGTATTGGTCACAGCCCTCCCTGCCTGTAACTTGGCCATAGAACCCTGGCAGCGGGTCCTGGGGCTGGAGTGACTGTTTCTTGATGCTTTGGAAAATCGGCTCTCTGTGCGAGGAATGATGGCCCCGGAACCATGACGGTGGTTCCTGGGGCTAAGGTGGCAGCTTCTAGGTATTGGCCACAGCCCTCCCTGCCTATAACTTGGCCCAAGGACCCTGGCGGAGGGTCCTGGGGCTGGAGTGGCTGTTTCTTGATGCAGTTGAAAAACATCACCTCTGTGCGAGGAATGATGGCACTAGACCCATGATGGTGGGTCCTGGGGCTAGGAGAGTGGCAGCCTGTAGATACTGGCCACTTCCCTCCCTGCTGGTGACTTGGGCCCAGAACCCTGATGGTGGGTCCTGGGGCTGGAGTGGCTCTTTCTTGATGCAGTTGAATGATGACTCTATGTGAGTGGAATGATGGGTCCCAGAACCTCTGTCACAGACAGCATGGGCAGCATTGGCAGCAGCAGCAGATATTGGATTGCCAGGGTGAAGAACCCATGGCACAGACAGCAGAGGCAGCATTGGCAGCAGACACTGGATTTCCAAGAGGCAGCATTCACATCTGGTGCAGACATTGGATTGCCCTGGCACAGGACCCATGGCATGGACAGCAGAGGCAACATTGGCAGTAGCAGCAGCAGACACTGGGTTACCTGGGCAGAGAACCCATGGAACATCAGAGACAGCAGCAGCAGGATTTGCCTGCACACAGCACCCATGAAGCCAATATGGTTGGATTTGTCTGGGAATAGCTCCCATACAGCAGCAAATGGCAGCAGCAGGATTGTGTGGGCACATTTGTATTGGCCAGAGCAGAGCACCCATGGACCAGCAGACAGCAGTGGAGGGATTACCAGACCGGTGGTGCACATCACCCAGGGTTGCCAGGGTAGGCAGACAGGCACCGTGGCATGAGAGACAGTAGGGTGGGCACGCTGGGACATTGGCAGCAGGACACTCAGATAGGCTAGCAAAGACTGTGCAGCATGAGAGAGCGAGAGCCAGTCAGTGTCACATAGGTGGGCCGAGATCGTGTAGCTAGCCATAGGCTGGCTGGCAGGCTTACAGTTTGTTTCCCAGTGCCACCCTGCATCATGAGGTCAGTCAGATAAGGTGGCTGAGGCCATTTAGTATGAGAGAGAGAGAGAGAGAGAGAGAGAGAGAGAGAGAGGCAGGGCGGGTGCCAGGCATTGGGGGGGAGGGACAGCATCTCATCAGCAGAGGAGCAGTAACCCTAGCCCAGATTGAGGAGGAGGAGGAGGAGCCCTGTCCCAAGATTGCCCCTGGAATGGGATGGCGTGTGCTACTGCACCATCACTCCTTGTCCAGAGGCAGCTTGGGGAATCCCAGCAGTGGAAGGTTCACCTTCAGGAACAGCAACTGCTCCACCAACTTGGCCCCCAGTCTCAGGCGGTGCGGGGAGCAAATGTCCCCCGCCATGGAGAACACCCTTTCGCTGGGGACTCTGGTTGATGGGCAGGAAGGGCTACCCTTAGCCACTTTCTACAGGGCTGGTCTCACGTTAGCCTTGCCTGCCCAGTAGGCCAAGGAATCGCTACTGGGATCAATGCATGGCTCCTCCTCCCGGTAGGTCTCCACTGCTGCTGAGGCACCATTATACTCCCTCTGGTAGCTCTGGGTGGGCACCACCTGCCCCACTGCCCTCAGTCACGCTGATTGCCCTTTTGTGCTGAGCCCCATGCTCCCCAGATTTTCCTGCACACAGGAGGAGCTGCTGGCACTAGTAGGGGTCCTGCTGCTTCTGCTGCTCATCCTGGTGCTGATGCTGTGGCTACCGCTAGGGCTGGGGGCAGGGATAGATCCAGATGGCTGGAAGGGGTCACTGCTCCCACTCCCACCATCCCCAGGGGCGTCCTGCTGCATGGCCCACTCTACCTGCTGGATCTTCTGCACCAGCGTACCCTTCCAGAGTCCGTAGACCGCTGTCTCACGTGCCATGCTGCCCTTGATCCTGGGGTCCAGCATGGTTGCCAGGACATATTCCTCCCAGTGTAGGAGCTCATCAAAGTGCGCACTCAGCCCTGCCTTCAGCTTCCATGCCAGGTCAAGTGTCTCATCAGAGAACTTCCTGCCCATAGGGCCACAATTCCACCCCCCGAGAATCTCGTCCAGGCTCCTCTTGAGACTATGGACCATGGGGTCACCTGACTGAGGGTGGTGGTGAAGCTGCTCATGGTCTCCGTCACAGCCAGGAATGGTCTCAAGATGAAGACCGTGTGAGCAATCATCTCCCATTCCTCCCTGTTGTACCCTGGAAATGCCTCGATGTCTGTCTCCAGTTCCATCTGATGCAGGGTGGCTTTCTGCTCAAGAAGCCGCTCAAGCATTAGGAAGGTGGAATTCCACCTGGTGGAGACATCCTGGATGAGTGTGTGCACCAGGGACCCTTGGTCGGCCTGCTTCTCCCGGAGGAGCTCGCTGCCCTTCACACTGCGGTTGAAGAAGTCCGCCAGCTTCCTCCCTCATTTGACCAGGGAGCTAAGGGTGTCTAGCCCAATCCCCTTCTCCCCCAACCCAGAGCATCCTTGACCACAAGATGGAGGGTGTGTGCGGCACAAGGGATGCTTGTGAAGCCCCCGTCATGGACTGGCTTTATGATATTGGTTGCATTGTCTGTGACCACACACCCCTTGGTGAAGGCCGCGCCTGGCATGACCCACTCCCTACCGTGGTGACCAGAGCTGCCTCGAGGTTCCTTGAGGTGTGGGAGCTGTCCATGACTTGTGCCTGAAGCAGGGCCCACCTATACCCTGCTTGAGGACCCCTCCTGCCACTGTCAAGTGCAGCCTCTTGGTCCTGCCACCAGTGTGCAGTCACTGTCAGGTAGGCATTCTGGGCGTTCCTGGAGGACCACAGGTCAGTGGTGAAGTGGACTGTGGTCCCCCCAACCCCTGCCTGCTGCTCCCTCACCCGCTCCTTTAAATCCCTCTAGAGCTGTAGCACCACAGTCCGACTCAGGGTGGAACGGGAAGGCAGCTTAAAGTTGGGGGCCAGGAACCCAATCAGCCACTGGAAGCCCTTGTGCTCCACAATTGACAAGGGCTGGTCATCCAGGGCTCTCAATTCTGCCAATGGGTGCTTTGATTTCTCTTGGAAGCCAGTGCCATGGTGCCCTGCCGATGGGCTTGACAGATCCCCCCACCCTAGCTCCTCCATGGTGGACTGACAGCGCTGCTGGTGAGACTCCTGCTGCTGTTCTGCCCCCATACTGCTCCTGCTTCTAGAGGCAGCAGCAGTTGGTGCAGGACACTGGCCCGCTGAAGCAGCCGGGCGACTGGACGCTGCAGTCGGGAGCCCACTGGCATCCACTTCCCCTGCCTTCCCGCTGAGCAGCAGAGTACTGTGGCATGAGTTCAGGTGCCTCGCCATTGCAGTTGTCCCAAGATTGGTGAGCACCTGCTCACACTTCACGAGCCTATTCCACAACCTGCACTGCATCTCTCTGGGATCATCTGCCCGCACCTGCTTAAAACGATCCCAGACTGAGGATTTCCCCCCCCCTTCTTCCTTCTTGCCCACCCCAGCTGACACACTGCTGCCAGGACTGCTGGGGTGGGGGAGAACTTGATGGTTCTAGCAACACAGCTCTGGGAGGGGGCTCAGCCATCACCTCAGCTCCAGACATCTCCTCTGCAGCACTAGTGTCTGCCTCTTTCTCACTGTCCGCGATCACGGTGATGTCCCATGAAGGGGAGTACTGGGACCCTGAGGCTAGACTGCCCGTGCCTGCCATGCTGCTGGCACTCTCCCTGTGCCCCCCTCTGTAGCTGCTTTTGCTGTTGCTGCTGCTACTCTTCTTCCTATTGACATTGCCCGGGTATCAGGCCCTGCCTCTAGCAGTCGGGGTGGGATCCACCAGCTCTGAACTTCTGGGGATCACCTCGACAGTGGGGGATATTGGTGGCCCTGGAGGAACATCGGAAGCAGCACCAGCAACTGCTCCAGCACCACCACCAGCAGAGACAGACGCAGTCTCAAGTCCTGCAGGCCTTCCAGTGCCCTGCGTGGCAGTGGAGGAGGGTACTGCCAGGAGGCAATGCTGAGCCGCTGAAGCCTGTTGCCCTAAAGCAGGCCGGCTGAGTTTGCATGGTGGTGATGTGCTCTGCCTCTGGCTACTGCTGCTGCCTGCTGCCACTCCCATGGCATGGCCCCTCCC
Organism: Sphenodon punctatus; assembly: GCA_003113815.1. Classification (NCBI taxonomy): domain Eukaryota; kingdom Metazoa; phylum Chordata; class Lepidosauria; order Sphenodontia; family Sphenodontidae; genus Sphenodon; species Sphenodon punctatus. The sequence continues at coordinate 26,978 of QEPC01011002.1, read as the reverse complement.
ACCTCTGGCACATGCCCCATTGACTCCCATATGGGCAGCAGACCAGCCTCTCCTTCATTCTCCATTTCTCCCTCTAAAACAATGTTTTCATATGTTTATTTTATTTTATTTTTTTATTTAAATTTTGTATCTAATAGTATATCTATCCACCTACACTAAATCTAACTGCTAGTAACTATTCTAAATGCTATGAACTAAAGGGATTATATAATAAGTACAAAGGTCTACTCCTATAAACACTAAAACTAAATCACTAAACACTTTCTTTATCACTAAGTTAACTAGCCGCCCCGAGCTGTTTCAGGAGGGGCGGGATATAAATATGAATAAATAAAATAAATAAATAAAATAATTAATAAACTCCTACAACTCCTACAACATACATATATATATATATATGTATATATGGGATGGGAGGAATCACAAACAACACAAGGAGGGGTACAAAACTGAAATGAAACCTAAATTAATCTAATAATAATCCTGCTCTAAATGATTAAAAAAACAGGGGAAGGGAAGGGAATCAGGGATGGAATATATGGAAGAGGGATATGATTCAATGGAGGGGGAAGGGAGGAAGGAAGATTGAATACAGGGAACACAGGAAGGGATAAAAACAAAAAATAACAACTAAATCTATCTAAGCTAAGCTAAATAAATGAGAATATGGAGGTAGATGGGTTGGATGGTTGAAAAAGGAGGAGGATGGCAATGTATTAGGAATAGGAAGGAACAAAAACTGCTGGGAGAGAGGGAGCCTTCTGAAACACCTGCTGTTCAGGAACAGTGACTAGCTCAGAAGGTGTTGGGAAGGGGGGAGGCAATCAGCTTTGTTTCTTGCTGCAGCCGCCTCACTGCAAGCCCCATTGGCTCCATGCAGCCTAGTACGTGGCCAATCGCAGACTGCGAAGCCAGTAGTCTGAGGTGGAAAGGGATGGTGATTGGGAAGGCTGGCTGCTACTCCAAGCCTCTCCACCCCTAGTGCCTGGGAGTCTGCTCCTCAGCTGACTCCCCCTCCCTGCCACATTTGGCCTTCCAGTGACACCACGTTTAGGCACCCAACTCACCCAAACGTGATCTGAACTGACCGAACTGTTCTGTCATTTCGGCATTTGGAATTGAGTTCGGTTCGGTCGGTTCGTGTTCAGGTTCGTGTTTGGGTTCGGTTGTCCGAACAGGCCGAGTTCGGGCTGAACTCCGAACTTCCAAACCACGTTTGCCCATCCCTAATTCCTTACAGAATTAAGTAAGGAGGAGTGGGACTTCAGGTGGGGGACCATACCTGTCCCTACTGCCATCCCACATTGCCCTTGCCTGGGTCTCCAGTGTTACCCCCACCTGATCCACCCTTTCCTGATGCCCCATTGGGGGGGGGGCTTTCCCTTTGCCCCTGGTCTTCCCCGAGGCCATGCTGAGGCCAGATGGAAACTTGCACAGTTCGGGCAGGTGTGTAGAAATTTACAGACAGCCCGGGAGCACCTGCCTGCCTGACTATATTCCCAGCACTGGGCGGCAGTGTTAGCCATAGCCTTTTCCCCCTCCTCATGAAAGGACTCGGCCGCAGAGGTGGCATCACCTTTGGCCAGCAAATGCCTGAACAAGGAACGTTGCCCATGCCACTCATGCAATTAAGCCACAGGTCATTTTCATGCAAGTCCCATCGGAGCCGCAGGGTATAAGCAGTGCGGTGCCTCAATGCCTCATCATACCTGAGCCAAGCCCCGGAAGAACCTGCCTCGTATGCCCGCTGCACTATGTTGGCATATTTGAGTAGAACAGCAGAGTGCCCGGGAAATGCCTGAAACATTACCCCGTGGTAAATAGAAAGGGCCACAGTCCAATTGGACCAGTTCCTCTCTACCTTCAGATGCTTGAACCATTCCTTTCCCTTTTTGTACTCCTGTTCAGTGGGATCCATTATGGGGGTCACTAAACAGGAGGGTGAAAATGTCTATGTAGTCCCCCCTCCATATCTGCTTCGTCATGGCTGGAAGAAGGTGGTCACCTATTAGGGCAGAGACATCAGTGTACCTCCCCCCATGGGAGGGTGCTGTCTGGCAGGTTTCCCCGCATGGGACACCATGCCTGGGAGCGCAAACGCTTGCCTGGGCAGGACCGCAACCAGGGTCCATACTTAGAGAACCTGACACCCCAGAGCAGTGGGCCCACCCTGCTGCCCTCCGGGAGGAGTTGGTTTCTGGGGGTAGCCTCTGCCACTCACATGAAGGGCAAGCAGTAAAGTAACTGGTACCCATGCCCCATTCCACCACAGCAACTGAGTTTGGCCCACCTCTCCCAGGGTGGCAGGAGCCCTGCCGAGAACACCTGTAGCCACTGGCCCAGCCTTCCTCATCGGGCAAAAGCCCCAGAGCCCACCTACATCGCTCCTGGTGGGAGGGCCGCTAACTCACCTAGGTTATGTTGCCCACTCGTGTGTGGGGGATCCTGCTGGACTGGTGTTTGTTGGGTGCGCTGCTGAACCATCGATTAAATAGCACGTTCATTTGCTTCGACCCTCTGATGGAGATCGTCTCCTTCCCCTCGTTGCAGCTGCAGATGAGTATCACCTTCCACAGCTTGCAGGTGCACATCCCTGCAAGAAAAGAAACAGGGCTCCTCTGCCCCACCACAGGAGGGGGGCATGCCCAGGAATGCTGTGGCCCACAGCTGCCCCCTGGTGGCCCATGGTAATGGTCCATCCAGTCACCTGTGCTACCGACCTACCTTTGTCCCCTTGTCCGCAGGGGCCCCCTGACCCCGGGGCCCATGGGGGGGCATCAATTCCAAGGGCCCCGCCGAACAGGGGTTGTTTTGCTGCCTAGGGAGTCCCCTACCGGGCGCCCTCCTGTATAGGCCCAGGTCATTGAGATATTGAGCGGGGGGTTCAATAATCCTGCCCCCCACCTCAGGCCGGTCTGTGCCAGGCCCCTTCCTTCACCCCATTGGTCAGTCCCCCAGCCAGCAGATGGAGCGTCAAGTGGGGGAGAGGGTAGAGCCATGATCTGATCCCCCAACCCGCCTGGCCTCCCAGCTTTGAGAACGTGCAGCAGGGCCTCACAGGCCCACCAATCTTTCATGGAGGGGGGCATCCACCCCTCCCTCCACTCCCCAGCCAATTAACCTGGGGGCTCGGGGCCCATCAACACCTGCTCCCTTTGTGGGGGGGCCACCTCCGGCCTTGTTGTTCCCGGGGTTTCCCCCAGCTCCGTTGCCATTGCTTGACTCCCCCTCTTGGGTACGTGCTGCCACTTATTCGCAGGGGCCCTCTTCCTGTCTTTGCCCATCACCGGGCTTGTATCCACTCAGTGGGAGGGGAGGCGCTCACAACACACAGTCACTGGAGGCCTAGCAAGGCTCCTGGGCTGCAAGCGCTGCTATCCCAGTCCGCTCCAGCCTACAACTGAGGCTGGAGCCATGCAATCTGTGGAGTTGAGCTCCGCCCTGGTGTCTGCGGCCCATGTGGTCCCCCTTGACCAATCACAGCTCCCGGGGCTGCCTAGGCAATCCCAACGGGGTTCTAGATCTCTCCCGTGCTCCAGCGCGGCCCCAGCAGCACAACAAACATCCCTTCCATGTCCTGCTTCCTGTCCCAGGTGGGTGCGGCAAAGAGCCTACCATCCCCCATCTTTTGGGGGAGGGGTGGAGGCAATTCTTGCACACTGGATTTGTAAGGTCAAATGGTGCCCTGGTGCTCACTGCCCTGTAGGTAACATTCTGAAATCAGTCCTCCAGCTCCCTCTCTTACTTTGATAGGACAACTTCTCTGTAGGGTAGGCAGGCACTAAGCAACCAATTAGTAAGTCTTTCTGATGTACCACTTCCAAGTTTAAAAGACAGATCTGGATTTATGCAGCACAATGTTACACACAATCTACCCCCATAGCTCTGAGAATTACTAAAAGTTGTGGAAGAAGAATGTTTTTTTCATATAGAATGGCATACAACAATACCTCCGTGAAGTATGGGAAGCAACTTTTAGAGTGCCTTTTAAATGTTAAAGCAACAGATCAGCTGAACTCAATAAAGGCCACATCCTGGATGCAGAGGGTGATGAATCAGTTGATGGTGTGGGGGCTCTCAGCCAATTATCTTAAAATCACCCCTCTGAGCAAAGCCCGCAGGGAGGTCGCCACCAGGATTATGGACATTGCATCCCAGGAGGATCTAGCAGTGGTGGGTGCCATGCCATCTCTGGAGCATTACAAGTATGTTGCACTACCCCCTGGTGTTATGGTGGCTTATCTATCCTTACCAATCTCGGCAAGGCACCTTGCCTTGCTGTTTGGGGCCCGGCTAAATGTGCTCCCCTTCTGACTATTGGAGGGACGCTATGCTGGAATCCCCTTCAGCGAGAGATTATGCCCCTTTGACTGCCTTGAGTCCAAATCAGTTGCCCATATTCTGTTTTCATGCCATCTCTATGATGTTCCCCATTCTCAACTCCTGGTCTCTCACATTAATTCATTTCCGGGTATAACCCAGCTTGATTTGCTCTGCATTTTTCTCTCTGATGCTGGCATGAGTTGCCTGAGGTCAGTGTTGTCTTTTCTGACTTTGGTTTTCATCTACAGGGACCACCTTTTAAGTTCTTTGCCCCTGCCATCGGGCGTCATTTCCCTCCCTGAGGGTGATGGGGTGTAGAACCAGTTTCTAGATCTTTTCGATAGAAATTTTACTTTAGGGGTTATATCCCTTCTTTTATTATGTATTTATTTTAGTTATGTTGTTTATATATGTTTGTATGTTTTCTGTGTAAACCGCAATGACCAGATGGTCACGCAAATAAATTTGATTTGATTTGATAAAGGGCACATTTTCAAAACAAATATTTTGACAGTTGTAAATAAAGTTAGAATACATTATTTATAGAAAGAAACACCTTAATAGTTACTCTATTCTGGTTTTGCTTCATTATTGAAACTTTAAAGCACTACAGAAACTGGGTGGCTGTTCACTTTATGGACCAGTTTTTACTTGGTTACAGCTGACATCAATGATATTGTACAGGGATAACCAAAGGCAGAATTTAGCCTGCTGTTTGTAAAATGACACTTTCTGCTCCCAGCCAGCAGCTGAATACAACTAGTGAGTTTCTACGGAAAGAAATATCAGATCAGCAAAATAAAGTGCTGTAACACAGTGGCAGTTAAAACTTTCATCTGCCATTTGCCAGTCCATCTGTTTCCATAGAAACAAGGGGGAAATGAAGCTAGCAGAAGCACAAGAAATACTAAGCCTGTTTTAATCTAAAGTGTCATTTTAGAAGTTTGGTTATATCCATTTAAATATATAATTATTTAATATTTGCATTGTTATTAGTGCTAGCAACGTGCTTGTCAATGAAGAGTACCATTAGAGACAGACCCTTTTCAGACAAGACACCCCCTCCCCATGCCCATTGGGGCAGATTTGCTGCATGGGTGGGGGGCACCCGTGTGACTGCTGTGGCAGGTGGGTAGGGCTGCGTGAGCACTTCCACGCTCCACCCACCTCCACCCATTGCCCATGCACAGAGCCATCGGTCAGAACGGCGATGGCTCTGTGCGTGGAGATGGGTGAAGACGGTGCGTCCGTGTAATGGCTGCCCCCACCATCGCATACGCCCCGTGGCATCTACCCATCCCCCTTCCTCCTGCACCGCGGTTCATTTGAAAAGGGCTACAGATTCTTGCCCCAGCGGACTTGCAATCCAGAATCGACAAGAGAGGGAAACAAGGAGGGGAAAATATGGGCCCTTTTCACACAGACACGCTAAACACTGATAAAATGGGTGTTACATTTTATTATACATGCTGCAGGGCTACAGGTGTGCTCTATGGGTACCCTGCAACATGTATAATAAAACGTCACACCCATTTTTTCAGTGTTTGAGTGTCTATGTGAAAAGGGTCATGAAGAGTCAGGGATATCTTCGTGAAGTTGCAAGTGCCCATGCTTAGCTTAACTACAAAGAGAGGATGGGAATCCTCAAGAATAAGACATATGAAGAAGCATGAACATATATTAATTATATAGTCCCACACCCACATCATAGATAAGGCTCTTAGAAAGACCAAATAAAGCAACGTATCTTGGATGCATTCTAAAGAGTCACACAGGGTATTTTCAGACGTTATGAGATCACGCTCAACCACAGTGAACCACGCTCAATCCCGCGGTGGGGCCAAAGAGCCCTGAATGTCTGTTCGGCGCGCGCCAGACATTCATCACGCTCAATACCCACATGGGGTCAATTTCAACCACGCTTCCCGGGCTAGCCGGGGAATATCCCGGGAAGCGTGGTCAAAGAGAAAGTGACAGTGGCGGTGCAGGAGGTGGAGGAGGTGGAGGCAGGGGCAGCAATGGAGGTGGAGGGGGCACAGGCGGAGGAGGGTGGTACACGGGTGCAGCCGACCAGGGAGGTGGCCCAGGGACAACACCCACAGCTGCACGTGGGACGCGATGCCCCGGGGACAGCAGCCGGAACAGGCCAGGAGGGACTGACCAGGAAACGGGTAAGGGGAACCAAGGGAAGGGGGACAGGGGCCACAGGGGCCCCCCAGGGGGGTGGGGCAGGCCTGGGGAACCGAGGGGGGGCCAGGGGAGCCCCGCGAGGGGGCCCCACCAGCACCCAACCAACCACTCCCCTCCTACTGTCCCCACAGACACGGAAAATGGCCCAGGTGGACGAGCCCTCGTAGGATACCGGCCCTGCGCGGGCGGAGGCCCACCCAGAGGAGGAGGAGGAGGAGGAGCAGGACCAGGAGCACAGCAGGAGGAGGAACAGCAGTGGGGACGCCGGAAGAAGGTGTACCACTGAGGGGGCCAGTGGGGCCTCCAGGAGACCAGGGACTTCATCCGCATCTGGGGGACCCTGGAGTACCAGCTGGAGCTCACCATCAACCAGCGAAACGAGCATGTGTACCGGGACATAGTGCGGGACATGGAGGCAGCAGGGCATCAGCGCACAGTGGCACAGTGTCGCTCCAAGGCCAAAGAACTCAAGAGGGGGTACAAGGCCATCCGGGACAACAACAGGCGGTCCGGACACGGGGCCCGGACCACCCCCTACTATGATGCCCTGGACCGCATCCTACATATGAAGGGGTCCATAGTTGCCCCATGAGTCGTGGGGAGTGCAGTGGTCCAGGGCAGGGAAAGGGCCGAGGTACCCCCTCCCCTCACCGCCCGCCCGCCAGACACGAGCTCCGGGGGCCCGGACCCCCAGCAGGAGGGCCCTGGGACTGCAGGCACCAGCAGGGGCCCCCCGGCAGCAGCCCCAAGAGCACCCAAGCCCAGGCCAGCCCAGCGGAGTCCAAGGCCAGCACCCTCACCATCCTCAGCCAGTGGTCCCTGGGGGAGCGCTCCCACATCGAGGCTCTGGCCTCCGAGGGCTCCGAGATGGATACCGAGGGTAAGCAACCCTCCAGGGGAGGGGAGGGACCAGGACCATGGGGGCATGGCCCAGGGGGCTCCCCAGGCCATGCCTCATCCCCCCTGTTGAGGCAGGAGGGGGCCCAATGGAAGGGCCCACAAACAACCACCCCATCACCCACATCCCCCTCCCTCACCCACAGGACACGGGACACCCTGGGAACAGACCCAGGAGATGGAGCAGGCAGCTGCCAAAGAGCCCAGACAGCAGGTGCCGGAACCAGGTGAGGCAGCCGGGCCGGGAGGCAAGGCACCCCGGGGTGCAAGGCGTGGGTCCGCGGCTGGGTGGTGGGGATGGGAGGGGCTTGGGTCAGGGGGTGGGGAGGGGCAGGGAGTGGGGCCCAGGGGCCCAAGGGTCCCCTGCCCCATCCTGAACAGGGGCAGCCTGGGACCCACCCTCCTGTTCCCACAGGGCAACCCCCACATACGGCATCTCCACGGCCTGTGGCCCCAGCGCAGCGCATGCGGGAGTAATGGGCATGGGTCCACAGGCGGAGGGAGGAACAGGCACAGGACATCGTCCAGAAAGTGGAGGAACAGGGGGAGCAGATGATCGAGGCCGTGACCTGCATGGCGGCCATCGAGAGGTCCCTGGCGCGGGCAGAGGAGAGGGACAAGAGGCTCCAGGCCGAGGTGCACCTGGAGCAGAGGCGGGAGGGCAGGGAGCACAGCAGGCAGGAGGAGGTGCTCAGGGGCCTCAGGCAGGACATCCAGACCATGGTGCAGGAGCACTCAGCCAAAATGGACCGTTCCCACAACATCAGGACCTCTCTGCTCCTGCACGCCGGCACGATGTGTGCCTATGTGCTGGCAGGTGCACCCCCGGGCACCCTGCCTGCCCAGGTCCCAATGCCAGGCCCCTCGGTGCCCCCGGTTCCCACCCAGGTGCCCCAGCTGCCCCCACGGCCCCAGGGGCCGCGCATGCGCCTCCCAGTGCCCCCAGTGCTCAGGAGGGTGAGCCCCCCCAGGGAACCGCCAGGGCCCCGGGCACCCTCTCCCCACCACCACCCACCCCCCTGCTGGGCCAGGAGCTGGCCCAGGACACTGCAGGGGACACGGACAGCAGGGGGGAGGAGAGCTCCCAGAGCTCCATGGGCCCCAGCGGGCGCTCACGGGGAAGGCCAAGGAAGCGAGGGGGGATGGGGGGAAGGTGGGGAGGGGGAGGGCAACATGATGGGGGGTCACGGGAGGGCACAGGGAGACTGAGGCAGGGTGGCGGGAACGGGTGATTGTGTGCAGTGTGTTGGACAGTGCGGTCTGTGGTGCAGCTTGCGCTCCAGTTTGTGGGGGACCGGCCTGGGGGCCCAACTGTGCAGGGGCATGCCCAGGGAACTGGAGTTGAGGCCCCCAGGGGTGGTAATCCCCTCACAACGGGCCTCCCCGGGCGATATGGCTCACCAGGGCGTTGCGGATCCGCTTGGCGTAACGGTACTCCCGGGGGTTCTCTGCGTTCACGTACAGGGGCATGGGACCAGGGGGCCGGGGGGGCTCGGGGTACTCCAGGGCCGCCCCCTTGGTTTCACACACATTGTAGAGCACGCAGCAGGCACTGATCACCAGGGCAGAGGTCAAGACGGTGTAATCCAGGCACCCGGCCACACTTCTCCAGCGCAGCTTGAGGGCCCTGAAGGCATGCTCCACCACAGTCCGGCTGGAACACAGGCGGGTATTGTATAACACCTCTGCTGGGGTGCTCTGGACAGGGTAGACCTTCATCAGCCAGCGGGTGAGGGGGTAGGCAGGGTCCCCGAGAATACAGGGGGCATGGGGACCCCCTCGATCCACCTCATGCCCATGTCCATGAAGTCCCCCCGGAACATCCGGGCATAGAAGGGGGAGATGGTCATGATCCTGGCGTCGTGACTCCGGCCGGAGTTGCCCGTGTAGATGTCTATGAAGCGGGCCCGGTGGTCCACCACCCCCTGCAGGTGCAGGGAGTAGTATCCGTGCCGGTTCACATACTCCAGGGCCTCCCCCGCGGCCGGGCGCAGGATCTCGATGTGTGTGCCGTCCACGGCTCCGATGCAGTTCGGGAAGCCCCCGGCCGCGAAGCCAGCCATCACAGCGCCCTGGTCCAGGAGCTGGATGGTCCTGTCGAGGAGCACGCCCTCCACAGCCTCGCACACATCCCGCACGATGCAGGCGACCGTGCTGAGCCCCACCCCGAAGTGCTGGGACACGGAGCGGCAGGAGTCGGGCGTTGCGAGGGCCCAGACCCCTATGGCCACCCGCTGGACCATGGGGATGGGCTCCCGCATGGAGGTGTGCTGCCGCTCCAGCCAGGGCGTGAGGAGCTCCGCTAGGCGCAGCAGGGTGGCCTTGCCCATCCGGAAGTGGGACCCCCACTCGGCCTCCCCCCAGTGGGCCTGGGCCCGCTCCCACCAGGCCTGGGGCCGCTCCGTGACCCATAGGCTCCGCGCTATGGGCATAGCCAGCAGCGCTGCCCGGCGGAGGGTCTGCGTTGCCCAGCGGAACCGCCTCGCGGCCCCTCGGAGCGCAGCGGGCCGGGTGAGGCTCCGGCAGGCGGCCAGCCACGCCCCCCAGGCCCGGCGCCGAGCCCTGAGCCGGGCACGGACTCTCCTGCGGGCCTGCTGGCCCCGGAGGCGCACGCCAGCCCGCAGGGCCAGGACATAGCGCAAGCGGACGGCCAGGTGCACCCTCTCGGTCAGGAGGCGCAGCTGCTCAGTGTGGTCACGGTGCCACTCGGCCGCGAGCGCGAGGAACATCCAGTTGGCACCTGCCCTATCGCGCTCCATGGTGTTGGGGCCCCGGTGGGGGCAGGGAGCGGTTATAGCGGGGCTGTGCAGGTGGGGCTGCCCGGGGGGCGGGCACCTGGCCGGGCACGCCCCCCCCAGCGGGCCCGGGGCGTGCGGGCCTGCAGGTGGGCGCCTTGGCAGGCGGAGCCGCAGGCCTCGCCCCTGCACGGGCTCGCGGGTCTGCGCGCGCCCAGGGCTGATGCATTCCAGCTGCTATCTCCCCCGGCACCCCGGGCCCCCTCCCCACGCTGTTTGCAGCAGGATGGCCTTGAAGGTGAGATTAGGCGGACAGTGTGCTCGCTGTTGTGTTCTGCAGCTGTGCCGGGCCCGCACCCCACGCCTCGCTCTGTTGTGCTACAATGTTGCGGTCCAGGGCCGTGTTCCCTGTCCTGGGGGCCAGCCTGAGCCCCTCCCGGCCCTGGACGGTTTGTGTGCCCTCTGGGCTCCGTGTTCCTTTCCCTGTCGTGCCGGACCATGGCTGGCTGCCCATCCACGGGGCTCCCGCTGCCCGGCCCCCAAGGGGCCCCCCATATCTGGGCCTTCCGCGAGACCATGTCTCTTTGCGACCTGTGGCATACCCCTGCCGTGCAGCTGCTCCTGGCCGCCCCGGGCAGCCGTGCGGGTGCCTTTGAGAGCCTGAGCTCTGGACTCCGTTACTTCGGCTATGAGGCGAGCGCTCGTGATTGCCGGCTGCATACGGAGGCCCTGGGGCTGGTTCGTTTCCCTGAGGGGCGCATCCCGGACAAGCTGTGCTCTCATGTGCCCTGGACCGGGTCAGAGACCGTGTCTGCGCTGGTGGTGTGCGGTCTGAGCGCCTACATGGTGTGCCTTGCTGAGGGTGGCCCTGCCTTGGCCGTGTCCTACTTTTCCTGTGTTCACGGGGCGCGTGGGTACCAGCGCACCCGTGGGGTGGTGTACCAATGGCTGCTGGAGCTGGGACACCTTCCTTGGCCCCCTTCTGCTGCCTGCTGTGTGCCGGAGCCGTCCGCGGTGGAGATGTCGGCCCTGTTGGGGGTGTGGGCCCATGTGGACGTCCAGCTGGCTCTCACCATGCATGATCCCTTCGAGGCCTACTACCTGATCGCCCACCACATGTCCTTGCAGGGGTACCTCCGGGGCTTGCTCCATTTGCCCCACCTGGTTCACCGGGCGGGGCACCCTGGCCCTGGGTCCACGGTGGCCCCCAGCGGCAGCCTGTGACACCTACAGCTCCTCCAGGCCCCCCCGTGGTGTCGTGCCCCCATGTGGGCTCGGTCCCCGGTCCGGGGGGTGCCTGGTCCCCACTGCCTGCTCCTGCCCTGCTGTCTCCGCTGTGGTGTGCTCCCACCTGCTTCATGGGGTGCTGCTGCCCCTGCCTGTGGCCCTGGGCCCCCTCCGGCCCCCCCACCCCGGTTGGCCATCCCGGTGGCTGGGTGCGTTGCTCTGTGTGGCCCCTCGGCCCGCCCGTGTGCAGCTGACGGTCCGCTCCCATCTGGCCTGGCACCTGCTGCACCCCCCTCTCTTGGGTACTTGTGTGACCTGGGAGTCCGGGCACCCCCGGACTGCACCATGTTCCTTCCCCAGATGGGGGGTGGGTGGGTGTCTCTGGACCTGCATCAGGGCCCCTCCGGACCTGGCTGCCCTCCATCTGCCCCTCTGTGACTGTGGGACCACCCTTCTCCTCCAGGACCCTTTCTGCCGGGCTCACTGTGCATTTTGGGCCCCCATCGTGCTTTGTTCCGGGGGTCCCGGGCCCCCCTTTCCGAGACTGGCAATGTAGCTGGGGGGGCACCTATCTGGACTGGGGTGCTGTGGGGTGGGGGTTTGTTGCTGCCTGTTCCTTGCCCTGCCCCTTAGCGGTGCCCCCCCTCGTCCCTCCCGTTGTTCCCCGTGTCTTTTCCCGGGCGCCACTGCCCCCCTTCCTGACCTTTCCCTTGTGTGTGTGCTTGTGTGTGTGTGTGTGTGTGTGTGTGTGTGTGCCCGGGCATGTGGTCTTGCAGTGTGTCCCGCTGCGAATCCACTGTGTGCGTGCGTGCTGTGTGTGGTACCTGTCAGCCTGTTCTCCCTCCTCCCCCCTCCCTTCCCATTTCCCTTGTGTGGGTGTTCCCTTGTGTGCCTTTTGGCTTCGTTTGCCCTCAGGTGGCCATGTCGGTGTCCCGCCCCTGCCCGGTGCCTTCTGGGAGTTTTGACCACGACTGGGGATGGGCGTCACGTCTGTTGTGCTGCCCCGGTCTGTGATGGGTCGGCCCAGTTCCCGGCCGTGGTCCCGGTCCTGTCACGTCTGTTTGGGGCTTTTATTCACCCCGGGGGCGTGGTTGTTTTGTTCGCCTCCACTGGGGATTCACTGTGGTGAACCGGCCGCCCGTAACGTCTGAAATCACCCAATGTCAGAAGCAGAACCACCACCAGCCAATCAGATGAGTCTTTTCTTAATGGTCAGTTTATGGAATTGTTTTAGAATGTATTTGTTCTTAAATAACTCAGGAGAAGGAGGAGGACAAGGAGGAGGCAGCAGAAGATGAGACCTTCAAAGTAGCCCAAAGGAGTTGGACCACCAAATCCATTGTGAACATGGAGCAGTTAAAATGCTCATGCAAACTAATGTGACTCAGAAATTCAATGGGATTAGGATGCCTAATTATCTTCAATTCCAAGTCTAAACAGGTCTTGAAGGCAATCAAAGGGACTGGCTAGAAAATTTCTAACAAACTGTTAGAATTATTTTTCTTGGGAAACAGATTTGAGAGAGCTGAATTTTCTTGTGGGAACATAAAGATATCAAGTTTGTCAGTGGGAAAAATCCTGAACTAGGGCTCAGGCATGCTACATGCAAAATGAAACATTTTCTTTCGAGGTCAAAATTGGCCAAAAGGTCATTTCTGGGTCCTTCCTTCCTTCTTTATTAAGGATAGAAAAACATCAGCATTTCTGCTACAGCAGTTTGTGTTTTGTTTATTGTTGTTTACCGTATAACTTCACCTCCTTATAGCAGTTTTTTTGTTTGGTTGTGTGTTTTATTTTTTATTGTTTAATAAACAAAGCACATATGTACTTTTGACCATTTGGTCTGCTATAATCTTTATTTACTGTTTCATCTTTCATACAATTCTTTTTCTCCTACATAAAATTGCTCTCAAAAGAATGCAGCTTTGCTATAGGCATCTTCTGTTGTCTGGGATCTGGGCAGCCAAGCTGGTGCAGGCCCAAGAGCAGATGAAAGGATCAACAGCAGGATCAGATCTGGGAGAACAAGTTGGGGAGCAGTTCTGAACATAAAATCCAGGAGGAGTCCCAATAGTGAGTTATCATTGTGGTGCCAGAAGTCTAGCCGCTGTAGTTACCCATGGGTTCAAGGCCCGGTAGGACCCTACAGCAAGGTTTTCTTCTTATTCAATCATATTTCAGGTCTTTACTCATGGAATTGGCCTGAGCAAAAACCAAATTAACCAAAGCAAAAAACTTAACGGTTTAAAAATAAACTTAAATGTACAAGCATTTTCTTAAAATACACACAAAACCACAATTCAGTACTATTACAATTCAAAACACTTTCCACTCCATACATTGCAACAAAACATAAATGCCAAAAAACATAGAAATTAATTCACAATTAGAGCAATATTTAATATTCTGTCATCATTATACATGTAATATAGGTATTAAATTCCTTATCATGCATACTTCATTTTTATGAATAACTAAACTTGCACATTTTACAATTATGAAACTAATTTATTATTATAATTTGACAAGGAACAATTTTGTCAGAGTGCATTAACTCTGTTTCTACATAACTTCATTGTCTACAACTAATTGTATAATGTCTACACTCACATTCTTTACTTCATTGTATGAACTGTACACAGCTTGTATACATGTAAACAGACTTAAATTGCTCTGACAAAATTGTTCCTTGTCAAATGATAATAAATTAGTTTCATAATTCTGAAACACATCTCTCTTCCAAGCCTTTCAAATCACACATGCTCAGCTCTTCCTCTTTTCCTTCCTCTCTAGTTCAGTGACATCAAAACTTACTGGAGTCTTTCTATTCAATGGGATTTATTTATTTGAAAATTTTTTCCCCATAATTTCTGATGTTTCATCTTCTGACTGGATTTTCTCTTCAATGGGATTTATTTATTTATACTTTTTCATGAACTTCTGAAGTCCTTCCCAAAGTTCCTGAAGGTCTAGAATATAATCTCAAATCCAAAACATAAATAACCATGTATCTAAAAAAAAATGTAGGAGTTAGTTTATCTGAGCAAAGCAAATACTCCCATCCATTTCTCTAAGATGAATATTGGCCTCTTGGAAAAAAGAAGAATATGAAGCTTTCTGAGGTTAGGGTCAAAGTGGGACTATCAGCTCTCAGATGAAATGATGGAGAGATGTTGTTATCTTGTCTTTTAACTTGCAAATATCACCTGTCAAAAAGTTTAATTTTTATGTTTGATTTTTAAATTTGGATGAAACTCTTGCCAAGACAACCCTTTCTCTCAGCATTTTTGTTATTATGCCATCTGTGAAAGTTTAGAAGTCACATTTTCTACAATTGTTACCAGATTTTAAAAAATAAGATCCCTGTGGTTTCTTGAAAAATAGATTCAGAGATGCTTCAGAATGTCTCAGACTCTCTAGTGAGCAGAAAAGGGCAACCAGCTTGACCACAGAAGTAAACCAGATGAAGGTCAATACTAGTGGTGTACGCTTCATAACATTTTAATTAGTTACAAAAACAAATGGATCCCCATTAGTTTTCTTAACTAGGATAATGAAAATGACTAAATAAGCAAACAGCATTCATTTGATTTCATTCATTTTTGTTTTTATTTTTTTATTTATTAAAACTTAAAATTAAACAAAAATCACTGGGTGTATGCAAAATGATCGTGGCGGCTGTTTTGCTCATGCGCGGCCCTTTTTAAAAATGACACCAGCAATGTCAGCACCATTTTGGGAAAGAGCAGCTGCTCTGCACATGACGCTGCCCTTTATGGCATTGATGCTGTTGGCACCATTTTGGAAAACAACATGCATGCACAGAATGATCCAGCGGCCATTGTGCACATGAGCAGTGATTTTTTTATTTTTAATCCATTTTTAAAAAGTAAAAAAATCACGGCCGATCCGCAGAACAACTCCAGTTGTGATTTGCACATGCGTGGTAATTTCTTAACAAAATATTTTAAATAAAATAAAATTGGAGTTATTTATGAACACCCCCCCCCAAAGAAAGAGGTTTTAATAAATGGAACCAAATTATGTGTTTTGTGAACACCCCTAAACTCCATCTTCACTCTCATACTTACCTTTATATACGTGAGGGGTTTCTTTAGGTTGAAAGATACCATCGGTGATGGGCCTTTCTGTGAGTTGGAGCCTCTCATTTCTACTGAGGTTGTGGCATGTTGCCATCATGCAGCTTGATCAGGCTCTTATCTTTTTTGGCTATTGATTATAGATTTGAAGCCCCACTTTATATTTAAAGTTACAGTTTCTTTCATGAAATATGTACTAAGAAATCCAGATTCATGTAGGGGACAAAGCAGAGTAACTGAATGCAGGGTTGTACACACATACAATAATGTCTGTGTTGTTTCAAAAGGTGAAAAAAGCAGTCTGTGAGATTTAAGGTGACACTGCTTTTTCTTGTAGCTAGGCATAGGCTTTCCCCCCTCAAAAACCTGTAACCTAACAGAGTCCTATGTAAGTTTTCAATAGCACAATGTTTCACTTGTGGTGAGAAAAACATAGGGTGATTTCAGACGATACGGGGCCCTTTGGCCCCGTACTGGAACCACCAGCTTCGTTCCCCGCCAGGGTCACCCCGTAACGGCACAACAGATGTGCCGGGGGGATCCCAGCGGGGAAAGTGGGAGGGGCCGGGGCCGCGCGGCGCAACGTGCAGCCGCACGGCCCTGCCCCCTCCACGCACCCCGCCGCCCGCCCTCCGAGGAGACGGGCGGGCGGCGGGGCCATTGCGGGCGCCGCGTCGGGCCGGAAATGCCGTGGTCCGGGATCCCGCCGGGGATCCCGGGCGGTGGTGCGCGGCCAGACGTGACTTTTCGTTGGTCCCAACCCAGGGTCCGTTTGACCACGCTTCCCGGGACCTTCCCCCGGCTAGCCCGGGAAGCGTGGTTCAAACGGACCCCATGTGAGGATTCACCGTGGTGAACATCTGGCGCGCCGCAAACAGACGTTCGAGACACGGTGACCACAGGTGGGTATTCACCGTGGTTCACCGTGATCTCGTAACGTCTGAAGACACCCATAGTTATCCATTGATTCATGATTTGACCTTTATATGGTTTCGGAAAGCTCAGTGTTGATTTAAATGTTCAGTGTTCATTTGATTATGCATAAAATATCAGCATGCGTTTACACTGAAATTAGAGTTCCCGGGTTCTCTTAAAAGTGTACTCAACTGTAATTAGAACTGCGACTGGATACCCACCCATTTGGGTATCCCGTCGAACCTAGGGTGCTTGACTCACCCGGTCATGTTCACCTGATGGGCTCCCCAGGCTGACTGACTGCCCAGCTGCTGCTCTTCCTCTGGTCCTAGCCACTTGTCCCTGTTCCTCCCTGACCTGCCACTCAGCTGAGCCAGGGTCTTCCCACTCATTTTTTTCTGAGGTGGGGTGGGGAGCAGGGAGATCTATTCTGGTACAGGGAATACGGGCAATATGGGGTATAGCAGGGGTGCGTGCAGGTTACACGTGGAGCACTGGAAAAGGCCTCTTTGCTCACCTTGCCATGTTCAGAAAAAGGCAGGCAAGGGAGGGACTAGAGATGCAGCAACAACCAGGTGGTGAGTCAGCCTGGAGAGCCACAGGTGTTGGGATCAGCTTCCCAGGGCTTCCTGGAATATCCCAAGAAGCCATGGTAATATCCACATTTTCAAGCACTGGGCATTCTATGGAGAGTTTGGTAACCCTAAAGGTGCCTCGTTGAGGAGCATTGGAAATGCAAATATTACCTGTGGGTAGCCAATGTGCTACCCACTACACCCCTAACTGCATTGCTTAGACACTCATCATTAGTTAACATTGGTTTCTTGGACATAATGTCAATGGGTGTCTGAATGTATGTTTTGACCTTGATATGAACACCAGTTTGGCCCTGTGTTCACCATGTGGCACTGCTTGGACACACAGCCCATCTTGGGGCAAATTGGTGTTTCGCTTACCACTGAGGGTATTTTCAGATGTGACGAGATCACAGTGAACCACGCTGAATACCTACATGTGGTCACTGTGCCCTGCATGTCTGTTCAGCGGCCATCAGATGTTCGCCACACTGAATACCCACATGGGGTCAATTTCAACCACGCTTCCCGGGCTACCGGTGCAAAAATCAGCTGAAGCGTGGTGAAAGTGATTCCAGGCAGGCATAAAAAAAAGTAATGTCTGGTGATTCCGGGCCGTGGTGAACTCGGCCAGTCGCTGCGGGCAGGCGGCGAGGCAGCATGGAGAGGGCAGGGCCGTGTGGCCACACGTTGCACCGCGCAGCCCCGCCCCCTCCCTGATTCCCCACCAGGCTCCCCGGCACGTCTGTTTGCTGTGCCTGGGTGATCCCGGCGGGGAATCTCTGGGTTGTTTTCGGGATGGGGCAAAGCCGCCCTGTCACGTCTGAAAACACCCTGAATCTCAGCACCCAAGTGCTGCTGCCTCGTTCCCTGTGTTTTACCTGCTAACATGCCACGTGATATCATTAGGCACAATGTTGGCCACATGTTCAGCCAAAACATGCAAATTGTCCTTGTGATGCAATGGTGTTCACATTGTTTGTTCAACGGGTGGCCAAATTGGTGTTGGGATTCTTATGGTGCTTGCACGCAATGGCCAAACATGTGCTTAGGGGTTTTAGCACGTGATCTTTGTTATATCTAAAGATGCCCATTGTCTCTGGGCTGCCTCCAGACACAACAGTCTCTCCTATTTGGGGAACTGGTTCAGTCCTTGGTTGATCTCCATCAACTCATCTCCTCTGTCAGCACTGGGGACAGCACCTAGAATAAGCTCACAATGCTTGAAATCATTCTGTTTCATCAGCCTTTCTGCAGTGCTTGAGTTTCTGAGTAAGCTATTCTTATAACTTCAGAAGGGAGTCAAGAGTAGGGGTGTTCAGAAGATACTCCATTGGTTTTCATTTTCATTTTTCTTTGACAAAAAATGATTCATTTTCATGTAAAAGTCATTTGTTTTCAGTTTTCCTACATTTTATTAAAGTATTACAAATAATTTAAGAAATTAAAAATCACTGTGCATGTGCAAAGTGACTACTAAACCATTCTGCACATACAGACTGTGACAGGGGGTCCTCCAGAGTTGCAGGGGGCTACTTTGGGAAATGAGCACAATTACCCCCCCGTCACACAACACTCTGTCTAACTGTACAGCCCTGGGTTCAGGGCACTATCCTGGAGTGTATAACATATCTCCAGAGCTTCCCCAGTGGTGGGTTCTCTGGCCCTGGCATTCAGCCTCCCCTCTTAGCCAGGCCTACACCACCAGTAATTTCTTCTGGGTTCATAGGGCCAAAGCC
Organism: Sphenodon punctatus; assembly: GCA_003113815.1. Lineage (NCBI taxonomy): Eukaryota > Metazoa > Chordata > Lepidosauria > Sphenodontia > Sphenodontidae > Sphenodon > Sphenodon punctatus. Next base: position 8,277 of record QEPC01011002.1, on the reverse strand, counting down.
CTTATCCACAGTCCTAAATGCAGGTAAGTCTGTAATAGTCTATAAAGCCCTGGGTGGCTCACTGCTGGTTCTTAGTCGGTCTCTGCCACCGCTCCGTCAGCTGGGCTCAGTGTCTGATCTGCTTCCAGGTTTGCAGGAGCCTCAGAATCCACGTCCTTCTCCTTCACCCACCTTTCATAGGGCTCATAAGGCCACAGCCCTTACTCCACAGTCCTAAATGCAGGTAAGTCTGTAATAGTCTATAAAGCCCTGGGTGGCTCACTGCTGGTTCTTAGTCGGTCTCTGCCACCGCTCCGTCAGCTGGGCTCAGTGTCTGATCTGCTTCCAGGTTTGCAGGAGCCTCAGAATCCACGTCCTTCTCCTTCACCCACCTTTCATAGGGCTCATAAGGCCACAGCCCTTACTCCACAGTCCTAAATGCAGGTAAGTCTGTAATAGTCTATAAAGCCCTGGGTGGCTCACTGCTGGTTCTTAGTCGGTCTCTGCCACCGCTCCGTCAGCTGGGCTCAGTGTCTGATCTGCTTCCAGGTTTGCAGGAGCCTCAGAATCCACATCCTTCTCCTTCACCCACCTTTCATAGGGCTCATAAGGCCAGAGCCCTTACTCCACAGTCCTAAATGCAGGTAAGTCTGTAGTAGTCTAAAAAGCCTTGGGTGGCTCATACCAGGAAGAGCACCCTACTGCACACACCCTTTTCCCAAATGGAGGAAGCAGCATTACCATCACTTTGGAAAAGGGCAGTCAGACAGCACATATGCAATACAGCCACTGCGCATGTGCAGGCTGGTTAACCTTTTCCAAAATGGCAGCGACACTGCTGGTGCCATTTTAGAAAAGGTGTGCATGCACAGAATGCAGAGGACATTTAGTGCAAGTGCAGTGATTTTTACATTTAAAAAAAAAAATTTAATGGTCGCTGGAGCTGTTGTGCACATGCAGAACACCTTTTCCAAAGTGGTGCTGGAAGCAGGGAGCTCGGCAGGGCGTCATAGCAAGGGAGCCTTAGGGGAGGGCCTGACAGCAGCGGTAGGCTGGCAAAGCTTCAATTAAGCCCTCCGAGCTGGTAAGTACATGCCAGGGCCCTATGGGGTGGAGGATCTGAAAATTATGGATCCAAAAATGGTAGGCCAACTTACAGATTAAACCATCACAGCCTTTTTCGGACTATTACAATTTAATCCAAAACCAAAATCCCATCTCTACTTCTTTCCCCTTACATAGTGCTGGTTGTGAATTGTCTAGGTTCTGTTCACATTTCAGCTGAGCTGCATGTCTTAATTTATTCTAAAAATCCTCCAGCCAAATAGATGACGTAATTATTCAATCAGGAGGAGTTATTTCTTGCTGTCTACCCAGATGTTTCTATCATGTTTATCAGCAGAGCATCTGAATGCCTGGCTTTCTGGACTGTCATTATTCATAACTGCCACTTGAAACAGTCCATTAAGCCTTAAAAAGGTAGAACAAAAGTGATAAAACTATTATATTAAAGAAGAACAATGAATGAAGCACTATAACACATTCAACAGAGACCCTTTCTGTAGTGAGAGATGGACTCTCTAAGGGAAGCATAGATAAGGGAAAGCCACATACATAAATATACCTTTACACTTATTTTTTCAAACCTGTTCATTATCATGAATTTGCGGAAGGTCATGTATAGTGATATGTTGACAGGCAGTATAGCCTAGAGGATAAGGTGTTTGACTAAGGTCGCTTTTAGACGTGCGCGGCGAACACGCTGTATAAAATCACACTGCATGCAAATATGCCGCGTGTGGGATTTAAACGTGACATTTCACATGATAAAGCCAGTCACGCATTCTTTTAAAGCCGTGAATTAAATACCTTGACATCAAGGTATTTAATTTGCAGTTTTAAAAGAACGTGCAACCAGCTTTAATGCATGAAATGTCACGTCTAAATCCCACACGCGGCATATTTACATGCAGTGTGATTTTATGCAGCGAGTTCGCCGTGCACGTCTAAAAGCGACCTTAGACCTAGGAAACCAGCATTCAAGTCCCATCTTAGCCACAAATTCATTGGGTGGCTTTGGGCAAGTCACTTACTCTCAGCCTTGGTTCCCCATCTGTAAAATGAGAATTCAAATAGCAGCTAAGCTCACAGGGCTATAGTGAGAGTGAACTCATGACCTCGAGCTGAACTTGTAGTCTTGGTGTCTCTGCACCATTTGCTGGTTCTGCAGTGCCTTCAAACCTAATTCATCCTGCTTGGGGCTCTGTGTTTTCTGCTGGGACCACACTCCCACCCACTTCTTAATGCTTCCTGGTCTGTATTGAATGCCATCCCGCTTCCACAGAAAGTAGCTCTCTACTTCTCTGGGTGTTAACAAATGATACGTTGCTCCACATTTGCCCCATTAGCTCTGCATTTACCTGCTTGTGCAACATGTGACCGTCAGGTGTTCACACAAGGACCACCCCGGGGCCGCTCCACCTGGCGTCAACCAAGGAAATGTGGAGCCTGTCACATGAGCAAATACGGGTAAAGGTCAGGCAATGCGTTGCCCTTTGCTTTTGTCTTGTGTGTTGGGAGCCCCATGGGGTGACCACAGGCTCTTGGGGCCTCCCCTCTCATGTATTAACGCCCTCTGTCTTGTCTCATGCTTTGCTTCTCTTTTAGCCATTTGTGCCCAGCCCTGCCTCTTGTCTCACATCCCTGCCCCTGATCCCACTCTGCATCCCAACCACCACAGTCTGCCCGCATCCCAGATGCCCTCATGCCCTGGAGCCTCACAAGTAGATAAAGGTTGTAGAGTACTTTGAACACTGAATGTACTATATAAACAATAAATAATCATAATAAGAAAGATAAATGTTAACTGAGTCAGACCAATGGTCCATCTTAGCCCAGTATTGTCACAACCTGACACGGCAGCAGGGGTTTCAAATTCAGGGCCAAATCTAGCTCTTCTGGGGTCTCTGGCAGAGGCCATCCTGGCATGCTACCTGAGACCCCTCCAAGCCCCTGGCGGAGGCCTCCCCCAGGCATGCTACCAGGGATCCTGAGGTGGAGATGCTGGGGATTGAACCTGGGACCTTATACACCCAAAGCATGTGCTCTTACCACTTGCACTATGCCTCCCCCCGTGTTTACTTACATCAGAGAAACACTGACTCGGGGCACTTTTAGATGTGAAACTCTGCTTGCAGATTTAAATAATCTGCTTTTAGAAAAGTCACGCACATGGCATTTAGATGCACTGCTGCCATTACAAACTGCAGCTCGGGCATTGTTTTGAAAACGCCTTGGCCAAACCCCAGTATCAAGGTTTTACCAATGTAGTTTCAAAAGAATGCGCAAACCACGGTTTGCAGTGACGGCGATGCATCTAAACGCCACCAGTATGACTTTTCTAATAGCGGATTATTTAAAACTGTGAGCAGTGTTGCATCTAAAAACACACTCATCAGCAAAATAAAACATTCATGAATAAAGTTCCTTTTCATGGATAAGAAACGTAGAAGTGCTTCCTTCTTAGAACTGGTTGAAAATGATATAGAAACACATATGCCTTGTTTTCAGTTATTGTTGTTTTTAGTGTTGATTATAAGTTGCCCCAATCTGCCTGCGGCAGGAGGGGCAAGGTAGCAAGAATTTTAAATAAATATTAAATAAATAAAATACTACCTCTCTTGGCTCTTCAAAGAACCCATGCACTAGAGCTAAAGAGAGCAGGCAATAACAGCATGGGTTTCTCCACTTCACTGAGTTCTGCATACTCCTTTCCCTGCTAACCATCTGCTGCCAGAATTATTCCTAGGATGAGTTCTTATGGCCTCCCACATTCCCCTTGCAGCTTTCATCACCTGCACTTTCACCTTAGAACTGGAGATGTTTGAAGTGACTGAAGTCCGTTTCTCACCTGGACCCAGCTGTCTATCCAGCCATTCTCTGGGCTCTTTAATACTCTAGGTCAGCCTTTCCAACCCCAACAAAGATAACACCTTACCTTGAAGGAAACATTTCATCTCATCTCCTTAAGCCCCAGGAGCCTTATGGAATTTGGGATCTACTTATTCTCTGCATCTGGATTCTGGATTCTGGATATAATTCTCCACATTTTAATTGGAATCTATGGTAAACCAGGTGAGTGTCTGGAGGCACACTTTTCACCATCAAAAATTCTCTTCTCCATCTCTTTCACTATAGCTCTGGGGCGCAGCTACCATGGAGCAAGGGGGTTCAGTTGAGCCCAGTTGAGCGTCTTTGGCCACTTTCAGACCTGTCCCCTCCCACCCCCATATCCTGGCTGTGGGAGGGAATGCGCATGCCAGAATATGCGTGCCGTTCGGCTTGTCTGAAAGCCCCTACCCAGGCTCCCCCCGGTGTGGCTTTGCCAGCAAACACATGCAGCGATACAGAGCAAGAAATCTAGCTCTGTATTGCTGCATGTGTTTATCGGAAAAGCGGTGTGGGGCAGGGTGGTGGTGTTTCAGACCGGCCGAACCCTGCGCATATCCTGGTGTGCGCAGTCCCTTCCTCAGTCAGGATATGCACAGGGGGCGGGGGGTGAAAGTAGCCTCAATCTGCTTAAATTGATTGTTCTTTTCTTGATTACCAAATAGAGTTTGTTTTTCTTACTGAATTTTCTGTAATCTGGTTGAAATCCTATTTGCATCTTGGGCCACGTTCCAACAATCAGCTAAAAGTAATTGCTCCTCACTTCATCTTAATTTCTGATTCATTCACACAACAGGACCTTAAACTAAAGTTATTCAGGAGCAGGAAGAGAGGATTTTTACTCTTGGAAAAATCAGGAGTACATACTCTCCTTTTTTTCCTACTCCAGAGTAACTGTAGTGTAAACTCTTTACTTCAATGTAAAAAGAGTAGGGGAGGTAGGGGCGAGTGTTCTTGACTACATTTGCATCCCTCAAATTTATTTGGATTTTTTCTATGCATTTGTAGTTATTCCATCTGGGATTAGTGACCATGAACCAATAAAAGTAGATTTTAAATTAGCACGCCCCTGTTGTTATCCCCCGATTTGTAATCCTGGAAATAGTGGGCAGAGCCCTCCTCGTAGGAAGAGCGCTAGATGGAACCAGAGGCTGGCCGGCACTGTTTCAAGGGAACTGAGTGGCGAAAAATGTTTACATTTAAAGGCTGGAATCTGTAATGTGGTGATTGGTGAGGAGGAAGTTATTATCTTCTATAACACCCTTAGTAGGGAGCTGAGGGCTATGTTAGACTCCCTCCCCCAGGATGGAAAGTGGATTAAAAGGCATAATTGGTTTGATGAGGAATGTGCTGCCCTAAAGCGGGAGATAAATCAGGCTGCACGAGTGTTTAAGTGGAGGCCGATGGGGCAGAATTTGGCCCATTTGAGATTTCTTAGGGCCCGCTATAGGGAAACGATTAAGGAAAAGACAAAGGGATATCAACTGTCTCAATGGGAGAAGTTACGGGAAGTGGTCAAACTGAAGGGCGGTGTAATTTTTTGGAACTTGGTCAAAGGGGGGAGTGGAAGGGAATGCTCTGGTCCGGGTTCTGAAATCTCTGCGAACATATGGATAGGGCATTTTCAGAAGATTTTTTTCCCCTTTGGGTATTGCTTATTCTAATCCCGCAATAGATTCCGGCTTAGCTAATTATCCCCGATGTTGTCCAGTTAAGGAACTAGAAGTTTGTGCTCTAATCGCGGCCATCCCTTTTTGGAAAGCTCCTGGTGAGGATGGAATCCTTGGAGAAATTTTTAGGGAAAACATAGACTGGTGGACACCTGTCATTACCAGGCTTTTTGACAGCATAAACGCGACAGGGATTTTCCCGGAAGGTTCGAACAAGAGTGTAGTGGTCCCTATATATAAGAAAGGTCCTAAAAATGATCCAATCAATTTTAGACCAATTAGCTTGTTAGACATATTGGCTAAATTATATGGCAAATATCTTTTGGCCAAATTGGGCACATGGGCAGAAAGGGAGCACATCTTTTATGAGGAACAGGCGGGGTTTTACCCAGGTAGAGCAACAGTAGATCACTGTTTTGTCCTGGACCATTTAATAAATAAATACTCCCATATTAGGAAGGGAAATCTTTTTGCTGCCTTCGTCGATCTTAAATCGACCTTTGATTTAATAGATCGGGACCAACTTTGGGCCAAACTAGATGCTACTAATCTAGATAGGCGCCTTTTATTTCTCATCCGCCACTGCATATGCAAAATTATATGAAGGTTCGCCTATCAGGAGATGGACACATCAGATGATATTTTAGTATCTCGAGGGGTTAAGCAGGGCTGTGTGTTGACCCCTTTTCTTTTTAAGTTTTATATAAATAAAATTATTGAGGTGTACAGGGACGAATTAACTTACGTCCCTTGTATAGGTAGCAAAGCCCTGCCAATCCTTCTATATGCCAATGACATGGCTCTTCTGTCAACAGCTGAGCTTGGGATGAAAAGGGCTTTGATGCTATTAAGTGCTTACTGCAAGGCAGAAAAGCTATCAATAAATGATGCCAAAACCAAGATCGTGGTTTTTGCCAGGAGATCCCGTATGCGTAGTTGGGAGCTTGATGGCAGTAAAATCGAACAAGTCCCATTCTATACTTGGGGATTAATTTTTCTGCCTCTGGTTCTTGGTCCCATCATTTGGCAGCAACCAAATTAAAGGCCCAGTGAACTGTAGGAGGGTTCCTAAAGTTTTGGGCCACCAGTGGGGGGAGATTAGTTGAACTGGCAATCCAACTGTTATTGCACAAATTGCTACCCTAAATCCTTTATGGGGCTGAATTGTGGGGATTTGACACGTCACCTTTGAATGTGGTACAGAATTTTATCCTTAGAAGGATCCTGGGTGTTCCCCATTACACCCCTGTGACCTTTCTGAGGGTGGAAACTGGCATCCTCTCGCTCAACTGTAAAGCCTAAGTTGCTATATGTAGATTTTGGAGTAGAATAATGTTTATGGTGAAAGACAGCCTCCCATATGCATGCTGGGTGGAGCAGGAAAACCTTAGAAGCAACCGCATATGGAGGTTTCACTTTTTAAACCTCCTAAAGAGAATTGGCCTTTCTTTGGAGGTGTTGGAAGGACTCCCATGGGCCGCTCTGAATAGTCTTTTCGAGTTACGCCTATCTGACATCTCTAGGCAGCAGGATTTGGCAGGGGTAGCTGCTTCGGTTATTGCTCCCCAGTATAGGAAATTCAAAATGACCCATCTGCTGGAACCCTATTTAACCTACATCCCTAGCTTTATGCTAAGGAAAGCACTAACACTGGGTAGATTCCAGCTGATGTCCACTAAAGTACTAGAGGGGCATTTGAGCAGTATCCCATACTCGCAAAGGATATGTGATTGCTCAACCCGGATCGAGGACTCCTTTCACTACTTTTTTTAATGCCCTATATCTGCTAATGTCCGCTACCGCTTTAGGGGGTTGGTTGGTAGAGAGACCTCCTGGTGGAATTTTGAGCACAAGCTTAATTCCATCTTGGTGAACTCAAATGAGAAAATTATGTACAGGACAGCAAATTTTCTCTTTCTCCTTGCTAGGAGGAGGAAGCGGGCTTTGGTGACCTACATATGAGCTGGTTTGGGGACAGTCCCTTGATGGTCTAGCTTGGGGTAGTATGTACTTGTGTGCTGCTGAGCTTTTTGCTTTATGCCCCCCTTAGTTTAGTATTGTATTAACTGAAGCTTTGTTTGGTACTCTCTTTGTGGTTTGATGTATGTTTGTTTCTTGATTTTATTTGTATAGATTATATACGGTTGCATATTTTGTATCAACCAAATTGGTTGTATCACTAAAGGAATTACTACTACTACTACTACTACTACTACAATGTAAAAAGAGAAGGGTAACACATCAGGGAGAGATCACAAAATAACTACTTCTGTTTTCAACTGCAGCAGGAACAGTACTGAAGTGCAGTAGCTACTTCAATTTAATTAAATCAAAGTAGATATTGCAGTTTAGCACTGTTTGTCAAAATGTTCTTTTAACTTCCATGTTGTTTATTCTGGCATGCAGAAATACACAAAAATTAATTCCAACTTGCTTAAAATATGCCAATGTGTGCCTGTTGTGGGCATATAATTTTAATCCTATCTCCTCCTAAAATCTATGTTAAGCCATTGCTGACGTATTGCTATTTATAAAAAAAAATATTGTTCTACTGTTCCAGTTCTAACTAGGGGTGTGCAACAGGGGCCCATGTCATTTTTGTTTTCTTGATTTCATTTTTGTTATTTAAATATGTCATCTTTGTTTTCATAAAACAGCCACGTGGGCTGTCCTGTCCCCT